>CM018035.1:27882306-28339806 GCA_008638375.1 Nyssa sinensis
CAGAAAAGGAAGCAGAGTGATTCAGAGGGATACTGCAAGTTGAACTAAGGCAAATAAGGTGAGTTAGCAAACTACTGTTTTTATGATTTAGAGCATGAATCTAACTTTTATTAGTTGGGTCTAAATCAACATGAATTAGGGAGTATTATGCAAAAAGAATCAATAGAAATGATGCCATAAAGAGGTAGAAATAGTGAGTTGCAGGTATAAAGGAATAAATTGAGTTCTTAATATTTTATGCATCAAACTCTATTTTTATGGGGTAGAATTAATCCTTGATAGTGCACAAGAGGATTAGGAAAAATAATGGGTGAAAACGGTTAAGAAACAAGCATAAAAATTGAAGAGAACAGTTGGTCGGAAAGTTGGCTGAAGATATTAATCTCACTATTCGTGAGGTTAGGAAGATCTAAATAGGAAACCAAGGTTGGATTTGTAATCTCTATGGAAGGGAGAAGAGAACTGCATTTAATTTAGGTTAAAAATTTGATCGGAATTGGCTGCCGTCGCTGGAGAAGGCGACGGACCCTATTGTTCCTTCACTGGATAATCGGGGAAGAAGATAATGAATAGGGTTCTAAAACGGTGTTGTGTGGTTGCTACATATACCAATACTGCATCGTTTAGCTATTCTATTTTAATATATATAAGTGGAATTGGGTTTTTCTGGCTTCAGGTGTTTTAATTTTGAAATTGGGGATAAGGGGAATTAGGGATATCCTATGCGCGGATTGGGAGTTAAACGCCGTTTGGCTTAGGAATAAATAGGAAACAAATGCACAGGGGCTGTTGCCCCGCGAGTTGAACTGTGGACTTAGGGTAAGGATAGGATACACGAACCATTGTGACAGGCATGCCTATGTGAACTATTGTGAATAAATATATATATATAGTATAAAAATAATATTAAATTAATTTAATTAATTTAATAATAGTAAAATAATGTAAAGTCCAAATTAAATAAATAAATAGTGTTTTCTTATTATCTCGGGCATTCTAAAGCCAATGGAAGGGTTTGTTTTATGAGACGGAGCCCCGAAAAATAAAGACCTGTAGAAATGCTAAATGACCAAAATGCGCCTATTGATACCCGAACCCAAATAGAATTCGCGAAAGCTTAAACCGACTTTCTTCGACATTTCAGACTCAATAGTAGAGTCTAATTTAGTGATAGAGATACTTATAATAGCAAGGCATAAAATTTGATGAATAGCATTAAAATTGAGGCGTATTTACTGATGTATAAATGTCCTCTTACGTTCTCAAACTCCTACTGAGGTCTTGCAGCGCCACTACTTGAAAAATGGTAAGTACGATGGAATGAGCTACAAAAGCTCAACAAGTAAATTCCCATCTCCGACACTGGTATCGGCGATCATAAAAGAATATTAATCCAGGAATAAGAATATGATAGCTAATTATAAGAAATAAGATGTTATGATAGCCAATGAAAATAATTGCCATAATGGCCAATGAACAGTGGGGTCATTGTTCTATCTTGTGAACATTGATTGATTGCTATATTATTATTATCATGTTGAACCATGCCTTGAAAAGCCTACTGTTATGATTTTATTGAATATATGATATTCCATTTTTATACTCTTATGGAATCACTTATGATCGTAATATGTTTATGTATACCGGATTTGTGCTTAGTCACAATATCCATCTGATGCTTTCTGATTTACATGAAGACCTATGGGTCAAGTCCGCGAAGGGACATATGGTATAAGATGTTGGAGTTTCATGGAGGGTATGTCGGGCCCCAAAAGATCGAGGATTCTTGCCAAGCCCTACATAGTATAAATGCATATCTTATATGATTGAAATGATTACGATTGTTGAATGACACTATTCCCTATGCTTTATCTTATATTGAGAGAACATTCTTTATTGATTTGGGGTTGACTTGTTTGAGTTAATTGCAAATCAATGAACTATTCTTAAAGAAATTATAGAAAGACTCATTTGTTTATAAAATTGAAATTAAAGCCAATTAAAATGAAAGAGGGGTCATTTTTAACATGTTTGGGAATTCCGGACTCAATGGTAGAGTTGGTTTAGACATTCGGGGACTCGGAGTGGTCCCACATGAATATAGAAAATTATAAAAATGCCTCTAATGATAGTTTAAGAAACTTAAAGGCTAATTAAAATTCAGAATGGGCCATTGCAAAGTTGTTAGATGCGTGGGATTCAATTATATGATCAGATTGAATGAATTAGGACCCGGTGATGGTTCCATATAAAGTGAGAAAATGATGATTATACCTCTAGACTTATATTAAGCAATTAAAAGCCGAATTAAAATTTGAAAAAGGTGTTTTCAATGTTTTTGGATGCTAGGGACTCAAATATGATATCAGAATAATGAAATCTCGGTGGATTATTAGACCTTCTGGATTTGAGTCCAAGGTTGGTTTGAGAGACGACATCTCGGTGGACTCATAACTTGTCTGGTAAATTAGGAAAGTACCCTTATGGATTTAAATGACAGTCAAATGACTTAGAAACAATACGATAGGACTTTCTTAGAGTTTTTGACACCTAGGAACATGTTTTTGATATCCGTTTATGTAAACGGGTACTCGAGGTGTAGCCTAATGAGTAATTAGACATAGAGAACTGTAAGACTTAATATGATGCCTTAATGCTATAGGCGAAGATGGTCCCGGGAATAAAATAGGAAATGCATAAGACAATTGACAAACATTATGAAAGACACAAGTAGTGTCTCCTTGTAATGGAGTGAGGATTGGGATTAAGACAATCTCTTGATGTGTATACTTGCTATGTTATTCACATGATATGTTTATCTATATCGTTTGATACATTGCCATTACATTATCAGTATGATGTGATTGTGATATTGAATGTTATGATGTTGGATAATTGCATGATAGTACTAGATATACGTGATTGCCATGTTAATGTTTATCATGATTTATGTTACTGTCATGGATATATATGATTGCTGTTATTTTTGTATCTATTCGTTAAATCATATATCATCTTTTATGGTTAGTATTGTTGTGGATGTGAATGATGTTGATATGCATATTGTTGACTATACTTGAGCGGTGTGAGATTTGAGAGGATATTGATATTGATGAGCATCGTTTGTGGTGTGGATTGAGATATTGGAATTGTGAAAAAGAATACATATAAGAAAAATACTTGGGATGAGAATTAGTCACGTCTTTGTATGCTATTGAGCGTGGTGAGATTGCGCTTTACTCGGGGTTCTATTTATGATAAGGATAGTGTCTCCCCTCGGCTTGTGAGCCGTAAACCCGTGCGGATGGTCATTTATTTTCATCGGGTTAGTAGCTCATAAAGTACATAGGTTTATCGAGAACCAAATTAGGTAGATACTCAATGGATTGAGATTATTGAGAAAATGAAATGAGATGAATAAGTGTTATCCCCTTTTGTTGTGGGTGGAATTACTTGAGATTATTTTCCTTGACTCATTTGTGATATTTCATTATGATTATTGATGAATTGTATACTGACAGTTTATGATACTGTGACATTTGTGAATGGTTGCTTAGCTGTGAATGTATACATTATTCTTGTGGTTTTGAACAGTAAATGAAGGTGCTTCGTGAGCTGGGTAAGCTTACATTTACATCATGGGATTGGTTATGTATTTATATATATTGTTCTTGTGGCATTAAAATAGAAAATTGAGGTGCTTCGTGAGATTATATGTTTATAATTAGTCATGTGTTCGACCCTCTATATATTGACTACCTGGCTATTATTGTCAAATCACATGTAGTGGTGCGATGCCCTTTTTATACTTGTGTTTATGCCTATTTTTGAGATGTGATGATGTGGTGGACATGTGATGCATATTGGACTATAGGTTGCATCCTTTTTGGACTTGCATTAATTTTTGGCATGCTACTTGTTTGTGTGTTTTGGAAAACCCTACTAAGCATTATAACTCACCCCTGCTGTTCATAGGAATGACATGTATTGACTTGATGGAAGAATAGCTGTAAGAGTAGTATAGGATGGACTGAAGTAGGGCTGTAAACGGATCGGATTTGGACTGGATCAAAGCCGATCTGAGTCCTGATTCGTTTAATAAGAAATCTGATCCGATCTGATCTGTTAATTTGATGGATCAGGCGAATGTTAATCCATTAGTAACTGGATATCCGATCCGTTAATCAGGCCCGATCCGTTTAAAATTAATACATTATATATATTTATTATATTATATATATTTATATAATATATTAATTTATATATTAATATATAATATATTAATTTTATTAATAATATATTAATTTTAATATATATATATATATATATTAAATGAAATTGCTTATATTCAAAGGTACTATGTCAATCATCCAACAACAGGGTTCTACGTGGAAATGTCTAGAGCTGACTCTACAATCCATTAGATATATACATGCCATATACAACAATAGTCTGAAGGGAACAGGCACCCTTAATGAATAAATACAAGGATGTAATTAAATACTATATTGACTTCAGTCTAGAGCTGTCAATCGATTGGATCTCGATCCAATTCGATCCGATCCAATCCGTTAAGTCCGGATATGATTTTAGAAATAGTGATTCGTGACTCTATCCGATTCAATCCGAATCCGATTATCCCAAATATAAACGGACCTGATATGATTTAGGTTGATCCGATCCGTTTACAATCTGATCTGATCCGTTTATATATATATATATATTAAAATTAATACATTATATATATATTAAAATTAATATATTATTAATAAAATTAATATATTATATATAAATGCTATAATATATGATAGATTAAATATATAATTAATATTATAGAACCGACATTGATATTATAATAAATTAATATATTATATATATATTAAAATATATTTATGTATAATATATTTATATATTAAATATATTATATATTTAATATATAAATATATTATACATAAATATATTTTAATATATATAATGTATTAATTTTAATATATATATATATATATATATATATATAAACGGATCAGGATCGGATTGTAAACGGATCGGATTAGCCTATATCATATTCGGTCCGTTTATATTTGGGATAATCGGATTCGGATTAGATCGGATGGAGTCACGAATTACTATTTCTAAAATCATATTCGGACTTAACGGATCGGATCGAGATCCGATCCATTGACAGCTCTAGACTGAAGTCAATATTGTATTTAATTACATCCTTGTATTTATTCATTAAGGGTGCCTGTACCCTTCAGACTATTGTTGTATATGACATGTATATATCTAATGGATTGTAGAGTCGGCTCTAGACATTTCCACGTAGTACCCTGTTGTTGGATGATTGACATAGTACTTTTGAATGTAAGCAATTTCATTTAATCCCATTACGAGACTTGAATAAGTCTAATCAAGGAGTCAAACCGAAACTATTTAAAGGAAATCGTTTTTTTAAAAAAATGACCTATATTTTATGTACTTGATTAGGATGTTTAGTCTTATTATCTACCTGATTAGGGTCCAATGACCCCTTAGTCCGGTCTTGCAGGTCAGGGGAGTGACATGTGAATATATATACGTACGTACATACATATAAATTGTAAAGTCCACAAAAGATCATAAAACTCTAATAAAGTTCAAAACTCGTAATTTTGAAGAAATTTTTTAGAAAAAAAATAGTAAATTGGAGAATGGTATTAAGCGATCGACAAACAATCACTTTTACATTAAATAATATATATATCTCACAAAAAAATAATGCTAAAGGGATGACTAGGTGTTTGTGTATTATTAGGGCTCCTTTTTATTTTCTATGTTCAACCACGATATAAAAGGGCCCTTTTTTATTTTTATGTTTCAACCACGATATAAAATAGTAAAAAAGAAGAAAGAATATTATATATCTAAAAATATATAAATAA
Organism: Nyssa sinensis; assembly: GCA_008638375.1. Lineage (NCBI taxonomy): Eukaryota > Viridiplantae > Streptophyta > Magnoliopsida > Cornales > Nyssaceae > Nyssa > Nyssa sinensis. The sequence goes on from CM018035.1 coordinate 27,888,228, forward strand.
GAGATTTTTAGACAAATAAAAATATATATTTTTCTTTATCTTCAAATCGGTCAAGAAAAAATAATTTTTTTTTTACCTCTTATTCTTTACTTTCAATTACTTTCACTTTTTATTATTAATTTCTTTCTAACCAAACGAGCTTTTAAGCACTTCAAGTCTTAACTTTCAAGACAGCCACCGGCCCCCTTCCACTCACCTTCTCTCTACAATTTAGGAATTATTTTCTCCCAATAGAAACTCGGTCCTCCTCAATCCTCTTTCTCATTCATGTTGTAGCGGGGCAGACATTTTCGAAACTCGTAGGAATCCAAACAATGGTCTTCAAAGGCAGATTTTTCTCTTCCAAGAAGTCGGATACTTCAAATCCCTACGGATCGAACAGTCCTCGATCGCTCGGCTCTAATTCGCCGATCAGATCTGAGAAGAAGGTGAAATCTACCAAAGATGATCATCAGATAGGTGGCAGTGTCAGTGGCTTCAGTGCATCGTTCCGTCAACCGCTAGTAAAAGATGGTCTGAAGCAGCAGCAACAATCACAGCAGCAAAAGAAAGATGTGAAGGGTAAAGAGACACAAACTCAAACTTCGGCGAAGCCGAGCTCTGCCGCGTCGAGTTCGGTGGGGGCAAGTTCGAATTCAAAGTCGCGAAAAGCGGCCAATGTGAAAGAAGTGCCGCCTTCAGTGTCGCCTATTCTGGCATCGTCACTTGGGTTGAATCGGATAAAGACGAGGTCGGGCCCCTTGCCGCAGGAAAGCTTTTTCGGGTTTCGGGGAGACAAGGGCTCTACTCTTGGCTCTAGTAATCTCTCGAGGTCTGGTGGTGATGGGTGTTCATCTTCTGGCTCTGGTTCAGGGCCAGCGGGTGCGGGGAAAAGTGGGGGCAAGATGGAGGGGGTTAATCAGATAAGGATGGGTTCTCAGGAAAATTTTAGTTTTGGGGATTGGGTTGATAATGGAAGCAATTCGGACAGTATCTCAACAGAGAGTGGGCCCTCTGGAGACCAGAGTCCTCATGTTCAGGGCCGCTCTCGGCTCCAGAATGGTGAATCCTCCTCTGAAGCTGGTACGGTTCCCTTACAGCAATATATGGTACCTAACTATATATAGTACACACTAGCATATACATAAATATATGTAGTGTGTGTGTGTTGTATATTGATACACATTTATGTGTAGATATTGTGTATTGGGAACTACTTAAATATGCAAAGGAAGATGAATTTTTAGATGCTATGATCTCAACATTGTTGTTTCTCTACCATATGATTGCTATTTCATTGATTTATTATTGGTAAGTTTAAATTTAGGAGATTGAACTATGTGGATGAAAATTATAATTAATGGAAGGACGTTCCTGGTGTATTTAACTAACACTTCATTTGGATAAGCAATAGAGAAAGGAGGAGACAATAACATTAATTATGAGGAAAAAGAGATGAGAGAATAATGCAATCCCTCCTTTATATTTTTAAAACTAATGAGACAAAAGAAAAGAAATGATAGTGTAATCCTTCGTCTTGAAAGATAGAGGAAAGAAATAGAATATTTTAGGGATAATTACATTGACCTCTCCTGAGTTACTTGACACTTATAGGGACCTCTCTTGTGTACTCTTAACATTGATCTCCCCTATTTTTTTAGAGATATCTCTCCTTTAATTATCAGATATCACATGGGAGCTTAGTGTAATTATTCATAAGAGTAAAACAGTAAATTCATGCGTTTCGTTAATGTTTGATGTCGAAAATTTTGATAGGGGAGGTAAGTGTAATATAAAAAATTATAGGGAAGGTTCCTGTAATTGTTAGATATATCATAAGGAGGTAAGTGTAATTATCTTAATATTTTATTATGTGTGTAGAAAGGGTAAAATAGGAATTCAATTGTTCTAAAAAGCAAGGGAAAAATGAGAATTATTAACCCTTTTATCATTTCTCTTTGTTTCCTCTCACTTTTGGAAGGAGAGATTCTTTTTCTTTTCTTATTTTTTAAATAAACATGAAATATTGTCTTTTTCCTTTTCATCAACTTCCATTTCTTTCCAATTCTTTCATTCCAAATGGAATATAGGTGAAACAATAGCTGGTTGGGTTTTGCATTTGGTTGAACATTTTATGCTTTTGGAGTGAAGAGAATTATATAGTATAGCCACAAGGTGGCCCATCCTAAGACAACGGTGGGTCCATTCTTGTGGAAATATGAAAAATTTGGGGGCCAACTCTTCAATTTTTTTTTTTTTTTTTCAAATTCAATAGCAAATAGTGGTAAAAAATAGAATCTTCAAAATTCTGGTCCCTTACTTGTATTTGCCATTGCTCAGATATCCTAGATCATGCCATTGTTTCTCTAAGATAATTAAATCTGATTACGAGGAATTCATGGTTGGTCCCTTGTCTAAGAGGATTTAATTGTTACATTCCAAGAGACTATGTTAAATATTGTTACTGGAGTTGAGTTTCAAAAATGAAGGAAATACATAATAAAAACAAACGGGTGTTAACCTTGTTACCTCTTTGGATCAAGAACAATGGAAGCAAAATTGGAAGAGACGGCTTGTATTATGAGGAACACCATGAATATCCTTGTAATGCTGCAAGAGATCCTCCTCGTCAAATAGGACGGCTACAATATTGAGTCACCTATATATTTGCACGATCCAAGACCAAGGGCACTATGATTGTTACCTAAGAAGAATCTTAGAGAGAGCATCACTCAAAACCTCGCGTGATCATTTGGAAGACTACACATAGATGAATTACTTACGTTTAACCAATGCGTATATATTTATATCCTATGACTACAACTAATGGGATAACCGCAAGATTTACATAATACTATTTAAGTCGGCCAAACCAATCAGAATGGATAATAGTTTTAACCACATATAAACTCTTATCATAATTATCATGATCCGCACAGATCTTGTGGATGCCGGATAGACTCGAGCCCACATGATCCAATGTTTAACATCTCCCACTCATCCACATAGGTTGAGTACTAAGCTCTCTGTATCACCTTCCACATACAGGAAATAGATCGTGCAACTAGACGAGAAGAGTCGGGTTAAGAGTACTATATTAAACTAACATCAAACTAACATAGTACCTCACTACAAACACATAACTGATCTCGTCTATGCCCCAGACTATTTTGTTATACTAGATTCAGCATCTGTTATCCCTCACAAGAACTAATCTTAGCGCGATGCATGGACCAACTAGTATATATTATATTTATGATCATATTGATAGACACAGAAATTGACATGATCGCTTGGGCAATGAGTCACAACACAATAGTATATTACAGAGCCGTCTTCCCTAGCTACTCACGTTAATCCAATCGAAATCAGCTGCTTTCCTAGACATGCCCTGCCGGACTGCATCAATCATGGTCCTTTAGCAACATGCTAAAGTAGCAACATTAAGCTTTCTCTTCATAACATAGTCCTAGGTCACAAAGGGCAGAGTGGAACTCAAGAAGGTTCCTAGAGCTTACACAGTAACGAAACAAGGATACATTCGTTTACTCTCTTTTTTAAAGGTCACATCAATAGCACATACAATATATATTGTATGCTATGGTAGAGCTCCCTCTTAATTGGACATGTCAAACTTATTATCAAAAGTATATAACGCCATATAAATTTTAGTCTGGTCGCTATTTGGTGCCTGTCGCTATCTCAACGCCCCTCGTCGCTATCTCAGCGCCTAACCCGAACATTCCAATCCAGTCGCTCTCCTAGCGCCTGTCTGAAAGTTCGCATTCGACTTTCTTCAAGTTACATGAGGTGGTGGTCAACTTTCATGCTCGATTCTTTAAAAGAATTTCATCTTGACCCTCATTGTCAAGGCGACATCTATGATAAAGATGAATTCTCTCTCCAACCAAGAATTCAATGTCTCATTTTGCTCGCTATCTAAGTGCCAAGGCGATTGCTCGTGTGAGAAAGCCAATCAAAACCTGTTGACATCTTTCATGTATGCTCACAACATCAAAAAATCATCTCAATATGAACACAAAATCATATAATGATGAAATAATGTCACACAATGTCCAATATATCAAATCCAAAATAAACCCAACTATTTAACACAAGATGTAAAACATCACTAAGTATGGGCTTAAGACCATCTCCCTTTGCGCAACTTTATCTCAAACATGTGTATTGAAAAATAATGCCAATATGTTTGGTTCTCCCATTACCGCTATTGGTCTACCAGCCCATTAATGAGCCTAAGCTTTCAGCCTAGTGGCGAGTCCGTACGGTTTTGTCTTTATGGACCCTAAGTCCAAAAGACACCACAAAAAGGAAAAGACATCGCCTGCACTTATATCTCTCAAGCTTGTAACGCTTATTAATAATGTAGAATAAAGCTGCGATGAACGCAATACTTGTATATGCTAGAGTTGCCATACAATCATAGCTGATGAACATATCATCTTGCCTATACATTGCTATGTTAAGGTGCTACTATAATCTCCACAATCAAACTACTACCTTAATTGCGATGACTAACCATGTATTCTTGACATCACTTAGATATCAAAGAAATCAATTAACTAAAGTTTGATGAGCAAACACTAAGTCGCTCTTATAGTTTGACCATCTATATGAGCAAAGCACTAAGCTACTCTAATAATTTGACCAACCATATGAGCAAAACACTAAGATGTTCTAATAATTTGACTATCTATATGAGCAAAGCACTAAGCTACTCTAATAATTTGATAATCTATATGAGCAAAGCACTAAGTTGCTCTAATAATTTAACCATCAATAAGAGCTGCAAAAACAATCGAGTACACATCTTAATGTACTTCAGAATCTCAACTGCGCTCAAATAGGAAAGTTCACAAAATATCTCTCACCTACTTATCCAATTGCAATGATCAAAACGAAAGTATGCCCCTATCAATCTGTCATTAGGTTAGGACCGTTCTAACAAGATTGCTTATAGATTTCTCAATACAAAATGAGAAATCCCTAAAGGTATCTCCATGGAACTTAAATCCAAGCATAGTCTACTTCACCTATATCCTCCTCAATACAGGACAACTACCTCCAAGTGGTGACAACTAATTTCATATATGTCGGTAACCACACAAAAGATCAAAATTCTTTCTTTGGACTGTTTGTGGCTTCCTTGATCATCGTGAAGTCAATTGCTCGATGAAATATAAGGTTTCACTAACTTGACAATTGCTTTAGGTCACAAGTGAATAATTTAGCAAACAAACTTTGCGCTCTTTGTTCATTAACCTTAAAGCCCAAAATTGCATAGACTATTACTTTAGGTCACATATGAACACTTAAGCAAGCACATTTTGCACTCTTTGTTCATTGACCTTAAAGACTAAAACTTGATTCACGAAGAATCATTATCTAATTCTCCATAAAAGAGATAATCTCTTAGTCCATCTAAAAAGTTTCTAAGATCCAACATGTGCGACAATCATTGGAATAAGGTGGATGGAGACAATTCTCACTACTAGGGGGAATCTCTCTCTTCATAATCAATACCCCTTTGGGATAAGACATTTTAAAAAAAGATAGGACATAAACACTAGTTAATCACTCCTGCACAAAAGGAGATAAACCATTCTCAAAGTTTGATTTTTTTCCTAATTTAGCTCAACTTATTACTTGTAGCAGCCATCCTTACACTATTAGAACAGAAAACTTTCGTCTTTGCATAAGAAGCAATATTCACTTAAAATTGTGGAGCAATAGCTAAAATTTATCCCTTCAATCTTACAAAGACGATGAAAAAAGATTTTATATTTGCTTCTACACAACTAAAGATCTTAAGAATCTTCCTCTAGTGGTACAATCCCAACTAATGGTACACTCCCACTAGGCGACAAGTTACTCCCACTATCCAAAACATCATCGGCCATTTTAGAATGAGATAACCATTTCCCACCCTTGTCGAGAGATGGTGTGACCTCCATAGATTCTATTAACCCACAAAGTTAAAGATCCTTTAAAGTTTTCTCATTGCGCAACCCAATTTAGTTATTCCTTAACTTGCGATGTTCAATTAAGAATCCAATGACCCTTTAAACTTTCAAAAAGAATATTTTAAAAAGCTTAACATTTTTAAAACTTAGGGTCAAGTTTTCATAAAAATAATAAATATTGTGAACAAATCACGTAAACCCCAAAAGGTGATAAACCATCCAAATTAGGCTTTTCACCATTCTTAATCTTAAAAGAATTGACTATTAAGGCACTTGGTTAAGGATATAAGCCACACAAAACATATTTGCGCCATCATCGACCTAACTATATTTAACAAAATCCAATTTTCTCATTTTTCTCACTTAATTGTCTTGGAGTAATGAGACAAGTACTCTCGCTTACAATTAGTGTGAAGAATTTTAGAAATTTTCATTTTCGACACTCAACCTATTGACAAATGCTTAAAGCACTAATGCTTATAGCAATGCTCAAAGCAACTAATGCTTGAGTTAGGTGAGCAATTATAACGTGACTAACAAAGTAAGAAAACGAGGTTTTACTATATGCCAATTTTCATAACATCACTGGTATATGTTATTAGGACTGACTCTAGTGGATAAGGAGCCAGTTTACCTTACAAATAAGGTTTCTTACAGGCCTTTCCAATCAAATAGGGTTTACACACTGATAGACTAATTTTTGCAAGTAACCCTAACAAGTCTTCTCAAGCTAATCTAGCCATCCAATCTAATTCAATGTGTCCATGTTATTGTTCAAAAAATAACATCATGGAAAGCCATAAAGAGATAAGTCCAAAATTATCAAATAGTCTACTGAGAAAGAGCCACTATCATACTCATATAATGAAGCTGCTTCTACATGGGGTAGATCAAACTAATCAATCTATGTTGAACTTTTATTTCACAAAGAATAAATAGTTCCATTCAATCTCAAAGACTGAAATTTAAAGATGAGAAAAGTACAAAAATCAATTGTATTGGAGGTGGACCAAACGTCTAATCAAACACCAATATCCAATTATTTTATCACAAGGCCATGTGTTGCTCAAAAGAATTAATCACCTCATTCTTGTGGCGATTAATTCTTATGCTACCACTTATGCATAATGTACAAAACATTATGAGCAATGTAAAGTTGCGTTCTTTACGCACCATTTTATATATTTTTCTCTATTTTGAATAAAATTGTCAACTTTGACTCAGTACAACTACAAGCAAAATTATCATTTTTATTCTCAAATAACAGCTCATTTTATAATATATCTCATTATTTGTCATGCATGCCCCTATGGCACTTGACTTCCTTGCCTACTTTTGACGCAAGTTTCTTAGTCCCACCCTAGTTAGCAACTTTTTGTTGTCTATAAACATAAGCCCAAAAGCCTTGTTTGACCTACCCTAGGTGACAAGGTTAGTTTAGGAGTTCGCCTTTTGGTGCTCTATCTTTTGTCTTAAAACGACGCACTATTTTAAAAAATATTTTTATTTAAATAAGCAGCATCATGTAGGTTTATTTTTTTTAATTTTAAATACAAGCCAAGTTACTATATGGCGAGAATTTGGTGCTCATCAAAGGCAAGTCTATAATTGTCATGGAACAAATCCAAACAATTTTTCAATTAGATTTATTTATATGCTGCTCTAAATAATAAAGTGTATTTAATAATTTAATTAATTATGACAGACTTCCATGTCTCAAGGTATTGGACTAAGTTTCCTATTAGTCAATGTTTACACATATGCTATACGCGTGATGTGGTCATTCTAAGCATTTATGTTGGCTAAGTTGGCATTTACATTCATTAATGTTATTTCACTACTATCATAGTGCGCAGATATTGAAGCATACATTTATCATATTATTTTGTTACCAGAAATTTAATTAAAAATATTATTCTATTATATACTATGAGATCGAAAATTTCGCTAGGCTAATAATCACCTCTCATTTATGTAAACAGAAGTATATTTTTAAATAATTTCAAGCAAAATAAAACAAATTCAATTTATCCACATAATGATTTTTGAATTAAAATAAATTTAATTCATCTACATAATAATAATAATCAGTGCGCATATTCTAAAGGACATGGACTCCACTTGGGCCCAATTGGCATTCTAGTACATCATCCCCTTACAAGACTTCATAAATAAATACAACCCTTTCCAAAATTTATTACATTGTAGAATGAACCTACTATATCAATCTACTAAAAGCAATAAAATAAATGGGGATGCAGCTCTAATATCTCATATATCACAAAATTAACCTTGTAATCGATACATCACAACAAACAAGTGTACTAGAACATCAATTAAATAAGCGCATCTAATCACAACATACATCCACATGTATAACAATATAATGGGTCTTGATGGATGACTTTACCACACCGCACCACAATGGGAGTGGGTATTTGGGTTTCACAATTAATAAGGATCAATATTATGCAATAATAATGCACTAAATAATAATCCACATGATAATTAAAACAAAAATAATTCACACGTGACTTCAAAAAAATGATCCACACATAGTGTAATTGTTCCTAATTTCCAGAGCCTTTTTAAGAATTTTTCACATTTAAAATAATTTTTTTGGAATTTTTTACCAATTTTTGGGATAAAAACTAATTTTTAAGGCTCCAAAAATATCAAAAATAGGTAAAAAATTTATCAAAAAATAATTTGGACCCCCAACAGTATACTAAATACTGATATATAATTTTAATCACTAATATAGCTCTTTGGAATTTTTGAAAAAGCATTTAAACACATTTTTGACACTTTTTCGTAATAAAAATTAATTTAAACTAATTTTCGAAAGCTAAAAAATTACAAAAAATAAATCATGGGGTCACAAATTCAATGAGTGAGGACACACTCTCCGAAGGTGTCAAAAAATAGGCCCCGGAAGATGATGCACGCGCTCCCACGCGCCTCGCCAAGAGTGGGGGCTTGCATTTCACTGCAATTCATCTTCTCCAAAAACAAGGTTTGGTCATGATTGCTGTCAAACTTTAGAACCTTATCTCACTTAATTTTCGACGAAACATTGTGTACCATATATTGTTGGAAAGCTCTTGGAACAAGGAACATATCGATATGAATTTCATACACAATAATCGAAGTTTTACAAATCGTATTAAAACCCAAAGATTCGAATTAAAATTGTGTTTTCTTGAAAAATCAAAACTTTAAACTCAAATCTCTTATAGATCCAACTGTAGATCGTTATGAAATTTTAAGGGCTACCTATTGGTGCTATAAAGAACACATCCACCACGGCGGATTGTTCAAAAGGTGTTCTTATAATAATCTTTTAAAAATCAAACATGTGAGTTTAATGCATGATTTTGTTTTTTAATAAATACAAATGCATACAAAACATATATCAGTGAACACAAGCCTATGACTCTGATACCAATGAAGGAAATACATAATAAACATAAATGGGTGTTAACTCGGTTACCTCTTCGGATCAAGAACAGCGGAAGCGAAAGTAGAAGAGGCGGCTTGTATTACGAGCTTTCTTGGAACACCACGAAGGTTCTTGAAATGTTGCAAGAGATTCTCCTCGTCAAATAGGACGGCTATAATATCAAGTCGCCTATGTATTTCCACGATCCAAGACCAAAGGCACTATGATAGTTACCCAAGAAGAATTTTAGAAAGTGCGTCACTCAAAACCTCGCGTGATCATTTGGGAGACTACACATGGATGAATTACTTGCGCTTAACCAATACGTATATGTTTATATCCCATAACCATAACTAATGAGATAACCGCAAGACTTACGTGATAATATCTAAGTCGGTCAAACCAATCAGAACGGATAAAAGTTTTAACAACATATAAACTCTTATCATCACGATCCGCACAAATCTTATAGATGCCAAATGGACTCGGGTTTACATGACCCAATGTCCTACAAATTTAGCATCTAAAATATATAGTCAGGGATAAGAGTAGTGAAATGAACTTAATCAAGTAAAGAGATGTGGCAAAAAATAGGAAGGTTTAGATGCAATATGGGCAAGCTACAAAATGTGAAAATAACACTTTTAGCTTGCACTATTTAATAAAGGGTTGTTCATTTAGTGTCTTACTACTGTATCAATTACATCAAGGGATGCACACAGGGTTGGGTTGGTTTGGTTTTAGGTTGGTTTGAAACCCAAATTGAGCCAACCAAGATCATTTCTCAAAATTGGAACCCAAATCAAACTCAACTCCATGGAAATTAAATTAAATGAACCTAGGCTGTGATTAGGCCGGCTCATTTTTTGAGTACGAGACATATTCTCATGATTCTCGGAACAAAGGTTGAGTATAATCGTTGAGAGTCCAACTGTCTAATGAGTGACAAGCCCAAGCAACAGAAACATAGTGAAGGTGAATTAGACTTATGAAATGCTATTAGAAAGGGAAGGGAAAGGAAATCAAGCCCTAAGATTTGACCTAGTGTAGGGAATGGGTAAAGAGAAGGCTATTTGAGGGGGAAGCTTGTGGAAAAGAGAGATGAGAAAGGAAAAATGAAGAAATTTATGATCTACTAATTACGATATTTCTTGTATGATTGCCTTTGGTTTCTTGGGAAATTTTAGCATATGTGGACTATCTATGGAAAGGAATATCTAGCCATCATGTCTGGATATGTGGACTCTTCTGCTTCTTCGCACACACAACGCCAAATCGGGAGACTTTTCCTTCTCTTTTGAGGTTATCAACTCCCCCAAGGTTAATCTATTTTTTAAGGTTGAGTTTCCATTTGTTAGAATTTCCGATGTATAGCTGTCACACAAAAGCCCTTGTCCTAGTAGGAGAATTTGATCCTTCAATAGCTTTCCATGACAAACCTCTGTCCGGTATCCCTAATAAAACCTTTGGTATAACGTATGGAGGGAAATGGATAGGAGGCCCCTCTAGGATGTAGAGACTCCCATTTGGATAGTAAAACATGTTATGTTGAGTTCTCAATTATTTGTTTTGGAATATGGAAGATCTTCCTTGTTCATAGATTCTTTTATAGAGTTTTTGGGTAGCATGACGTTTTAAATGTATTTTGACAAGGGTTTGGAGTATCGATTTCTTATAGTTTTGGCATTCTCTATATGAATGTGGGTGCTCCTCTTGGTGCTCTCTAATGAAATATTACTTACCAAAAAGGGAAAAGTATATAAAACCTTACACAATGATTACATCTCAAATTGCTTGAATTTTGAAGCCCCGTATATCGAAATCTCATCCTCCCCTTTCTTGATCTGTCCAGCCATGCACGGAGCCTAAGAGCCCATTTTTGGGGGGTTCAAATTATAGAAAATTGATTAATGGGGAATGGATTTTGGAGAATTGATTATGACACAATCAGTTTCTTATGTGGATGTTTGGTAACAATTGTTTAAAAGTGATTTTGCATTGTGAATTTCTCCTTTAACCCTTTATTTAATTAATATTTTATTTATTGGAGAAGTTATAGAGTGAGCCGAGGAGATATAGAAGTGTGGAGGACATTTCCTATTATGTTTATGATGGTGTACAGTGGAGAGAGAAATGGAAGATTTTTGATGGGGTGGAGTCCCCTTTAGTTGTTAAGAACAACTTGCTACATCTTTATTTTCTTGGTTCAAGTGGAGCTCCTATCTTAGGGTAGATTCTTTTAGAGTTTTTATGAGAGATGAGAGTTTATTATTAATTCAATTATAAATATTTGTCAAAATAAAAAAATTTGAGGCTTGGAAGCATGATTTTGACCAAATTTGATCTAATCCACTTGAAAGCATGAAGATTTGGCAGCCCTGATTATCATTCCACCAATTATTATTTAAACCCTTATCCTAAATCACGTCAGGAAAATGTCCATTTGCAACTTGTCCAAATGATTAGCGATTGAGTGAACAAGGATATTAAGTAAGTTGAGGCTGGAAAGTATGCTTTTTATCAAAGTTGATCTACCCCTCTTAGACAAATACTCCCTCTTCGACCTTGCAAATCTTTTGTCAAATCTCTCCATCACTAAATCCAAAACAATTTTAGCCTTTGACAATTAATTCAAAGGCAACCAAAATACAAATGGAAGCCTAGAAATTAATTTTATCCACCTCTCCTACTGTGATTCTCTCCATCATCCCCAAATTCACTTAGATCCCACGTGGCCTTGAAGCTCAAAGTTGATCTACCCATCATAGACAAATATTACCTCTTTGACCTTCCTAATCTCCTATCAGACCTTTCTACCACCAAATCCTAAACAACTTTAGCCTTTAATGAGGAACTCAAAGGCAATCCGAAATAAATCGAACTAAGTGACCCCCCACCTTGCACCTTAAAATGGAAGCCAATATTTAATATTGTCTACCTCTCATATAGGGATAGTGTCCATCATCCCCAAATTCAATCTTTAGGTCTGACATGGGTTGGAAGTGCAACAACATTGATGGGAGATACCTTAGTTGTTCTTTGTTTGTCCCATAAAAGATAGTTGTATATGGTGAATAAGGACATAGAGTATCTTGACCTACCCTCTAAACAAATATTGTCACAACCCCAACCTGGATCAAGTGGGTTAGAACCAGTGACCGGCCACCAATGCCTTTTTTGAAAACCAGAAAGCAAATTTCATTATTATTATCAAATCACGTATTTAGCGGAAATGATATGAAGTATATTATTTATCCATCCATAACATTTATTCAAAGGTTACTTGGTTTAGAGCTTCTAAAAATCTCCAATAATAAAAAATAACTCAACGAGAACGATAAAACTACAATATAAGTTTGAGGCATACACCAACATTATTAGTAATCAAAATTCTAAAATAAACCAAATTACAGTTCTCAAATTTAAATAGACAATACTAACTCAAAGTAATAGAAGTCTAATCCAAATAAAGCTGACTAAAAATAATATCTTCTCCACTATCCTTGCTTTGCTGTTAGATAATCTCCACTATCCTTGTAGTCTCAGAATAGATCTCTAGCTACTCATATGTAAAAATGGTTAATAACAATAGTGAGCTATAAGGCCCTGCAAGTAACCACAAGTCATGCCAAGGTTAAGGGTCAAATCAATTTCTAAATGAAAAGCATATTATGGAAAAACAAACATTTATGAGGTTCAAAACAATATTGTGCTTCAAATCAAGAGAATGATAACAGTGTTACAAAGTTTTCAAGACTAATACAATAATAATTAAAGTAATAAATCATTTGGAATTCGAATCTATCATAAGGTGCTTGAGCCCATGAAAACCATTCATTCATATTTGTCAACACTTTTCCCCGTTGACTAAGGTAACCAACTTTCCTTGTTGGTAGGGCGCACAAGAACTAGTTCTGAAAACACCAATGAATGGCTCACCACTTTCATGTTATGACTAGATACCTTAACCAACTCATTAGTTGGTAGGGTACACAGAAGATCATTCAATCTAAGTTCAAGTGTTTTAAACAAATATCAAGTTTTGCATTCAATATCTCAATAATGTACTTTTCCCATCATATCTCAAAAATAGTTCAATTTCAATAAAACATGGTTATGAACAACATAACTTGACTCTTTTATTTTAGATGCAAAACAATCATAGTGTAATTTAAGGTATAACATATGTAAATCGAAGTGAAGAATTTGCTGCATAATCTATAAAAATAAATCACATTTTTGTATTTCAATAAATTCATATAGTTTTAAATGAAAACATACCAAGGAATGACTTGGGTCACTTACCTCAATTTGCAAACCAATGCACTATTTGTCTCTTAGAATTTATCCTCAATTTTCCTCAACCAAGCCTATAACATAGTCAAATCGTATTAGGATTTGTATGAAAGAGAGAAGAGAGAAATAACATAAGTGTTGGTTGCGTGTCTTTGGTCTACACATCGCCAACTATTTATATTATGCAAAGAAAAACATGAAGATTACAATATTACTCCTACTCGAGTAACATAAGGACTTAAAACAAGCCTAATAAAAATAAGAACTCTAACAAACACAAATATATATTTCATGAATATATATATTTGATCATGTATACACAAGCCCTAAATTCTTCCTAACTGGTATTTTAGATTAACCCCAACATTTTTTGCAACACTTAATGTTTCCCAAATTATAAACTTAGTACCTATATCCATCATAATATAGGTAACTAGGTCTAGGCAAGAAAAGCTCAAAAACCCTAATTCCATCACTTCATAATTATATACACACACACATGCTCCCAATTTTATATTCATAGTATTCACCCCATACATTCTTTAATTTGTAACCCTAGATTGTCTTAAAGGTTGTCAACATCAATCTTATTTCAAATCATAACTAAATAAGATCTTAATACATACCTTAAATATCAAGTGGCTCTTTAATTCTTGAAATGCTAGGAAAACCCAATCTTTGATTCTTCAAGTTTTTCGTATTTCTCTCTCCTTTTCTATGTCGTTCTAGGTCTCACACAACATTTTGTCGTTCTTTGGTGTTAGGGTATGTGTTTAAGGTCTAAAATAGGTCTTTTTTTTGGTCAAATAAAAATAGATCTCTTTTAAAACTCATTACATCACAAATTCTAAACTGGGCTCTTCATTTTTCATCCACTATCGTTTAGCAGGCCTGGGGGGGGGGGGGGGGTTCCTATGCCCTACGACACAAAAAAAGTGGAGGCTTCCCTTCGTGTGCCACAAAGAGGGGGGGGGGGTTTCCACCTCCCAGTGCCGATTGACACTCAAGGAGTGCCGCAGCCCCTTTTGAGTGCCATTAGTCACACAAAGAGAGGGGTTTTCCACCTCCTAGTGTCGATCGGCACTCAAGGAGTACCACAACCCATTTTAAGTGTTGTTAGCTCCAAATACCACACATGTTGCATTTTATCCTTTGGTTACACCTCGACACAACTAAAGTAAAGTTGGAATACAATGTTTGTATGATTCAAGGGTTTGTAAGAGAAGAAGAGAAGAAAAAAAGAGAGACTATTTTTCAAAAAGAGGGTGGAATAATACGGAAGCCTTTTTTTTTTTTGATAAGTAAGACATGTATATCATATAAATGAGCCCAAGAAGGGCTACAAGGGCAAAAACCCCAAAAGATTACATATGGCTAAGAGAACTCAAAAAATCTACAAAAGAAGTGACATTTATAGGAAAAGCCTCATTGGCCCTAAAAAAATAGTAAACGCAAAAAGGCATCCTTAAAGAAAGGAAGAGAAAGGCTCCCTATCTTCAAAGACCCTATTGTTCCTTTCAGTCCAAATGCACCACATAAGGCAAATGGGGGCCAAATTCCAAATCCTCTTAATCTCAAAGGGCAGCCTGCACCCTTGCCAAGCCAACAAAAAGTCTTTGACTGAGCCCGGCATGACCCAAGAAAGGCCAAACAAATCAAAGACAAGGTTCCAACAACTCCAAGAATTGTGACAGTGGATGAGCACGTGATCCACACTCTCCTCATTATTCTTGCAAAGGTAGCACCTGCTCAACAAAAGAAATCCCCTTCTCTTCAGGTTCTCCGTGGTTAAGATGGCCTTCCAAGAGGCTTCCCAAGCAAAAAAGGAAGCTTTTGGGGGGGCTTTTGAGTGCCAAGTTATCTTCCAAGGGAAAGACGGATTGTCCGGGTTGAACATGCTCTTGTAAAACGATCTAACTGAAAAGGACTTCTTGTCCGGCCTCCAAAGTCTCCTATCCTCCCTATCCTCCATGACCCTAACATTGTTGAGGAGACAAAGGAAAGAGCCCATCTCGTCAAGCTCCCAATCAAAAAGATCTCTCCTGAAACGGGGGGTCCATATGATCTCATTCCCTACTCTTTCCATGCTCTCAGTCACCCAGGCCTCCTTATTGTAAGCTAGATTGTAAAGCATAGGAAATTTCACCCTTAGAGACTCGACATCAGCCCAAACATCATCCCAGAACTTTACACGCTCGCCGTTCCCAACAACAAAGGTGCATCTATCCTTAAAGATCCGCTAGGTGCCTCTGATGCTGCCCCAAAGCCTACAACCCCTCGGGCCTCTAGAATTGCCCGAGCACCACCCCCCATCATCACACCCATACTTGGAAACAATGATATCTTTCCAAAGCTCTCTCTCACATTCCCCAAATTTCCATAACCATTTGCCAAGAAGGGCTGTGTTAAAAAGACACAAGTCCTTCACCCCTAACCCCCCAACAGTCTCTGGCTTTTTAATTTTATCCCAAGCAAATAAATGAATCTTCCTGCAGTCGCTGTTGTGGCCCCAAAGGAAATCCCTCTGAATCTTTTCCAATCTTCTGCTGACAGTCTTAGGCATAGAGAAGAGGGACATGAAGTAGGTAGGGAGATTGGACAGGGTTCTCTTTAGAAGAGTGAGCTTGCCTCCCTTGGAGAGGAGCTGACCTTTCCAACCTGAGAGCTTATTAAAGAACCTTTCAACCACAAGCTCCCAAACCCCTACCGATCTCGAGGGAGCGCCCAACGGAAGACCCAAATAAACCAAAGGAAGGCAGTCCACTCTGCAGCCCAAAGTACTAGCTAAGACCTCCATCTCCTGGATCTGGCCAATCGGGGTGATGCTACTCTTGGCAAGATTAATCCTCAGCCCTGACACCGCTTCAAAACACACAAGGACACATCTGATAAAGCGAAGCTGGCACACCGAAGGGTCACAAAAAAAGATGGCATCATCAGCAAACAACAAATGGGAAATAGTGACCCCTCCAGCCCCTCTGCCCCCCACATGAAAGCCTCTGATAAGACCCACATCCATCGCCCGACTCATAAAGTAACTCAGGGCCTCCATAGCTATCACGAAAAGGAAAGGGGAAAGAGGATCCCCTTGTCTCAAGCCTCGGGAGGATCGAAAAAAACCTGCCGGAGAGCCGTTAACAAGGACCGAAAAAGAGACTGTGGAAATCCACGCCTGAATCCACTGCCGCCATTTACCCCCAAAACCCATCTTATCCAACATTCTCAACAGAAAATCCCAACTAACATGGTCAAAAGTCTTCTCCATATCCAACTTGCACACGAGCCCGTTCTTTTTTTGCTTCATCCTGGAATCAATGCACTCATTTGTGATAAGAGCCGCGTCTAGGATTTGCCGGCCTTCCACAAAAGTGTTTTGGGATGGAGAGATAATGCTACCCATAATTCTTTTTAGTCTTAAGGAAAGAACCTTTGCAATTAACTTGTAGACGCTGCTAACAAGACTTATCGGGCAAAAATCCTTTATGTTATCGGCTCCATTCTTCTTAGGAATGAGGGCAATAAAAGAAGCATTGAGGCTACGCTCAAAGCCCCCCTCCCTATGAAGACTCCCAAAAACCGCCATCACATCCAATTTCAACACATCCCAACATTTTTTGAAAAAGGCCATAGTGAAACCATCGGGACCTGGGGCTTTATCCCCATTGCACGCCGCTAGAGCTTTCTCCACTTCCTTTTCCGAGAAGGGGGGCCTCCAAATTGGAAGCGTTCTCAACGTTTAACCTGGGCAAAAGTATATCATCCACCCCCGGTCTCCAACTACACGGCTCTGTGTAAAGATTAGAGAAGTCAACGATGCCCTTTCTGATAGGTTCCTCCTCATAGAGTACTTGATCATTAATAGCAATAGAAGAGATTCTATTCCTCCTGTAGTGGGCAGAGGCCATTCTATGGAAGAATTTTGTATTGCGATCTTCTTCTTTAAGCCATATGGCACGAGACTTCTGTCTTTAAGAAACTTCCTCCATCCTGAGAATCTGCCCAATTTGACCCTTGAGGCCATCTCTCTCTCCCCTCCTATCCGCATTAAGAGGGGTCCGCTGGTCTTCCTCATCCAACTCCATCAGATTATTCAACAAGGACTTCTTCCTAACCTGAATTGAGCCAAAAACCTCACAATTCCACTTTCTTAGGTCATCCTTGAGGAATTTCAGCTTTCTAGCAATACAAAAGCTTGGGGTCCCTGACACAACATAAGAAGCCCACAAATGTCTCACCAAATCCACAAAGCCTTCGTGATCAAGCCACATATTCTCAAATCTAAAGGGGCTTCTTCTGGCGTTAAAACCCCCACAATAAAGCATGACCGGATGATGGTCGGAACAAGGCCTTGGCAAGCACTTTTGGGAGATACCCGGAAAGTTGTCTTCCCAATTGTGTGTCACCAGGAATCTATCCAGCCGGGACATAGCAGGATGGTGACTTCCACGAGACCAAGTAAACCGCCCTCCCTTTAGGTGAAGATCTAACAAGTTTTGAGAGTTTATGAAATCGTTAAAATCTCTCATAGCCGAGGTAAAACTTCCACTTCCCAATCTCTCATTCGGGCTTCGCACGACATTAAAGTCCCCCCCGATACACCAAGGGATATGCCAAGAAGAAACAGCCAAATGTAACTCCTCCCAAAACAGCCTCCTAGCACCATCAGAAAGTGGACCGTAGACACCACAAAAACCCCAACTAAAGGAAGATGAAACCATCTTAAACTTGCACATCAAAGAGAACACTACGACTTTATGCTCCTCACACTGGACCACTCGGGAATCCCAAGCCACCAGGATTCCTCCAGCAGTTCCCTGGGCATTAAGAGCAGCCCATTGCACCCATCTAGAACTCCAAATGGAGCGAACAACCATTCGCGACATACTCTCCATGTTAGTCTCCTGAAAACAAATGACATCTGGCCTCCAATCTTGAAGCAATCCTTTGACGACTGCCCGTTTGTCCGGATCATTCAACCCCCTCACATTCCAAGATAGAATTTTTAAATTCATGGAACAAAGACTGTTAGAACCTCCCGCTGCCTTCCACTAAGGCCACCGTCGATTTACTCCCATTGTAATTAACAGAGCATGACAATTCTTTCATGACCCGTTGCATTCTTTTCGTTGACTTTTCCTTACTGTCTTTCTCCACAGGACCAGGTTTTGGCAGCGAGTTACGCAAAATGATTTCTTTAAAAAGATTCATCAAGCGGTCCTCGAATCCTACACATGGAACTCCCAACAATTTGCTTACCTTCCCCAATTTTCTGATTACCCAACCCTCTGTGACAGTCTGCTGATGACAGAGAAACTCTGCTGGATAGCCTTCCTGCTCTTGAATGTCCCTATGAAAACATTCTTCTGGCAGGACCATAGCTAAAGGGTTGTAGACCTCCAAAAACTCAGAATTTTCCTGTTGTAGCATCATATCTGCTTCCCTCTGCTCTATTGGGGCTACCTGCAATTCCTGGGCTGTCTGCAATTCCTGGGACTGCAATGGCCTCCACTTCTGCAGCAAGGGAACATTCCGTAAGCCATTCACTCTGCCTGTCTTCTTTGCAGTAACTATTTTCCATGTATTGTAGGAACTCTCTTTCATCAAGCATGCTGCTGTTGTCTGAGACGAGCCCCTCGGAAATGTAGTCGTCCGTCACTACCACTGCTAACTGCTTCCCTTTGCCTCCAGTTCTCTCCTTCCTGCCAGGTTCCAAGCCTCTGGAGTCTCCTTGCATAGCTACAGCAGCAGGTTTAGATGAGAAACCCACTGTTGAAGTGTATTTAACTAATCCAACGAGAGAGGCGGTGCGTCCCGACCTGGGCTGAAGCTCATCAGCCTTGTTCTGGGCCAGCCCAGTCCCTCTATTAGGACGTCTACGACTTTGGGCTTGAATATCCAGTCGTCTCTGATCCAGTCCATCTTGATGGGCCCTAGCCTGGGAACTATGACCCTGGTGTCTTTTAGTGATTCTGTTATATTGGAAGTGGCCCAGCCCACTCGACCCATCATGGCTGGAGAAAGAATTACCGAAGCCCACATTCCCCTTACTACTCTGGCCTTCTGGATCATTCCATCTCCCACGTGACCCACGTGCGCTCGAAGAGCCTCTCTCATATTTAGACGATTTGAAATTTGAAACACCTGCACTCTGAGAAGACGAAGCCCTCCGCTGATCGCCACGTGGTTTTCTCTTGTCAGAGGCCAGATTCAGGGTTGCACGCGCCCCAGGCGCGTGAACGTCCACTTCATCCCCTCCGTCTCCTCCGACGGTCACAGCGAGATCCGACTGACTTGTTCCCACCTCCGAGCACGATGGTCCTGCCTCCGACCACACTGGGATCGAGAATGACCATGGTCCACATTTTGTACTGATTGAGGCAGGAATCATCTCCGATCTGCCTTTCACTAAAATTCTTGCTCATCGCAAGTGACGACGCTCAACAGTGGCTTCATCAGCTTTCACGAAGCGGCCGCAGTGATTTCCCAGCTCCCGGAAGATCTCCGTGCTCCAAAGGAAGGCTGGTAGCCCCATAAACCTAAGCCATATTGAACCTTCTGCTTTCGTCCTCAAACAGCATCCCGAGGGGGTCCAAGGATGCAGATGCAGAGGTAGCCCCTCAAAAGTCCAGTTCCGGCGTCTGAGAATCTTCGAAGTCACCTCGTCCGACGGTAACTCAAAAAGAAACCAAACACCATTCAAGTCAAAAACCTTCAGACCAGCTTGGATTCCCCAATGTTTGAGAGCCCATTTTTGAACCTTTATAATATCCGGAACTGGAGTGTTCAAGTCCCCAAAACGGCCAGTCAAGCATCAACGAAGATGATTGAGTCGACTCGCACAAGAACTCACTTGGATTTCTATATCTTCACAGACACTGTCCTGCCTCGATTTCACCAGCACAGGATCCCTTGGCCATTCACCGATTCTGCATATTTCCAAATAAGAGCCTTTCTGGGGCGGGGAGGATCGAGGGTGTGTTAACCCAAGCGATCTGAAAGCTTGGGCGTAGGTGGCC
This sequence comes from Nyssa sinensis, assembly GCA_008638375.1. Lineage (NCBI taxonomy): Eukaryota > Viridiplantae > Streptophyta > Magnoliopsida > Cornales > Nyssaceae > Nyssa > Nyssa sinensis. The sequence goes on from CM018035.1 coordinate 27,908,945, forward strand.
CATCCTCCGTTCTCATTCACTTCCGGCAAGAATAAAGACCTAATCCCTTTCTGAGATCTGCTTTCTATTCTCATATAACTCCCCCTCCAGTTTGAGCCTTTCCTCAGATACCGACTTCGGCATCTCCCGTGCAGACCAAGAGGGAAAACCAACCTTCTGTTTCCTGACGAACATGTCTCCAAAATGTTGCATATCCATTCCAACTCCCCTCTCAACACCCATAATCTCCGAACCACTTCGAACCCTCTTTCTACAATCTGAAATACCTCACCCGACGATTCCAACTCATGGATAACATTGAAAGATTTTCCCCCAATCTGAGCAAACATCATGCTTGATTATCCATTTCCCCCCATAAACATCATGCGCAGGAAAAGAGCCCTTAGACAAAGTTTACACCTCTCTATGTTTTATTATTGAGTATATAATAAAATTATAATTAATGCCATTAGAAATATATTTTCCTAGCACTCCCTCTTAAGCTGGTGCATATATATTACACATGCCCAACTTGCACAAAATACTATGAAAGACCTTACTTGACACTCCCTTAGTCTACACATTAGCTAGTTGCTCGTTAGTCTTCACAAATGGAGTACAAATAATACTAGAGTTTAACTTCTCTTCAATATGCTTAGTCTAATTATGTTGAACTGGGTTATGAACAATGTTAATAGCAGCTTTGTTGTCACAATAAAGTCTTATCAGACCATTCGAATCAAAACTAAGCTCTTCCATCATAATTTTCAGCCACAAAAGCTCACAGACCCAATGTGACATGATTCTAAACTCTGCCTTAGCACTGAATCCTGAATCTGGCCACAACTGACTTTCTCTCACTCAACCAAGCCATTAAATTTCCTCCAACAAAGTTGCAATATCCAGATGTGTATCTTCAATCTTGGATTGATTCTACCCAATCTGCATTTGTATATAACTCTAACTCCAAGTGCTTTTGTTTAGAAAACAATAGACCTCTCCCAGGTACTGACTTCAAATATCAAAGAATTCTAAAGATTGCTTCTAAATGAGATGACCGAGGAGAGCACATGAATTGACTCAACACACTTATAGGATAAGCAATATCAGGTCGAGTATGTGAAAGATAAATCAACTTACCCACAAGTCTTTGGTATCTACATGTATAAATAACTAGCTCATTAGTATTCTCTACAAGCCTATGATTTGGCTCTATTGGCGTATCACAGGGCTTGCGGTCAAGCGTTCTAGTTTCATTCAACAAATCTAACACATTTCCATTTGGAAATAAAAATTCCCTTATTAAGTTTTGCGATCTCTAAGTCAAGAAAATATCTCAAGTCACCCAAACCCTTTATTTCAAATTCGTTAGCCAAAAAAGACTTCAATGCTTGTACTTCTTCAACATCATTTTCAGTTTTGATTATATCATCCACATAAACTATGAGCACGATAATCTTTCTTTGTTTATGTCTGATGAAGAGAGTATGATCAACCTAACTATGCTTACATCTATACTTCTATACAACTCTACTAAATCTCTCATACCAGGCTATAGGAGATTGCTTCAAGCTATAAAGAGCCTTCTTTGACTTACAAACTTTCCCTTCAGGAGACATGGGTAGAAAATCAAGAGGAACATCCACATACACTTTCTCTTCCAAATTACCATGACGAAAAACATTCTTCACATCTAATTGTTGAAGAGACCATCCCAGATTAGCTACCAAGGAGAGTAACACACAGTAATGGAATTCATCTTAGCTACTCATGCAAAAGTTTCTTGGTATAGGTTTGAGTAAAATCCTTTGCCACCAATCTAGCTTTACACCTCTCTTCAGATAGAGTCACAAGTTCTCACGTGTCATTCTTCTCAAGAGTTCTCATTTCCTCTTCCATAGTTGCCTTTCATTTAAGATTTGCCAAGGCATTTCTCCAACCTAAGGAATAGAAATAAAAGACAAGGAAGAGACAAAAACACGATAGGAAGGTGAGAGTAATTGACAAGACACAGTTGCAAATATGATTTAGAGTGCAAGAAAGAACTCCTTTATGAACTACAATAGGAAGGTTACTATCATCCGAACCAAGGGAAATAGACAAAGCAACAGGAGACTAGAAATTATTACTTGGATCCAAGGATTCCAACTGACAGTTAGCATGAGAAGGTATAGTGGTCTCAGTCTTCTTCTTTCTGAGTCGGTCAACTTCTTTATACTTGCACTTGTTGCTCCTTGTCCTTGTCTAGTTCGCAACGTGACAATTCGAACTGGGGTACTGGTTGGGGAATAGAAGAAGTAGACAACGGAGATGACTCTTCACCACAACTAAGCTCGCTCAAAGAGATGGCTACGAATGATGAAAATAAGATGTAGACTCAAAAAACATTACATCTATGGCGACAAAGTATTGTCTGGTGGGGAGGATGATAATAACGATACCCATTTTGAGTGTTAGAGTAACCTAAGAAGATACATTTTAAGGCCTTAAGATCCAATTTACTTCTAAATGAACCATGAATATGAACAAAGCAAACACAACTAAACAGTCGAGGAGAAATAGGAAAACATAGAAAATGAAACCCCCAAAACTTCAATTGGAGATTTAAACCCCAACATACGAGAAGGCAGTCGATTAATGAGATAGGCTGCTGTAAGAAGGGCATCACCCAAAAAATGTTTGGGAACATGCATAGTAAACAAAAGAACCCTAGCAACTTCAAGTAAATGACGATTCTTATGCTCGGCTACTCTATTTTGCTGTGGAGTACCAACACAAGTAATTTGATGTATAATGCCATGCGCATTCAAATACAAATTAAATGGACCATTGATATATTCACTGCCATTATTAGACCAAAGTAAATTCATTTTAGTATCAAATTGGGTAGAAACCATGTTATGAAAGTTCTTAAAACATGTGAATACTTCACTTTTTGCACGTAACAAGTGTAACCACATAACATGAGAACAATCATCAATAAATGTAACAAACCGGTTATAACTAGAAAAAGTCGTAATACGAGAAGGACCTCATACATTAGAATGAACAATACTAAGAGGGGAAGTACATTTATTCGAACTAGGAGGAAACGAAACACGACTAGTGTTAGGCAAGTTCACAAACTTCACAATTGAACTTAGGACCACTCGACTTAGAAAATAAAGTTGGAAACAATTTTTGTAATAATGAAAAAGAAGGATGTCCTAAGCATTGATGCCAATGAACTAGCTGATCAGTCGAAGAAACAACTTCACAACTCGTAGATGGAAAAGCATCTCCTTGCGCAATAGAATCAGAAGCTAGAAAGTTCAAGAGATAAAGACCACTTTTCTTACTATCATTGTCAATCGTTCTCTTTGTGTCCAAGTCCTAAAAATACAATGAGTAGGAAAGAAAGTCATAATACAATTCAATGACTTGGTTACGCGATTATCATATAGAAAATTAGTAAAAAAATTAGGAACATGTAAAACAGAGGATAGAGGCAAAGAAGGGGAAACAAAGATGGAACCTTCATCGGAGATAGAAGATAAAGACCCATCTGCTATCCTAACTTTTTCTCTACAAGAACATGTATTTTAAGATAAAAACAAATTAAACAAACTAATCATGTGATCGGAAGCTCTTGAAACAATGATCCAAGAGGGACAAGTGGATAAGAAAGAAGCACTGTATGCCTCGACATGGATACCCAAGTGAGCATATGTAGAAGTAGCAATAGCTGGAGATGAGGACTCCAGCTGAGACATGAGATGTCAGAGAGACTTGATCTCATTTCGAGAAAGAACTGAGGTTGTTGAAACTGAAGTCGAAGTCGAAGAAGTAAATGTAGTAGTTGTAGAGATAAGGTGAGCCTGGGACCGAGTTACACCTCCAACACGTCCCCCTTGACCTCCTGTAGCCCGACTATGAAGTTTCTAACAACTCTCTTTTGTATGTCTTGTCTTTCCACAAAAAGCACATACAAGCTTATCCTTGTCATCATAAAAGGCCCAACAATCCGATTGCTATCACGTCCCTTACTAATTCCTTTGTTATCCCGTTGAGGCATAGAAGCAAGGGAAAATCTCTTTGGGTCCAAGATGCAGAAGCGAGAGCAGAGCTCTCCTGGGTGGAAGATTGAAGCATAACACTCCGGCTGTCCTCCCCTTGAACATAAGCATACACTTGATTCAGAGAAGGAAGGGGATCATGATCCAAAATCTGAACTCGGATCATACTCGATGTTCAGGCTGATTAAGAACTTAGAAAGTGCTTCTGCTCTATCATCTGCTTAAACTTATGGGCGTCACTAGAACAATCAGCCTGAAACACCTGATACTAATCTAGCTCCTACCACATAACCTTCAAAGTATTATAATACATAGAAAAATTCTTATCTCTCGTTTTATGCACATGAATCTTGCATCGCAAATCATAAATTTGAGCTACATTTCCCATTTTGAATAAATTTAAGCAATTGAATCCCATATCTCCTTTGTTGTCCTAAAACAAATAACAACCACCGATCTCCGGCTACATAGAATAAAGGAGCCATGACGTAACAATAGAATCCTCTGAGTCCCATTTACCAAATAGTGGATTTGAGGGACTTCGCTCGCTCCACAAATTTTTCATCTATGTAACCCATCTTGTCTCTAGTCTTAATAAACAACAGGGCAGATCTAGACCACACAAGATAATTAGTACCGTCAAGCTTAGTAGTTGTAATCTGTAGCGTACGGTTTTAATTTTGGGTACTATATCGACCTATACCAGCAGTAGAGTTACTAGAGACTTGGCTAACCTCCGACATACTTTCTCAAAAAGTCTTGAAATCAAATAATTAGTAAAAAACCAAACATGGTTAATGGTGATACGCGACATGCCAAAAACAACAACCACAGTGTACTACAGATCCCAAAAACACCCAAACAAGATCAATGAAGGGCAAACAAAACCCAAATGCACTTCTCCATCCAACAAACAACAATTACAGGCATGCACAATACTTAAATGCTCAAGCTGACCAAGAACCACCAACCAGACCCCACGATCTATTATTATTCAAACACATATTGCTTAAATGACCATGGGGAAAGGATTGAAACACCAAATCTGACCAAAAATGGTAGAAACAACAGATTTGAAAATTACCTCTAATAATTCCAAAAAACATTTGAATTTAGAAAAAGTGCATCAAATGGCCTCGAGTTTTTTTTGGAAAAATCACCATGATGATCAACATGAAGAGGCGACCCAACTGGCCAACCCTGAAAATTTCATTGTTGGAAAATGCTGACGTTAGCATGATGTCATCGTATTGACTCGAATGCTTTGGTAACCCATTGCAATTTTTTTTTTGATTATTTTGTTAAGTATCTCTCTCGTATATAAATAGATTTCATTAGAATTCTTCAAAAAAAAAAAAAAAAAAAAATTAAAATACAGTTAAAATTTTAAAGGAAAAAAACTTAAAACAGCCGTAATGATATCGGTTGATGTAGTTGTGAATTTTGGTTGTACCGTTATATCGGCCAGTATCGATATCGAAGAGTCAAAAATTGATATTTAACGTAACGGTCGTTATTTAAAATCCTGACCAACCCTAAAAATTTTGTTGACGGAAAATGACGACATCAGCATGACGTCATCGTACGAATGATGATGTTAGTGTGTGACAAAGACCCTTCTGTGTTTTTCAATGAGTTCTTGGCTTTGATCGCGCTCTGATACCAAGTTGGAAATAGTGTGTTTGTATGATTCTAGGGTTTGTAAGAGAAGAGAAGAAAAGAAATCAAGAAGGATGCCAAGAAAATCAAGAAGGATGTCGCCTAGTTGTCTTATGTGGAGCATTTGGAAAGAATGTAATAGGAAGATTTTTTGATGGGGAGGAGCATTCCATTGCTATGTTTAAAAATAGCTTTTTGTAGTTATTATTCTTTTGGGACAAAGAGGCTTCCTCTGTAAATGTTTTTTCTTTTGTTGAGTTTTTGAGGTTGTTGAGGCCTTTGTTGAGTTTAGCAGTAGGTTGTATTGGGCTAGCCCCCCATGGGCTCCATTTATATATTACTCTTATCAAAAAAAGAGAAGAAAAGAAAAGATAGAATATTTTTCAAAAAGATGGTGAAATAATATGTAATCCTAGACCTTTCAGTGTTTTAGATTGAGTATATAAAAAAATTTCAATAATGCTATTAGCAACATATTTCTTAATATCCTAACAAGTAAGTCTAAAACTCAATATTAATCTTAAATATACTTAATTTTAAGGAGTCTAAAATTGATAAATTCATCTCTCAAACCCTCTATTTTTTTTTAACACAAGATTCAAGTTCAACTATATATGCAAACGAGTTAATAAATACTCATGGGGTTTTCAGGGTATTACAAATATGGCCTCTTCCTCCCAACGAATCTCCTCTCAAATCTTTCCGCCATTGAATCCCAAAACCCCATAATAGGAGCCAAGAAATAATATTATCCACCTCCGACATGGCCCACAGGGTAATCTCCATCTTCCACAGATTCACTATTAGGCCTAACACAGCCCCAAAGTGTGATAACACATATTGGAGATAGCTAAGCTTTTTTGCTTGTGTCCCACAGAAGGTAGTCATGTCATCAACGTAGAGCAAGCGTGGCACAAAAATCTTTCCTGTTCACTTGGAAACTTCCAATGAGACCTTCTAAGACTTTCTTTGACAACATACAACTAACAGTTTCCATTACCAAAATGAAAAGAAGTAGGAAAAGATGATCTCCTTGCCTCAGGAAGTGAACTGTAACTGAGATTTTTACAATTTGGAATGAAGAAACAATAGAACCTTTTGAAATGATTACAAGGATGTGGTGTCTATCCAGAATGTGATTGTAAACTGTGTTAGAGATAGATTGTGTACTCTGAAGAAGATAAATTTTTTTTGAGGCCTGGAGATTTGAAATACTATATTAAGATGAACTGTGGCTGTTTTGTCTATTTCACTGCATTAGTTGGCATAATTGGGCCTTGTTTGTTAGCTTTGGTGTCTTGTGTTCTAATGTTGGTTAGTCAGAGGGCATATGCTTTATCTGAAGATAAGTCTCCTTTTTTTTTTTTTTGCGGGATCAATTAAGGCAAAAGAACATGAGAAAACACCAAAGTAAAGTGCGGTACACTCTTGATGGCTTTCCTCTTATCTTGGATGAATATGGCTTTCTATCCTTTTGTCTTGTTTGATTTTGTATTTTTCCAGATAGTATCCCTCTTCTTCTTGTGTTCTTTTGTTTTTTTTTTTTTTCTTATAAAATCCTCAAACACCGCCCCCCCCCCCTCCAAAACAAAAGAAAAAAGAAAAAACACACCCACAGACACATAGTGGTGCAAGACTAGAAGAGAGAGTAGAGGAGAGAAGAAAGGAAGGGAAACTGAGAGAAACCAGTGATCATCAGGTCTCCAAATCTAAGTTGATTTATTGGCAAAGCCTGAAAGGGAACATTACCAAAAAGAACATAAAACACCAAATAAAAAAAATACGAAATCAAATACTAAAATAAACAATAAGTCATAAAAATTTATAAAAAGTTCACAAGAAACAATATCTTCCGGGATCAAAGACAAATGACCCATGGGTCCTTCCTATTCCCCATTATCTCTCCTTAGTTGAGAAGAACTCGACTCTAACAAGTTAGAATGGTGGTGTCGTGCTATAAAAGATCAAGAATATCCACAAATTGATCCATAATAAATAAAATGGTGGAAAAACAATTATTGATATTGAGGAAGAAGTAACATACATTATTTGAACACTTACAAATAATATAAAAGGCTCAAAGGTTCCTCGGTAAGGAAACACATTCTTCACATGAAAATTCAGATCAGTACCCATATTGAATGATAAGTCAAGTAAACTTGCAATAAGATCCAATTTAGGGACACGACAAACAAGATCAGAGGTTTGAACACGTGGGGAACATGAATTATGTCATGGTTGCTCTCGTTATTTTTTGTTGTGCAGTAGTACAACAAATTTATAATTTTCATTACTCAAAAACAATTTTAAAATGCATATTGGCATTAGGATCATGAAACTGTAGTGCAAAAGAAATTGTAGATGCAAATGGACTGGACTCCACTGGTAAAGTACTTAGCCGGCTAGGCCAAGTGATGAAGAATGCAAATTTGAGGGTAAAGGAGGTGAGAGCCAATGAATAATTTTACATTGTCATAATAATCTATCTTGCAAGCCTATCGTCTCCATGATGTAAATAAGTATATCCTAATTTACATGGTCATAATCGTAACTGGTATCCATTTTACAAATCAAACATGACTCCTCACTCTTTTGCCTCAAGTTGAGACTCACATTCACCACCAAAAATTGCACCCAAAATCTCCTTATGCCTCCAAAGCATTTTTAGATTTTGAAACGATCCAACTTTTTTACGGATTTAGGCATGAAAGTTGCATCCAAGCTCCTTGTAAAATCACCTGAGTGGAAGAAACTAACCATCATTCTCATTGCATACTTCTTAACCACCCTCCAAGACTTGCAAAGAAATTGCATAGTCATCTCTATAGGTGTCAAATGGGCCATGCCAGGCCCACCTGACATGTTCATGAATGGGCCAAGCTGTGCTTTTTGCTGGACACGACACGACACGACAAAGAAGTTCTAGGCCTGGGCTTGGCTCGACCCATGGGCACTACAAGGTCCATGTTTGTGGTCAAATTACAAAATTATCCCTCAAACTAGTGTTATATTGCTGATGAGAGGGGTAATTCTGTCAATTCATGGCAAAATTTTCTATATAGTCGTGCCTCAGCCGTGCCCGTGCATATGTCGTGCCAGGCCTGTGCTGTGTTCAGGCCGGCCCACTTTACACCTCGAGACTCATCCCATCCAGGCTTGGAGCTTTATCCCAGTTATATGAACCAAGGGCTTCCATCACTTTCTCCTTTGATCTTTCCGCCACTCTGTTGTTTCTGTCAATCTGATCAACAACATACTATGCAACTTCAAAGGCCAATCCTCTGTTTTGCATGCCTCAAATAAAAATCCATGAGTCCTTACCTTATCTCCTTGTCCTTGTAACTGATCATTCCATCAACACTGATCTTCCCGATAAGTGTGAATTGCCTACTTTGTATTTCTATCTCCCTATTTCAGCCGCACTTTCTTTTATTTCTGCAAGTCTACCCAGCTTTGCTTTCTTCTCCTCCCACTAAGTCCTATCCATGATAAAAGCCTGCATTCTCCCTCTCTGAGAAGTGAGAAGTGAGAATTGAGATCCGTAATATCTTCCAAGGTCCTAGCTTTCAGTACTTTCCAAAAGCTCAAAGGCATCCCTCTTCCATTTTTTTTTCAGATTTTCTTTGAGAAGCTTTAACTATTGAGCAAGAATGGATCCCAGGATCCCATCTACATGATAGGCACTCCACCGATCCTTAATCCCGTCTGCAAAGCCCCCCTTCTTGCAGTGACATGTTCTGAAACCTGAATAAACATTTCCCCATTCTCAATGCTTATCAATTTGATTGGAACGTGGTTTGACACCAGTCTCAGGAGCTAACACTGCACTGAATTAGGGGAATTACTGGAATTTAAAAGTTTCTTTAATTTCTGTGAGAGCTAATGTGTTTAAATTATATGTTAGATTTTCTTTGTTGTTCTGTAATGTTTTTTTCTTCAATAAATTTTTCTGTATGTCTTCTTCTCCCCTGGTTCTCCGTTTTCAAATTATAAAGAGGAGTTTATCTTTGCTAAAGCTTATACTTAGTGAAATTCGTAAATTTTTGCAATGCACTGTTGCTACTTAAGTAATCACTGTTTATATTTATTTGCTTTGCTTTCTTGAATTATCTCAACAGGGCGAAACAATTCATCATGGAGTGATTCTGGTGGCTTAAGGAGTTCAGATGTTTGTACTCCAGAGGTAAAGGTATCATGCTTTTGTTTCTGATGATGGCAATGCATTCATTCATTTCTAACTAAGTTCTTTACAGCTATTTCTGACTAAGTTCCTTCTTTTCTCAACTCTTTAGTTGTAGTACATTTAAAAATGTAAAGTTTTTTAATTTTCTAGACATCATATGATTGTGAGAATCCGAAAGAGTCTGAATCTCCCCGCTTTCAAGCTATACTCCGTGTCACTAGTGCACCTAGAAAGAGGTTTCCTGCTGATATCAAAAGTTTTTCTCATGAATTGAATTCCAAAGGAGTACGACCTTTCCCATTTTGGAAACCTCGTGGCTTAAATAACTTAGAGGTAATTAAATACGCTTTTCATTTATGTTTCTTTGCAGCTGTTTAATGTTTCTCTTATCAGTCTTATTTGATCCTAATTGATATCCAACTCTTACAGGAGGTTTTGGTCATGATACGGGCAAAATTTGACAAAGCCAAGGAAGAAGTGGACTCTGATCTTCATATTTTTGCAGCAGATCTGGTTGGAATTCTGGAAAAAAATGCAGAAAGTCATCCTGAATGGCAGGAAACTATTGAGGACCTGCTGGTTTTGGCTCGAAGCTGTGCTATGACATCACCTGCAGAGTTTTGGCTTCAGTGTGAAGGCACAGTTCAAGAATTGGATGATAGGCGTCAAGAACTCCCCATGGGTATGCTCAAGCAGCTTCATACTCGAATGCTTTTCATCCTCACTAGGTGTACGAGATTGTTGCAATTTCACAAGGAAAGTGGGTTGGCAGAGGATGGACATGTTCTTCAGCTTCGCCAATCTCTGCATTCTGCAGAGCAACGAATTCCTCCTAGCATGGGAAGGGATGGGAAAAGTTCTAGTGCTGCAAAGGCCTCAAAAGCAGCCTCAACAAGGAAATCTTATAGTCAGGAGCAGCATGGTTTGAGAGACCATGTTATGCCACCGGGAAAATTTCTCTCTCCACCTGCTTCTGAAACAGCAAAGAAATTGGACTCTCCTCTTAGCAGGGATCGGATGGCTTCTTGGAAGAAACTCCCATCTCCTGCTGGGAAAAGCACAATAGAAGTTGCTTCAGTAAAGGAGGAACTACATAATAATAAGGTGGTAGCTTCTAAGATGCCAAACAATAGGAGAGGAATTTCTGATGTTGAAATGACAACTGCTAAGCCTTCTGACCCTCCTGCTAAAGATTCTCATGGCCATAATTCAATGCATTCAAAACACCAACACAAAGTGTCTTGGGGCAACTGGGGAGATCAGCAAAATATTTATGATGAGAGTTCTATAATTTGTCGCATTTGTGAAGAGGAGGTTCCAACTTTGCATGTGGAAGACCACTCGAGAATTTGTGCAATTGCAGATCGATGTGATCAGACGGGTCTAAGTGTCAATGAGCGCCTCATCAGAGTTGCTGAAACTCTCGATAAACTAATGGAGTCCTTTTCACAGAAGGATTTTCAACATTTAGGAAGCCCAGACATTACAAAAGTATCAAACTTGAGTGTTACTGAAGAATCCGATCTTCTCTCTCCTAAATTTAGCGACTGGTCTCGTAGAGGCTCAGAGGACATGCTCGATGGTTTCCCTGAAGCTGACAATTCTGTTTTCATGGATGACCTTAAGGGTTTACCATCCATGTCATGTAAAACTCGTTTTGGTCCAAAATCTGATCAAGGAATGACAACGTCATCTGCAGATAGCATGACCCCCAGGTCCCCATTGTTGACACCAAGGATGAGCCAGATAGACTTGTTACTTGCTGGAAAGGGTGCTTACTCTGAACATGATGATTTTCCACAGGTAATTTTGTGTCTTAACTTTTTTTTGGATAGGTATGAATTCATTAAAGGGCACTAAGAGGGTGTAAAGGATATGATACAACTACAATCGCATTTCACTCAAAAACTTTAGTACTTAACAAAAGAATTTATCGACAATGTAGAACCCCCTGTAGTCCAATAAAAGAGAGAGCTCAACATAACCTTTTTGATCTCCCAAACGGGCACTCAAGCCCTTTCGGACGTTCTTTAGTTCCTTTCTGTAATCAGAAGTAATTTCTTCTGTATTTTCGATATAAACATTCTAGGTATTTATAATACAATTGGGAAGAAGAAAAGGAAAGAGTAAAAAAGGAAAAAACAATCTTCCTACAATTTATCTATAGAGAATAAAATCTTCCTACAATAACACCACAAATTGGGAATTTCCACACTCCTCCTCAAGTTGGATTGTAAATGTTAATCATATCCAACTTGCTGATGATTTCGTCAAAACTGGGCCGAAATAGCCCTTTGGTAAAGATATCCGCAGTTTGTTCTTTTGTAAGAACATAGGTCATGCAGATAATTCCGTTCTCAACTTTTTCCTTGATAAAATGTTTGTCCACTTCTATATGCTTGGTTCGGTCATGCTGAACTGGGTTGAGAGAAATATTGATGGCTGCTTTATTGTCACAGTAAAGTTTGATTGGGAGTTTTACTGTGACCTGTAGTTCTTCCAAGAGTTTCTTTAGCCACAATCCTTCACATATCCCTTGTGCAGCAGCTCTAAATTCGGCTTCAGCACTGCTTCTGGCCACTACACTTTGCTTCTTGCTTCTTCACGTGACCAAGTTTCCCCAGACATAGGTGCAATACCCGGTAGTAGACTTTCTATCTTCTATTGAACCTGCCGAGTCAGCATTTGTGAAGACTTCGACTTCCTTGCGTTCTGATTTCTTGAAGAACAGTCCTCTACCCGAGGAGCCTTTGAGATATCTGAGAATCTTGTACAGAGCTTCTAGGTGAGTTTCTTTTGGTGAATGCATGTGTTGGCTCACCACACTAACTGCAAATGCGATGTCAGGTCTAGTGTGAGATAGGTAGATTAGCTTGCCAACTAGTCTCTGATATCTGTCCTTTTCTACTGGATTTCCCTCATCCTTTGGATTCCTTCCTGCTTCAATAGGTGTGTCACTTGGTTTACATCGAAGCATGCCAGTGTCGGTTAGAAGGTCAAGAACATACTTTCGTTGAGAGACACTAATACCCCTTTTTGATTTGGCAACTTCCATTCCCAAGAAGTATCGCCTTTGGCCTAGGTCTTTTACTTCAAATTCAGTAGCTAGGATTTTCTTCAGTCTCTCCATCTTCACTAAATTATCCCCAGTTAGGATTATAACATCAACATAAACAATTAGAATTGTTTTCATTCCATCTTCAGATTGCTGGAAGAACATAGTGTGATCTGACTGCCCTTGCTGATATCCTTGACCCTTTATCGCCTTTGCAAACCTATCGAACCATGCTCTAGGTGATTGCTTGAGACCATACAGAGATTTCTTGAGTTTGCATACCTAATTTTCTTCTCCCTTCTTACAAAATCCCGGTGGTATTGTCATGAAGACTTCTTCTTCTAACTCACCATTCAGAAAGGCATTCTTAATGTCAAATTGTTGAAGAGGCCAATCCAAGTTGATTGCTAATGATAAGAGGACTCGAATTGTATTCAATTTTGCCACAGGTGCAAACGTCTCTGTGTAGTCAATACCATAGGTTTGTGTAAAACCTTTTGCGACAAGGCGGGCTTTGTAACGCTCGATTGTCCCGTTAGCCTTGTATTTCAAGGTAAAAACCCATTTGCGGCCTACCGGTTTCTTCCCTCTCCGTAAATCCATCACAACCCAAGTCTCATTTTTCTCCAACGCCTGCATCTCTTCTAGTACGGCATCCCTCCATTTAGGGGACCTCCAAGGCCTCTTGAATATTTTTCAGAAATCCTGTACTATCAAGGTTAGAAGTAAAAGCACGAAATTCTGTAGACAGGGCATTATAAAATATGAATTTTGAAATAGGGTAGGGAGTACATGACCGAGTTGATTTTCTGAGAGCAATGGGTAAATTAGTATCAGGAGACTTCGTTTCATCATTAGACTTGGAAGAAGACTCTTGGTTACTTGGAGCTATCACCGGAGCCAACTCTCTTGGTGCTTCAGGTGTGAGATGTTCCTTGTACCTTGATTGTGGCCTCCGTGAATAAACAAGTATCTCCTTGTCCTGTTGTTTTCCTACATCACCTTTTGAGTGCAAGTGTCCTTCTGTAAATGGCATATTAGAACAGGATGGTGCGGCAGGTTCAGTGTTTGGGATAGGCTCAGAAAAGGAGAGTTCAAAATCTAATACCCAACCTTCACTCAGATGCTCCCCCTGAAGGGAAGGCTTTTGGAAGTAAGAAGTGTTTTCAAAAAAGGTAACATCAAGGCTAACAAAAACCCGTTTGGTGAATGAATCATAGCACTTATAACCTTTCTGAGTAGGAGAATACCCAATGAAAACACATTTTAGAGCTCGAGGGTCGAATTTATGCTGATGGTGGGAATGGACATGAACAAAGGCGGTACAACCAAACACTCTAAGAGATAGACTAGAGGAGAGGCGAGAGTGAAGGAAGAATTGCTAAAATGTTTGGAAGGGTGTAGCAAAAGAGAGAACACGGCTAGGCATTCTATTGATGAGGTAGGTAGAGGTTAAAACAGCATCACTCCAAAACATTTTGGGCATATGCATAGTGAACATCAAGGCACGCGCAACATCGAGAATGTGTCTATTTTTTCTTTCGGCAACCCCATTTTGTTGGGGAGTGTTGACACAAGAACTTTGATGAATGATCCCTATTTTTTTGAAAATAATCATCCAAAGTAGTATTAAAATATTTTGTGCCATTATCAGTGCGCAGAATTTGAAGTTGTGCCTGGAATTGGGTTTGGATCATGGAGTGAAAATTGATAAACATAGAACAAACATCCGTTTTATCCCTTAATAGGTAAACCCAACAAATGCGAGTATGGTCATCAATAAAGGTAACAAACCATTGGGTATGAGTACGATTAATTATACGAGACGGACCCCACAAGTCACTGTGAATCAGAGTGAACGGCTTGGATGGTTTATATGTGGATGGCGGAAAGGAAGTACGGTGATGTTTTGCAAGTTCACATATTTCATATTGAAAATTAGAGAATCCTTTATTCGGAAATAAACGTTGCAAATATTGAAAATTGGGATGACCCATTCGAAAAATACCATAACAAAAGTTCACTATCCTTGGAGACAAATGCAGAATCACAAAAGGAAACGGGACCCGGTTTTCTCACATCAGCGTCCTCAAAGTAGTAGAGACCAGTACACTCCTTAGCACTGCCAATCGTCGTCCCCGATGATAGGTCCTGAAAAAGACAATGAGAGGAAAGAAACTTAGCAGAGCAATTGGAATTTTTGGTCAACTGGGTAATGGACAATAGATTACGTGATAACTTTGAAATATGAAGAACAGACTCGAGTGTAATAGAGTCAGAGAGACGAATACTCCCTTTGCCAGCTACAGAGGAGAGGGAACCATTTGCAATTTTAACCTTAAGATTACCAGCACAAGGTGAGTATGAAGAAAAAAGGTGGTAAGAGCCAGTCATATGATCAGAAGCACCAGAGTCAATAATCCAAGGAGGTTTTGAGTGAGAGGCAGTAATGAGGGCGCGTAAAAAATTACCTCGGTGGGCTAATGAACCAGACGGAGTAGGCGTGGATGACTGACTAGAGGGTTGGAGGCTAGAAAAAAGTTTGTAGAGCTGATCCAATTGGTCAGAGGTAAAGGCACTGGTCGGACTGTGGTTGACATTGGGAGAGGGCTCGGCCTGATGGTCAGCAGTAGCGTGATAGCCACGAGTGCGATGATTCGGTCGTGGTTTCCAGTCAGCAGGCTTCCCATGGAGCTCCCAACATGCGGCCTTTGTATGATCAGGCTTATGGCAATGGTCACACTAAGGGCGGCCTCTGTTTTGTTTCGGCCCAGACCCAGCCAAGGGGCCTTTTGTTACCAAGGCAGACACTTTAGGTCCAGCAAGAAGAGAGTCCTTTAGCATCACTCGATGCCGCTATTCTTCACGCCACACTTCCGAGAAGACTTCAAGTGTGGAAGGCAGAGGTCGTCGACCAAGAATACGACCACGAACATCATCCAAGTCGTGGTTAAGTCCAGCAAGAAACTCGAAGACTCTCTTAGTTTCGAGTTTTTTCTTGTAGCGAGAGCACTCCCATTCATCATCAAAACTGAGATCGAGTTCCTGCCAAAGAGCCGTCATCTCCATGAAATAATCGGTGACGTCCTTCTCTCCTTGCTTCATCTGCCATAGTCGAGTCTTGATGTCAAAAATTTGAGAGGAATCCCCAACATTAGAATATGTCTCTCGAATGGGATCCCAAACGTCTTTCGCCGTTGGCAAGAACAGGTAGGTCTTTCCGATGGCAGGTTGCATGGAATTCACTAGCCAAGCAGTCACCATAGAGTTCTCAGAAGTCCATTTCTGCAGAGAAGCCGCTGGTTCGGTTGAGGCTGGCTTGGGTGTCGCGCCAGTAAGGTAGCCAAGTTTGCCGTTGCCGTTGCTGTCGAGTACGAGTCGAATAGACTAAGCCCATTCACGGAAGTTTTTTCCATTTAGCTTCTCCATTGTGAGTTGAAGGGGCGAGAGAGAAAGGCCACTAGAACCCCTAGTGGAGAGAACGTCAGCCTTGCTGTTGGGACCTTCGGTCATGGATTGGTCTAAGGTTATGGGGAATTCTAGGAGCTAGAGTTTTTTTTTTTGAATGGGAATAGGGTTTAAAACTAAATTGGGTTACTGGGTTTAAAACTGAAATTGGGTCACTGGAGGAAGACAGAATGGGTTATTGGGTTTAAAACTAAATTGGGTCACTGGAGGAAGATAGAGCCCAAGCAGCCGGTTTAAAATGAAAGTGGGTACTGGGCCGCGACCAACTGGAGAGCCCACGCAGAACCCATCAATGGCTGTCTCCGAAAGCGAGCGATCGTGCTCAAACAGAGGCGATCAATCATGCTTGAACAATGGCCGTTCCGAAAGGATTTCAATCGATCGTGCTTGAACAGAGGCGATCGATCGATCGATCGAAAAAGTGAAGAGATTAGGAATGTGACACGGTCGGTCGAAGAAGCAGACACGATGAGGAGCTGAGGCTCGATCTGGAGATGAAACAGCTCGAAGGTGTTCTGCGATGACGATCAAGCAGACATGATGATGGACAGAGGCTCGATCCGGAGATGACGAACAGAGGATGTGCCAACGTGATGAAAGGGGCAAGCCACAGATCGACAGATGAAACAAGGATCGGAGGTAGCATAGATCTGCGTCGGCGATGGAAGAGCCCAGAGGCAACGAAGGCGAGCGGATGAGAGGTGTTTACCACTGATCTACAGAGGAAGAAACGATCAACGGTGATGGACAACGATTCTCTCAAAGACGGTGAGCTTCTTTGGCTCTGATACCATGTAATCAGAAGTAATTTCTTCTCTATTTTTGATATATACATTCTAGGTATTTATAATACAATTGGAAAGAAGAAAAGGAAAGAGTAAAAAAGGAAAAAACAATCTTCCTACAAATCGTCCTACAATTTATCTATAAAGAATAAAATCTTCCTACAATAACGCCACAAATTGGGAATTTCCACACTTTCCCTCCAAATGCTCTCTACCAAAGAATGGAGCAATCCACCACACATCTCTCAATGGATCCCAAGAAGGCAAAGAAACAGAATCCACAAATTTCTAGTCACTGGGCAGTGAATCAACAAATGATTAACAGTCTCCTTGTCCCTTTTATGAAGACTTACCTTTTAATGCAGAGTGCTAGAGAGGTGAACTGGATATAGACTTAACCTTTAATATCATCTTTTCAAAGTGGACACTCCCATATTTGAACCTGTGTTGTCATGCTTGGCCACCTGAACCTTTTTCATTGCACCAAGTAGTAACCCCACCTATTGCTCCCACATCACCTTAGTAAATACTATAAGCTGGGTTACAAATTTGAAGCCTTAAAAATGGGGGCTCCATACCTTATTGTTATGCATTCAGTTATATGCCACTATCTCTTTTCTAGTAGCTTTGCCGATCATAATATCTGTAGCATTGCCAAGAGACAGCATTTTGGGAAGAAGAAAATACCACAAATTACCAAACAGTCCAAAAGGAGTCCTCCCTTAATATAATAATATAATTTTTTTGATAGTCATATATTTTTAATAGTCATGTGGGGCAACAAATATAATAATAATTATATTACTATTATTAATATTATAAAATTATTTTTTGATCAGTGAAAATATAATAATATATATTTTCAATAGTTGTGTGGGGGCAACAAATTTGGATTGTGCTGTGCTACTCTGCATCTACTTAAGAGTGGCAATACAGGGCTGAAAGTTACATAATAGTACATAAAGCCATATAAGCACAGCTAATGATAAAGAGTTTTCTGCCAGGGATAAAACGGAAGATGGATAAATCATGTATTTGGTGACAGTGTGAGTACATTATATTAACTTGTGTCTGCTGAGTGCTGACTACATGGCATTCACTTATCTGAGTATGTTATAAATTATCCAGAAAAAGAGTAAGAAAATTAACTGCTATTAGGTCCTGAGTTTATATGGGTTAGATTTTTAAGTTATGGTTACAGCCAACCTATATTATGCCAACATAACCGAATAAGGCCACTAGTACTCAGTACTTTGATTTTTTTTTTTTTTTTGCTTTTTGAAAATGCATATTAAAAGGTGTATACATATACATATCTTTGTATTTAGTTTGTAATGTGCTTGTCTAGTACTTGCACCCACTATGTTGCTCTTTATTGAAACTTATGCTTATTGCAAGATGAAAAAAAAAAAAAACTAGGAATTTGTTTGTATTCACATTTCACTATTGACAGTTTTCAAGGTATTAAATCCCTTGGTGCAGATGAATGAACTTGCTGATATTGCTAGATGTGTAGCAAATACACCCTTAGATGAGGATCGCTCTCTACCGTACCTGCTCTCTTGTCTTGAAGACTTGAGGGCTGTCATTGACCACAGAAAGTTGGATGCCGTTACAGTGGAGACATTTGGAACACGCATAGAGAAGCTGATTCGGTGAGTTCGTCGCTGCTAAGTTGCTTGAACCATAGTTTTCAAAATGCCTAGATGACCTGAGGTTATAAATTTAGGCTATGCCCAGGCAATCATCTATACAACTGATACAAGGCTAAATGCACTCAATAGTCATTTGAATCATTTACCCCAATTAAGAAAAAAATTGCACTACTATTGTTATATAATATTTTGACATGTCTCATACTATAGCAAGATGAACATTTATTATGAATATTGTTCAGAATCAAGAATGCTATCAAAAGTTATTCCAATTTCTATAATTATATTTTATGTTTAGCTTGAATATTTCAATAGAAGCCGTAAAAATATATTTCTTGTTTATATCAATTCCTTTAACCCACTTTGGTTATATATACATATATATATATGTATATCTTCATGCTCATTTGAGGTTCAATCTAGTGTGTACTTTCACATTATAATCATATTTCCTATGTATAAAAGAATTTTAATGATTTCAAAAGATCAATGATTGTTTCATGTGAACACTTGGGGTTGGCTGACTTGGAAAAAAACACCAACCCTTGTCCTCCTTGTGCATATCGGGGACTAGGGAATGGAAAGGAAATGCTCAAAAGTTCCTTCATTTCTAAACAGAACAGAAAAAGTACCCCAACCCTTCTCTTCCCTGAACCAACTTGTGCGTACTGGGGACCAGGCAATAGAAGGGAAATGCTTAAAAATTGCTTCATTTCTAAAGCAGTTTGACATTATCCTTTCCTTTACCTTCTTCCACGATCCATAATTTTTTATTTTTATTTTAAAAGCACCTGTTCTTGACACTTACAATTGAGTAGAAGTTGTTCATTGCAACTTTTTTTTTTCTCCCTTAGTTAAAATGTAATGAGCTGTGATTCGGTAGGGAGAAGTATTTGCAGCTTTGTGAGCTCGTTGATGATGACAAAGTTGATATAACAAGTACTGTAATTGATGAAGATGCTCCTATGGAAGATGATGTTTTACGTAGCTTGAGAACCAGTCCTATGCATTCTGCTAAAGACCGTACCTCTATCGATGACTTTGAGATTATAAAACCAATAAGCCGGGGGGCATTTGGCCGCGTTTTCCTAGCGAAAAAGAGAACAACGGGGGATCTTTTTGCAATAAAGGTACCAGTGTTTCATTTTGCTGTTGTTGTCGTCATTGTTGTTGTTGTTATTATTATTGTTATTATTGTTATTCATTGTTATTTTTTTTCATTGTTTTGTCTACATTAAAGTTGATTCTTACATGTGTTATGCGAAGCAGTCATCATTCAAGTACCTAGTCACTGTAGGATTGATTTATATATTTTCTTGCTTTAAATTTTATTTTGCTATTTTTGCTAGTAATTATTTTGAATTTGAAAAGTTTCTAGAACAAATCTTTCAGCTGCAATATAAGCAAAAGCAAAGCTGGACTCTGCAGGTGACATGAAACTTTTGTTTTGGTTTTGTATTAGATTTTTAAAACTATTATATCCTCATATGTTCATAATTCTTAGATACCTTCCTACCGTTCAATAGATGTGTGCATCTAGTGAGAGCAGTCTTGATGCACGAGTTTCATTCATGTTGTTTTTAATGTTTGTTAGTTTGAAGTCATGTTGTAGCCGACTCCAAATAGCTGGGATAAGATTTTGTTAAGTTGAGTTGAGTTGGTTTGAATCATTTGTCCATGATATGTTTTTGACATTGATTGGTTTCTGGATGGTAACATCTGCTCAGCCAAACAATTTTTTTGTAAAATTGTTTTATGCTCAGAGTTTCAAGTGTCCCAATCATTTAGTAGTAAGTTTGGTGTAAAATGTTTGTTTAAGAGGACATCTTTAACTTAATCATTTATAGACCCTTCAGAACTCATTCTTCATGTTGGGGCCTAGACTCTGGTTGCTAAAATTTTGGATCAGTATCCTCAATCCCAGGCTTTTTCATGGTCTCATTGGGTTCATGTATGACCCTTGACTCTGATTACCACACTATGGCTGTTGTATCATGATTTTATCTTTATAGTTGGAAAATTCTAGGATCAGTATTATAATTTGTATTATATAGATAGTTAAAAAGATTCAGAAAATTATTTTACTTATTTTTTGAAGAAATTTTCTCTGCTTTTATTTTAGATAAATAATATAATTTTGTCAATAAAAGCTTCAAGAAATGTCCAAGTAAACCTAAATAGAAGACCGAGGTATATTATACTCGCTATGTGCCTCTCCGTAGTTGGAATTGAAAACTAATTAAATATTTTCTCTTTTGATCATTGAGATGCACCAAAAACCTTGAACCTTAAGACTTTTCAGAGTGTTTGGATCCTCTATTCCTGTTTGGAATTCCAACATCCTGTCAAACTGAAAACATTCCAAGTATTACCCAGAAAATATCAGTCTAGTAACCATATACATGGGCTGATTTCTTTTTTCGTTTTTGATAATTAAAGTGAGTAAACTGATGAATTTCCTGAGGGCAGCGAATTGGTATACAATAAAAAGAGTCAATAATTATAACCTCATATTTCCCAAAAACTCTACAAAAGATTCGACAAAAGAAGGGAAAGATTCTACCACGCAGAGTATAAAGATTTCAACAAAAAAAATTTCAATCTATAAATAGACATTTCTTGACCTTCAAATACATTTCTGTTTCTTTTGCACCATAAACACTATAATAGACAAAGCGGCTCCATATTCCAAGTCTTCCTTACACTTCGTCTCACGCTACCCCTCTCCATCCTTCCAGCAAATCTTTTGTTGACCTTGGCAACATCCATGCATAACCAAAGAGCACAAAAAGAAAACTGCATAAATCTCTCACCATTGAACAATGAAGAAATAGATTACTAGTGGTTTCCTCCTTTGATTTGCATATTTAGCACCGACTAGCTAATCTAAAACCCCTTTTAGGTTGTCTGAATTCAAAATCTCATCCCAAGTAACTACCCAAACAAAGAAGGCCACCTTCACAAAAGCCCTAGTAGGCTAGTACACCAAATGACATTCCAAGGAAAATGAGACTGTCCTCTGTGAGCTAGCATGAGTTATATGATTTTACAAAAAAATATATTCACATACCCCGTCTCTACGACAGTCTTCCATCCCTACCACCGGCTTGATATGATAAAGGAACTCCATTAAGCATGACACATCATCTCTGAATCTTGGGAATCTCTCCTAAAAACTAGGGCCCACCCTACACCGTCTACAATAGGCTTACATTAGGGGTCAACATTAAGTCCTTATCTTTTTTCTTTTTAGTAATGGATTAGTTGACTAAGCATATACTGGATAAGGTTCCATGGTGTATGACTTGTGAAAAAAAAAGGTTGCAGTGTGTACGCTTTTTGTTGTTGATGTTATTTTATTTGATGAAACAAGAAGATGGATAAATGTTAAATAAAGGTTTGGAGAGAGGCTTTAGAATCAAGAGGGTTCAAGATAAGTAGGATGAAAACCGAATATATGTTTTGTGAATTTAGTAAAACTAGGAGCACAAATAGGTATATAGTTAAAGTTGAAAATAAAAAAGGCTAGCCCAATACATGAGTCTTCCGCCATTGTGTGGTACGTATAGGTTAGATGTATGTATCCTTACCCTTGCGAGCAGAGAGACTATTTCCGCGTCTTGAATCTGTGACCTTTAGGGCCAGGGAGGAGAATTGAGGATGATGTTATTCATAGAATTAAATTAGCATGGGTTAAGTAGAGAAGTGCGCTGATGTATTTTGTGATCGATGTATACTTTTGAAATTGAAAGGTAAATTATAAAGAACAACTACTTGATCAATGATGCTATATGGAACAAAATGTTGGGCAGTTAAGAAATAATATGTTAATAAAGTGAGTGTGGCTGAAATAAGGATGTTAAGATGATATGTGGTAAGACAAAAAAGAGAAAATTAAACATAAATACATTTGTGAGATGGTAGGAATAGCACCTATAGGTGATGAATTAAGAAAAATCGATTAAATTGGCATGACTACGTACAACGAAGACTAGTAAGGAAGAGCGACATGGTTCATATTGAGGGTCATCTTAGGGGATGGAGGCAACTAAAATTAACTTGGTAGAGATAGTAAAAAAAGATATGATAAAGTATGGTTTAATTGAAGGGATGGTCTTAAACAGAATAGAATGACGAGACATGTTTCATGTAGTCAATCCCAAATAGTTGGGACAAGGCTTAGTTGAGTTAAGTTAACCTAGAATTAGTCTCTCCCAAATCTCCAAAGCATTTTCCCATGGAGAGCCTTGTTAAAAATTCTCAAAAGATGGAGTTGAGATTCTTTCGCCCCATAGAAAATGATAGCGTCATCGGCAAAAAGATGTGATACTTCAGTTGAAACTGAACCCTAGGTATTGTTAGGGTTTTATTGGAAGGACTACAGGAAAATATGATAGAAAAATAGAAGAGGGAGAGAGTTGTTTAGGGAGAAAAGAATTAGAGAGAATTATTATTCTCTTCTCTAATCTATGTATTTATAATACAAGAAATATAAAGCTTTACAAAAATAGATTAGGAATATTACAGGAGATATTCTTATTCTGTGAAATATCCTAACAACATATTCTAACACACCCCCATAAGTTTATGCATATATATCCCTCATGCCCAACTTGCTCGCAATTGGATGAAACATTCTGTTGCAAAGTCCCTGAGTAAAAACATCTGCCAGCTGTTCCCCTGAAGTCATAAAAGACGTGCAAATTAACCCTTGATTCAACTTCTCTTTAATAAAATGTCTATCAATCTCAATATGTTTTGTGCGATCATGCTGAATTGGGTTATGTGCAATGTTAATGGCTATTTTGTTATCATAGCACAATTTCATGGGCTTATCTATCGGCACTCCGAGGTCACTCATAAGTGGCTGAAGCCACATAAGTTCACAAACTCCATGTGCCATAGCTCTATATTCGGCCTCGACGCTAGACCTAGCTACCACATGTTGTTTCTTACTACTCCAAGTAATCAAATTACCTCCTAAGAAGGTACAGTAGCCCGAAGTAGACCGTCTATAATTCATAGAGCTTGCCCAATCTGCATCTGTGAACATTTCTAGTTTCAGATGATTGTGGTATGAAAACAAAATCCCCTTTCCTAAAGCAGACTTGAGATATCTCAAAACATGGTACATTGCCTCTAAGTGCTAAACTCTAGGATCATGCATGAACTGGCTAGTCACTCCCACTGCATATGCTATATCAGGACCTTTGTGAGAGAGGTATATCATTCTTCTTACCAATCTCTGATATCCTCCCTTATCCACAGGATCTCCCTCATTACCACTTAGTCGATGATTAGTTTCTATGGGAATATCTGCTGGTTTGCATCCCAACATCCCTGTTTCCTTTAGCAAATCAAGGATATACTTGCGTTGGCAGATGAAGATCCCTTTATCTGATTTGGCAACTTCAATTCCTTGGAAATATCACAGGTTTCCCAGGTCTTTGATTTCAAATTCGTTGGTTAGATAATTCTTCAGTCCTGTTATCTCTATAGAATCATTCCCTCTTGTAATTATATCATTCACGTAGACAATAAGAGCGGTGACCTTACCATCTACCCTTTTAGTGAACATGGTATGATCTGCATGACTAGATCTATAACCAAAATTTATCATAGCCTTATATAACCTGTCAAACCAAGCTCTCGGAGATTGCTTAAGCCCAAATAGAGCCTTATTCAATTTGCAAACCTTCCCATTTGTTGACTTGGTAGTATAACCTGGAGGAACCTCCATGTACACCTGCTCCTCAAGATTTCCATGGAGGAAAGCATTCTTTACATCCAACTGTTGCAATGCCCATCCTAAATTTGTTGCTACTAAGAGTAGAGTCCTGATGGAATTCATCTTGGCCACTGGAGCAAATGTCTCTTGGTAGTCTATGCCATAAGTTTGGGAAAACCCTTTGGCAACTAGCCGAGCCTTATATTTGTCAATCGTGCCATCTACTTTTTGCTTAACTGTGAAGACCCATTTGCAACCAACCGGCTTCTTTCCATTTGGAATAGAGACCAATTTTTAGGTTTCATTTTTCCCTAGGACTCCCATTTCCTCATCCATGGCTGCTTTCCATTTGGGATTGGTTAGAGCCTCTTTCCACCCATAGGGAACAGATACAAAAGCTAGAGAGGAGATGAAAGCATGATATGAAGTGGATAAGGAGTCATAAGACACAAATTTAGATATTGGGTGTTGGGTACAAGGCTGAACTCCCTTACAAAGAGTAATAGGAATATCAGTATCATTAGAGTGAGCAGAAGTACTTACAGGAGATGTATTAGAGATGTCATCACCTGATGATGTGGCTAAAGGAGCTAGAGTCAGTGATGGCGATTGTTTTGGAGGCACATGGGGTTTTGTTTGCATATCTTGACGGGCTTGTCTGGCACGAACATACGTTCTCAAGTCAACTCTATCTAACCACTCATGTTGATCGGGATAAGATGACTTATCTAGTGCCTCAGTGTTCTCAGAAATGGTCACCTTGTCCCCCTCATTATGAATAGGAGAAGTCCACTGAAAGAACATCTCTTCCTAAGTTGGGAAAGTCCTTTCTTGATCCTGCTCCCCCCGAAGAGATGGTCAGGAAATGGAGTAAAAAGACTCCGTCTCATGAAAGGTAACATCCGTACTGACAAACACCTTCCGAGTTGATGGGTGGTAGCACTTATAGCCTTTCTGAGTAGGAGAATAACCAATAAAGACACATTGCAAGGCTCTGGGATCAAGTTTGCTTGTAATATTCCGGTGGTCTTGAACAAAGCAGACACATCCAAAGATTCGCGGAGGAATGAGGTAACCAGTGGGGATCCCTGGAAGTAATGCAAGGGGTTTTTGAAAACCCAAAGTCTGAAGTGGCATGTGGTTGATGAGATAGGCAACAGTCAGGATAGCATCACCCCAAAAAAAACTTGGGTACATTGAAGATGTATTCTCTAGCAGATATAGACCCCCATGAGCCTTACCACTGCCAATCGTTCTCCCTGTCCCCAACTCCTGAAAAAGACAATGAGAAGGAAAGAATGTTACTGAGCAATTTAAGGCTTTAATAATGGAACTAACCGACAGTAAATTAGTAGAATACTCAGGGACATGAAGAACAGATGTCAGAGATAAAGAAGAACACAACACGAGGCCCTTGCCCGATATTGAGGACAATTAGCTATCTGCAACCCTAACCTTATCCCTACCAGAGCAAGTAGAATATGTGGTAAAGAGATTGGAGGAACCTGTCATATGATCGGTGGCTCCTGAATTAATGATCCAAGGAGTAGACGTGGGGCCAACACTCAGAGCAGATGCTGTAGTACCTGTATTAGCAAAGTGGGAAGAGGTAGTGGTAAAATCAGAGGTGGAGTCGTCAAACCGAGCCATCATGCATCTAAAAACCTGTAGTTCCTCTGATGTGAGATGATCAACATTGTCAATGCTAGCATGGGTGTCTGAAGTCTCTGTTAAGTGAGCATGTGACCTACCAAATCTTGTTTTGCCACCACCTCGTCCTGTATTTGGACAACCACAAAGCTTCAAACAATTATCCCGGGTATGCCATCGTTTGCTGTAGTAGTCACACTTCACCGGACCCTTCTCAGAATTGCCACCTTTTTTCTCAACATGAGGCTATGGTGCTTTGAAATCTTTTTGAGGAAAGGTAGCTAAGGCAGATCAGTCTTGTGTGGGTGTATGAAGCATAACCCCTCGTGCTCTCCTCTTGATGAATAAAAGCATATGCCTATCGCAGAGTAGGAAAAGGATCACATCCAAGCACCTGACCTCGAGACTGATCATACTCATCATTGAGGACTACCAAGAAATCATACACTTGTTCCTTCTCCTTTAGCTGTTGAAACATGACACTATCCTCTGGACATTTGGCCTAAAAATTCTCATAGTGATCCAATTCTCGCCAGAAACCATTGAGATCAGCATAATACTCAGCCACACTTAAATCTTTTTGTTTTGTGTCATGAACACGCTTATGGAGGTCATAGATTTGAGCATCATTACCAACTTGTGAGTAAGTTTGTGCGGCAGCAGTCCAAATCTCATATGCGGTCTTCAGAAAGAGAAAACCACGACTGATATGTGGTTGCATGGAGTTGAGAAGCCACGGCATTACAAGGGAATTACTCGAGCGCCACTGCTTGAGTGTTGGATCTGTAGATGCTGGTTCTTTGAATGTCCCAGTGACATAATCATATAAGCCGGCTGCATCAATGGATTGTAGACAAGCACGTGACCATGAGACGCAATTATTCCCATCCAGCTACATCGGGCTAATATGAAGTGTTGGGTTTTCACCAAGGGCCCCAACACGACTCAACCCATCTCGTCCACTGCTGGTTGAAGCAAAGCCTTTTTCGGGCTTCTTTGGCTCTTTGTCTGTCATTGTCAAATTTTAGTAAAGTACGGTCACAAAATATAGCAAGGACTGTGTATTTCGAACCGACCTAGACCAATCTTTGCCTCCAAAAAACTGAAAGAGGGCTGAAATGAATCAGAAGCAGCAACACACTTGCAGCAGAAATAGGAACACCAAAAAATCACGCACAAGAAGTGCTTCTAGAGCATGCCGAGATGTCTGAATCCAAAAAACTCCAACCAAATTGGGTTCCAGACCAATATTGTCCTTCAAATAGCTAAAATAGGGTTGAAGTGGATTAGGAACAAAGAAAAAAACACGCAAAGGAGAGCTGCCGACAGGTCTGAAGTAAAAAAAATCCAACCAAATCGAGTTGGAATTCAACGAGACTTCACCCACTCCTCTCTCAGCCCTAGACGAACCCAATGGAAGAAGACCCAACCATTTTCAGCCTATATAATAGGGCAGAATGGCATATCGACCAAAAAATGACATTTTTTCCAAAAAAACGTTCAAAAATAGAAAACACCTATCAAATGGTTCCAAACAATTTGGCAAAAATCACCATAAATCCCACCATGGAATTTCGAGCCAATCCATGAAAGAAAAAGTGACTTCTGATGGTACGGACGCTGACGTTAGTGTATGGACGCTGACGTTAGTGTATGGACGCTAATGTCAGCGGCTTCGTGGCGGCTCTACAGTTGCGTCTGATTATTCTAGTGACTTCCGAGTTGTATTTGGATCACTTTGATACCAAGTTGAAATTGAACCCTAGGTATTGTTAGGGTTTTATTGAAAGGATGACAAGAAAATATGACAGAAAAATAGAAAAGGGAGACAGTTGTTTAGAGAGAAAAGAATTAGAGAGTTATTATTCTCTTCTCTAATCTATGTATTTATAATAAAAGAAATATAAAGCTTTACAAAAATAGACTAGGAATATTATAGGAAATATTCTTATTCTGTGAAATATCCTAACAACACATTCTAGCAGCATATTCTAACAACTTCCATTCCCTCACTACCTCTCCCCTCACTATAAACCCTCTCAACAAGTCTCCCCCCACAGCTTCAAACAACAACCTACTCGAATCCTCCATCACAATAATAAAAAGAAAAGGCAAAAGAGGGTCCTCCTTTCTTAGTCCTGTTGAGCTCCTGAAGAACCCCACCGAGGAGCTATTCACAAAAATTGAAAACTGAGGATATGCACATATCTATGCACCTTTGCCACCTTAACCCAAATCCCATCCTCTCCAACACGTACAACAAGAAGTGCTGTTTCACATCCTATTGTTTCTGGGTTCCAATATCATCAACATTACTAGAATGTGGTTGGCCTGTACTGGCTTTCCATAGGCATTTCATACGTAAATAAGAATGATTTTTTCATATATCCTTTGAGGACTTGGCGCTTTGTCTTGTATTTGTGGCTCTATCCATTGTATACTTCAATTCTAAGCAATCAAACACATTTTATGATGCACAAAAGTGAGTTTTCTTTTAGATATAGTGTGAGTGAAGCCTGATTATGTCCTTATTATGCAAAGGTTGTTTATTTTAGCGCATATTTCCTGTGAGTAATAGATTGGGACCTAAAAGTTTTTTTGGGTAATTTATTATATTTTTTGGGTAATTTGGGACCAAAAAGTTAGTGGTCCCTTCTGAAGACATAAGGAGATAATACATGGAGAAATTATTTTGCCATTTGACTTTATAGTAAGTTTCTTGATTTTTCTTTCTTCCTTCTTCTTTTCTTCATGGGTTGAGAAGTTGTAGGGATAGATGATTTGAAAAGATGCCGTTGTAACAATTTTGGCATTGACCTTTGGTGATGTGTTTTTTTGGGAGTGGATCCTCTACTGACTGTGGGCTAGGGGCCCTGTTCCAGTGCTTTGGACCTAGGCTTCATAGATACCATCATTAATCATAAAAGAAAAGTGTAGCACTCATTGAACATACTTTCCCTATTCTTCTTGTTCTTCTTCTTTTATTGTTTAGCTGAAAAATACATCAATCAGTGTCACTGAAGTTTTGCTTTTTTGTGAATTCATTATTTATTATATCTCAAAGGGACATAAATCTTTCTCGTTTAAAAATCCTCAACTTTTAATTGTTTTGTATGTTATTTCAGTGACTACTTTGATATTCAGAACACTTTTTGTTAAATGATGGCTTAGCAGCGTTTGATTGAGTAATCCATTATTTCTTTTTCTTTATTTCTTTTTATTTATAATTTTTTGTGAGGTTATGGTAAATTCTCCATAATATTCTTTCAAATTTTTTGTTCTAATGTTTTTTAGAAGAAGAAATGACTCATTTTCCATAGGACGTCCAGACAGTTTCTTATTTAATCTGCTGAAATGAATTTGGCACATATGTTATCAATAAAGTAGGCAGATATGGCCTTTGTGGAACGGAAGTGTAAATTCCATTGAACTATTGGATGTTACAACAGAATAGAAGAAAATATGTTTGCATTGAAGAGAGTGTAGAATTTCTTCAATCATTTAAACTAAACTGCTTTCTAAGTAAGAAATGTAAGCTATGCATTCATAAGTCCATTGAAATATTACAGAAACTAAGATTTAAGTTGAAATAATAAAATATCATTAAGAATTTATGCTTGGTCCTTCCTTCTAAATCACCATTGCCTGATGTATTTGTGGCAAAATCTTTTGATTCTCTGGCTATCACTGCAATGACATGCCTAGTGGGCTTGCCATGAGCTGCTAATAAATTGACCAAACTTGGGTAGAATATGGACAGAAAACTGGATTTTTTTGTATGATGTTAATGAGCTAGGATGGACAGTAAATTGTACAAACTTGAAAGACCTTGATCCAGTTGGAATTTTAATAAGGATGAGGCCTGACGGAGATTATAACAAAGCATGGCTTTTATAATGTTGGCTTTTGATGGTGCCATGAATAAACCTCTCGACATTACAAGAAATTGATGTCGTTATATCTTGTCACTTCAGTTCATAATTGTAAATATTCATTGTGGCTTTGGAAGAAAGAATTGGTATTATCAACAAATTGGAAATTATCATCACAACAATGTCTTATCTGATGGAAGAGTACGTTAGACAAACCAAGAAACTTCTCCTTGAGCGCAAGTCTACTGAGGGTGACAAAAAGTTTTAGAAGAAATGGATATGATCTCCATGGTGCATACTCTTTGAAAACCTCAATATAACCTCTTGAAGCTCTCATATCAAGGATATGGGAATCATAGACGGCACAACCCTCAGTCCAAGATCTTCATCTAGCACCAAATCCTTCTTTTTTTCCTCCCCATCCTTGCCATGACGTTTTTTTTTCTTGATTGGTAAACAACACACACACACACACAACCACTTTTTCCCCCAAGGGGACTTGATCCCTCAACCTTCCATATGGATAGGTGGAGGAGATACCAGCCAAGCTAGAGCTTGTTGCTCTCTTCCATGATATTTTTTTGATAAATCCGAATTAACACTAGTGATTTATACCACACCTCACCTGCCATTTTTTAACAGATAATTGGAACCCTAGAGTTTGCTGCGGGTCTTTGTTCAAGTCCATGCACTAGGAGAATTATATTACAAGACTAAAACATATAACCTACCCTTCATCCTCACATCAGATAGACCGAGTTAGATCTCATTGATATTTTCATAGGTCCATGGGAACACCCTTATTCCTTTTTCCTATTGATATTTTTTATTTTGTGTTCTGAATTCCCTCTTTTTTGATCTTATTCATTGAATTACACTATCATTTTGTCAGTTGTGAGCTGAAGATGAGTTAGATTTTAATGATATTTTATACAGGTTCTTAAAAAGGCGGATATGATTCGTAAGAATGCTGTTGAGAGTATCTTGGCTGAACGTGATATTTTAATATCAGTTCGCAATCCTTTTGTGGTGAGCTGGTGTAGTTAGCTAATCATTTTGCCCGACCTTACAAAATAATTATCTCTTTCTAACTTGACTGTCAAATGTATCAGGTTCGCTTTTTCTATTCATTTACTTGTCGTGAAAATTTGTATCTTGTGATGGAGTACTTGAATGGAGGAGATTTATATTCATTGTTGAGAAATCTAGGCTGCCTAGATGAAGATGTTGCTCATGTCTATATAGCAGAAGTTGTAAGTTCTATTTGTACTTCAGAAGATTTTTTTAGTTATTTTACTATCAGCTTCTAATTCTGAGATTAAATTGTGGGCAGGTGCTTGCTTTGGAATATTTACATTCACTACGTGTGGTTCATCGTGATTTAAAGCCAGATAATTTGTTGATTGCACATGATGGTCACATCAAGGTAAAGAGTTTTCCTCTCTCTCTCTCCCTCTCTCTCTCTCTCTCTCTCCCCCCCCCCCCCCCCCCTTCTCTTCTTCTTCTTGATGAATTTAACATTCTAGTTATACTGGTTTTTATTTTTTTATTTAATTAGGAAGTGAACCTTCTTAAGTGGTTTTATAACCATAATGGTTGGTTCTGTTTTCTATAGGATTTAGGCTTTCAATGTGCACGAATATTGTTTTTTCGTTTATTTATTTAATTTGATAGTTACAAATTTTATTGAGATGAGAAGAAACAACGAAGGACACTAGAACAGAGTAGAGCGAACTCCGATCCTATCCATCCTTGTATCACAGTTCAAACCTATTGTTCAGCGTCGCCAGTATCAGAAAGCATCCCTCCATCTGTGTTCATCATCATCGCTCATCAGCCTTCATCAATCACCATCTCTTCATTGAAGACTCAAAAAGAAAAGAATTTCAAAAATCAGCCATTACTGTTCATCATCATCAGATCCCAACCAACTGCCCCAATCCATCTTTATTTTTATCAGAGTCAAGCCAGGCCATAGATATTTGAGTTTTGTGATTACACCGTCATCGGAAGACACCATCGCCATCACCGATTTGCTTCTTGTTACAGGTGCATCACAGGACCATCTTTGAACATCATCTTCAACAACCCTCGACTCGATCGTTCATTGTGGGTCATCATTGCAGCCCGCTTGATTAGTTTCGCAATATACCTCAGCCTCCATTGTCTCCGACATCTTCCACAAGGCAATCGTTATTCACCATCATTGTTGCTATCTCTGTCACATTTTGTTGCCTTCAACATCATCTGGAAAGTCTCCATTGCTTAGATCTTTCACCTCATTGGTGCTGTCATCACATCAGTGCTTGATCTCCTCTTCATCGCTACTTTTGCTTTGTTCGTTGTCGTCGACATAGCATTCATCCGTCTCTAAGTCTTATTCGCGTTGTCATCGTGGGTTTCAGAAGCCTCAAGTTTTACCATAGGGTTGTGGCGTGGAAGAGGAAAGTGAAATAAGAGTAGTTTGACCCTTTATACCCGGTACCTAACCCGAATAATTTAATTTTACCCAAATATGATTTAATCCCTTTTTCATTTTACCCAACCCGATACATTTTATTTTACTCAAGCCCAAAGTCATTAAGCCCAAGCCCAACCCTGGTAGGCAACTGATATAGAAATAAATTGAATTAACATATATATCATGAATTATAAGGATTTATATACAATGATATTAAGAAATAAATCCACAAGTATCTAATTCGAAAAGGCACGAAGACAACTACTAAGACCTATCTTGAGACTGAGTTTGGTTAGTAGCGTCTTCCTTCTCAACATCATTTGATCCATGAGCCACTACTCCAGTGTTAACATCTCCAAAAGGATTATAAAAAAACACTTTTTGGATCAAACTGTGTAGTGTGCGCAATCTCTCAATCTAATCTTTCATGTTGAGGAGTTGATTATCAATCGTGGTGAGGAGTTCATCGACATACTATCTTAGAGACTACATCTTTGCAAGTAGGCGATCAAAACTGGATTGCAGTATCCATGGGTTGATTTGGAAGGCAGAGTTGAGGTAGACGAATCAGCTTGATAGATAGCTACTCATCCTCCCTAGCAGGCCGGTGAATTTAGTCTAAATTACGTGCAAGTAGTGTCATAACCCGAAACCCACCCTATTCGGATCTTGTGTTGCGGGGCCGACCCAATGGCCGTCCTTACTTTTTTTTTTTTTTCATTCTTTGTATTAATGATAACAATAAATACTGTAAACATAACATTAAATTTGCGGAAGTCTTAATTCAAATTAGTGTTTAACAACTAACAAATGCAACTGACATAACTAAACATAAAACCACGTTCAGGTGGTGAGTACATGGGAGAGACTACATCATTCTATCATGCTCCTCAACTGTCTCTCTAAGCTCCTGATCTCCTATTGTGGTTCTGTAGCATACTCACTTGAAAAAATAGTAAGTGGGGTGAGTTAACAAAGCTCAGTAAGTAAAAGCCTATCTCCAATACGGATTAAGGTTAACATAGAAACATATAAACTTATAGGGTGAGCATGATAGCCAATCATGGAAACAGTTGCAGTTAACGGTAAAAATGCCACAATGGCCAACGAATAGTAAGGCACAATAAACAAGTATGAGTAATGGTATAGCATGAATATGGGAAAAGCTCAATAATCACAGTCAACATAAATATACTGCCACAATAATTCGGTTACAGTTAAGTCCAATAAATAAGGAAACTATCAACATAGAAGTATTTATAGGGAAATGAAAACATCCTATAAATCCAATAAATGTCAACATAACAGTCAAACATGAGTGATGCATTTACTCTGTTCAGGGTTTGGCAGACCCTCGGTCTTTTGGAGGCCGGGCATACCCCCCTTAACATGAATGCATATAAAATGCCCGTATAACTTATTGTGTAAAAACGCCATCATTGCCATATGGCCGTTCACGGACTCGACCCGTAGGTCCTGTCAATCGGATAGCATCAGAAGGATACTGTGACTGAGCACAAATCCGGCATTCATAATAAATCATGATTCTTTTGTGATTCCATAAGAAGTACATAGAAATGGAATATCATGCAATGAACATACAACAGTTTGGCCTTTCAAGGCATAGTACAACATAGCAATCAGGAGAAAACAGTCAATAAGCATCCACCAGATAGGACAATATCGATGGTGGGACAATAGCAGTGAGTACGTACATGAGTACAAAATTTTGGCAGTAATAGAAAAAATGTGGCTTGGAAAACCACGTATAAGAGATAGGAGTTTACTTACCTTTAGTCCGTACGATCTACTCTTGTATTCCGTAACTCTCTTTTCCCTTTGATTTGCCTATACAACAATAAACATGTCTTAGTTCTAATGTCATTTATCAATTTATACACCTCGTTACTCTACGTATCTCTTTTACTAATTTAGACTCTATCATTGAGTCCGGGACGTTGAAGAAAATCAGTTTAAGCTTTCACGGTTTTCAATTTGGACTTCTATACCAAAAAGGGTAAAACGGTCGTTTTACATGTCTCTATTTTTCGGGGCCTATTTTCACAAATCGGACTTTGCCGTTAAGTCGAGAAGATTTGAAATAATAAAAATTTACTATTTACTTAATTCAATCGGAGTCTGTTTGACTCATATTTGACTCGGGGTCATTTTGGCATTTCTACGGGTATTTTATTTTTTGGGACTCCGTTTCGTGAAACGGACCTCACCATTGGGTCCAGATAGTAAATTTACACTATTTATTTGTTGAATTTGGACATCGGAAGCTTATTTTAATACTTAATTAATTATTTTATTTAATTTCTTAATTATATATATATATATATATATATATATATAATCCCCACCTTTGTTTACATGTGCAAGTGTGGCCCAGTGGTGGGCATGCCCCCCTCATTTGTCACAACTCCCAGGTTCCATTCCTAGGAGCAGCGTACACCCTCACATTTTTTTTAAACTAATTTTCAAGTTTGAATTTAAAATTGAACCAACCAGCTTCCAACCTGTTACTGCGCCTGGGCTGACCCGACCTGAACCGTTGACCCAACAGTGCCATCACCCCCGTTTTTCCGGCGGCCCTCCGGTCGCCTTCTCCAGCGCTAGCGACCGGAAAATTCAAAAAAAAAATTTCTTCTCTTTTTCTTGCGGTTTTCTCAATCCTTTTCATTTCTAATTGATTCTAAAGCATATTTAACGCATTCTAACACGATTTTAGGCGTTTAAAACCGATCAAAACAACCCAAAAACAACCCGTTAAATTTTCTGATCATGCACGATATCTACCCCATTTCTCAACCGTTTCTTTCGCAGTTTCTTCCTAAATTCCTATTTTTCTCCCTAGAACAATATTCTACCATCAAAACCAAGCATTGAACAACTCTAAATAAAAGCTAGAAAAAAATTATAGAGAATAAGAAATTGAGTTTTACCTTTTGTGGCTGTTCTTCTGCTCTCCATTTCTTCCTAAATTCCTAGTTTTCTCCCTGGATTAAGGTTTACACAATTAAAACAAAGCTTATGCAAGTTAAACACGAAAACCCGAAATCGAAACTCACTGTAACTAAAATTTCAACTTACTTCACGGTTGCTTCCTTTCCTCTCTTTTTCTCCTTCTTCTTCCTCTTCTCCTTCTCTCCTCCTGGTTCTCTTCTGCACTCTGGCCCCTCTCAGTTTCCTTCTATTTTTTTCTTTTTCTCTTCTTTGCGTTTTTTTTTTCTTCCTTCACACATGCAAAATCCCAGTTATTATAACTGCCCCCTCTCTCTCTCTCATTGACCCTTCATTTTTCATCTTCCGTAACCCCCCACCCCTACCCTTAATTTGGAGGTTACAATATACATATATATATATATATACACACACACACACATATACAGCCCACCCTATAATTATTGATATATATATATATATATCTATATATATACACCTATATACACACACACACATATATCTATTTTCCATATATATATATATTCTAATTTTTATTTTTATTTATTTCTATTTTAGTTTTATTTTATTTTATTTCATTTTAAATTTTATTTTTATTTATTATTAATTTTTTTGATATTCGTTCCTGACTTGCTTGGGCATCGCCCGGCATCATCCATATAGTCAAAACTATTGAGATGCCAAAATCGTTCATTTCATTCGATATCGTAACATAAGGCCTTATTGGCTCGGGTTTACATGGCTTGCTTGATTACAAGTAGTGAGCTAGTGATGGTTTTCATTTGTGTAAGCCCACTCCTTGTGAGATAAAGACCGGAGTGTTCTCAAAGGATCCTAGTTAGTGGAATAGAAAATCATAGACTAATCCTACGTCTAACATAGACTATCGAACATAAATCGACATATAAGGGAGGGTCAATGTTTATGCCAAATGCAATGGCATAGAGAAGTCGTGCCATCTTAGCCGTGCGATGTGTGACATAACTCATGGGAAAAATAGAAGCAGACACAAATCTATGTAATAGCCTAATCTGCCCCAAACTAGGTTAGAACTAGTGAGGTCAACCAATGTAAGAATAACCTCTCTTGAACCATCCCAGTAACCAACCGATAATCCAAACCTAAAGGGACCTAATTTGAATTGAGCCCAGCCCAAATCATGAAAAAACCTATAGATCCAGCCCATACCACCCAGCCGTCTTCATTATTTTCAAGCCCAACATTCATTAAACCCAATTCCCTTATTTGAATCCAAGCCCAACCCTTTATTTGAAGTCCAACCTATTTCACCATTAACAGTAGCGAGCCAAATCGAGCCGAGCCATCTCAGCCGAGCCAACCGTCCTAAGTTGCCGCCGCCACCACCACCACCACCATTCTCTTTGAAAATTTCTAATCAGTACCATATTTAATTTGATGGGTAAGTAAATTTTGCAAGAAGGTCCTTAATTAAACCTTTATTTTTTTGAGCCTTGTTAAAACCCTTACTTGCCTTTGATTTTTGCTATAACACTGCCGGCCTTGCCTTTAACCATACCATGTTGCATTAGATCTATTATTATTCTTTTCTTTTAAACTTTCAATTTTTGTTTTTATACATATTGTGGTAGTTTATAATTTAATTTACTTAGGCAATTTTAAGGCATATATCGACATATTCCTTTCTTACGTTCCTTTCTTTTTCTTAGTTTGCTTTGCCAAGAAATAAAAAAAAAAAAAGAAAGAAAGAAAGAAAGAAAGGAAGAACAAAACTCCACAAAAAGTCTAATCTTCATTCCATGAGGCAAAGATTCGAATCTGTCAGAAGGGATATAATGGACTTTTCTAGGTCAATGCAACCATGGGATCATCGTCTTAATAGGTATCCTAGATTTGATAGGGAGGTCACCGCTAGACCCATTCATCCACATAGTAGGTATTAGGATAGGTATCTTAGGCATTCCACTTGGGAATATCGTTTTGATTCGCCTAGAACTCAACATTATGAAGTGTGGTCCAATCCAATTGTTGTTCCTAGCCCTGTTACCAATAATTTTAACTTTGTTAAATTCTCATTGATGAGAGTTTCCCTATAAATGTGGTTTCTGCATCGGGCATCAAAAGAGGAAACCTTGAGATTAAACCACATCCACAACTCGATGAGGTAATTTGGATAATAATTCTACTTTCCTAATCTTAGAAAGGTGTTTAGTGCCAATTATAATGGGTGATTTATATTATGAAAATGTCTGGTGTGATGTCTAACCCATTAATGTTGGCCATGTCCTTGGATAGAAGAATTTAGAGCGTTTAAAGTGAGAAAATTCATATAAAATTTAGTACAAGGGCAAATCTATCTTGCTAAAGCCGCCAAAATCTAAAGATTAAGATAGAGAACCAAGCTCCAAGTCCAAAGAAATGATTTGATTCTAGTCCAAAGAAAGACTTGATGCTTCAGGCAGTTCCTCTTTGTTCATGAGTAGAAATGGTTGGCTCACTAGAGGTCACTAATGTGTCCAAAGATTGACGAGAAGAGTTACCAAAGGAACTAACTGATGATTTACATCCACTAGGGATTGCTCCATGTCACTGATTTAATCCTTATCTCACAGTTGTATAATGGTTCACATCAACAAATGATTTCTGTGATGCATAATGAATTGAATTGTCAAAAAGATGAACTCTTACAAAAAGATTCTGTTTGTGATAGTCCCGGTCCAAGCATTGTTCATGTTCCCTTTAGTCCCAGGACAGATAAAACTTTGGACTCCAACAATGCCCTTGATCAAATCAGAACCACACGGAAAGTTTTAATCCTCGATAAGTTTCTTTCTGAGAGCATTTGTTGGTTCATCTCTCTCAAATCTAGTGACCTTGTTCCTTTATCTTCTAATTCTTATCCTCAATCAATTGGTAGAGTTTCTTCACCGGTGCAGTCTTATCTCTTTTGCCCAGCAACTTCATGCTTTTAACGCCGATATACGCTGTAAAATTGTTTTGGGTAATGAAAATTATACACTTGCAAAATTGCGAAACAAGAAACATGAACTTTATGAGAAACTACCCTACCATAATTCATGTTCTCCCATCTGTTCAAACCTCAGACCTTAATTGCCTTGTCCCTACATTGGACCTTCATGCAAGTTTCTTTGACTTATCATGGGATATGGTTATTAATGTGGATTTTCATATGAAGAATGTGTTTCCTTACCGAGGCAGCTTTGAGCCTCTGATGTTACGTACGGGGTACAAGTGTTTAGACAGATGTGATTACTTCTGCACCTTCGTGCAAGTTTATTTGACTTATTATGGGATGTGGTTATTAATGTGGATTTTCATATGAAGAATGTGTTTCCTTACCGAGGCAGCTTTGAGCCTCTGATGTTACGTACAGGGTACAAGTGTTTAGACAGATGTGATTACTTCTGCTGCAGGATCGATAGTTGTGTTTTCATGATTTTCTTCACAGACCATTGATTAGTCTGTGGATGTTTTTGAGCTTTAGAGCCTGACCCTCGTTCAAACTTGCTGGAGTCAAATTCTTCTCAGCTAGGGAGAAATGATAGGGAATAGGAAGGACCTTACAAGCTAATCATAGGATTTGTCTATAAAAGGGATGATTATAATTGGAAAACTCAGTTTTTGGAATGAATTAATAATTTTCTCTCGTCTTGGTGCAGATTCCAATGTTTTCTCCCTTGGTGTGGATGCCTAGTGTTCTATTTCCCTTGGGTGTGAATTCTTAAGGTTGTTCCGCATCACGCCACCATACTAGTTGAACCTTTAGTAACATTTTGGCTTAGCTTGAACTGTCCACCATCAATGAATCTGGATAGTCATGGTAGATTTTAAGGATGTGGCAAAAACTTGCACAACCTCTTGTGATGTCTGCATTTGTAATGTGTTTTCATGATAGGTTCCATTTCCTTTTATTTAATGCGTGTATCATATATCATACGACGAGCATTAGGATTAGGGTTCGTAATTGGTTCATAAATTTATTGTTGGGGAAAAAAAACATGAAATATTATTCCACCTTGCACTGGGTTTGAGTCATATGAGCAATAGAAGCTTGCTCCTATTGATTTGGCCATTGGCTCAGCTGTTTGTTCGGGCAGTGTTAACTGTCCGTTAGACTTAAGGTTCCTTGTCTAGGCCACTAAGGCAAAATCCTGAGTATTCCCTTAACTACTTCCATTAGTTCCTATAGCTGTTTGTCACTTTGTTATTTTGAAGTTACGACAGTGTGCTGTTTCAGCCTGTTTGTGTTTATCAAATAATATTTAGTTCAATACAATTGTTTTATCTCCATACGAATTTTCTTCTGCACTGAATTTCTTTTCTTACCTTTTTTTTTCCAATAATTTTATGTTGATTTTTTTTCGGTTTCATGTGCTAATCTTTATCTGTCGGTGTATTTGTTTTAAGTTTCAAGCATTTTTTAATTCATGCTCATGTGGACTCTATCCTGGTCGGATCATTATATATATGGTTGGTTCCTATTTAAGTCATGTCTTT
The DNA here is from genome assembly GCA_008638375.1 of Nyssa sinensis. Lineage (NCBI taxonomy): Eukaryota > Viridiplantae > Streptophyta > Magnoliopsida > Cornales > Nyssaceae > Nyssa > Nyssa sinensis. Next base: position 27,948,959 of record CM018035.1, read on the forward strand.
ATGGTCAAACTTATAAAATTCTTTTCGTGTGCAGTTGACAGACTTTGGGCTTTCGAAGGTTGGTCTCATCAACAGCACTGATGATTTATCTGGTCCTGCAGTTACTGGGACATCTCTGCTGGGAGAAGATGAACCTCAGCTATCAGTATCTGAGGAAAGGCGGAAGAAACGATCTGCTGTGGGTACACCTGACTATTTGGCACCTGAGATTCTTTTAGGAACAGGACATGGTTTGTATAGATTTTTTCCTCTTTTCATGATCATCTTTAGTTCAATTATTTTTCTTACTCCTGTTTATTTGGCACCTGATATTCTTTTAGGAGCATGACATGGTTTGTATAGGTTTTTTTCTCTTTTCATGATCATCCAGTTCAATTATTTTTCTTACTCTTAACTTTAGAATAAACTTAAGGTGTTGTTGGAACTTGGAAGGGAATATTTTTTTTTTCCTTAAAGCATAAGAAAGCTTAATCCAAAATATTATGGTGAAAAATGTTCATTGGGTGCTATTATTGTTTTTATTGTTGGTTTAAGTTAATGAAATTAACTCGTAAATTTAAAGCCGTATGGGCCCTCAATGGTCAATCTCTTATATATTATTTGCTAAGGTGGTACCTTTAATTTTTGAATCACTTTTTAGAGTATTAGAATTCATCATGTTGTGCTACTGTTCTCTTCAGGCACAACTGCGGATTGGTGGTCAGTTGGTGTTATTCTTTTTGAACTAATTGTTGGCATTCCGCCTTTCAATGCGGAACATCCTCAGGTTACTATATTGTTTTTGAATCCATGCAAAATTCCTTTTATTTTTTATGACTTCACCTCGCACTCATTGCAGTTATATTTTTAATTTTTATTGTTTTGCTATCAAAAACTCATGATTAGGATATATAATGAGTGGTGGATGTGTTTTTTATTTTTTAATTATTTCTACTAAAATTTAATCCTGTTCTGTAAATTTATTGTCTCGGGATTTTTATATAGTAGTTCTGAATATCCATTATTATCCACACACGCACATATAAATGTATATACATATATGCATGTAGAGCAAAAGAAACTAAAATTTGTCATCACCATAGCCTCTTCATCTTCAATATCCCTCTCTCTCTCTCCCCATATTTTCTTCAATCTTCACCTTCACTCTCATTTTCTCTTCGAACCAGGATTACTTGAAGGAGCTTTCAATGAAAGATTTAGGGTTCAATTTCTTCAATGAGATGTTAGGAATTCAGAGCTGTTTGTAAGTGTTTGCAGAGTTAAAAAACAATCAGTTTTGTCTCAAGGAGCCCTTTATCCTGATTGAAAAGGCTTAGTTTGTCTTTCATTGTTTCAATTAGGGGGCTCGGTCTCATTGCAAAGATTGTTACATCTTATGGGAGAGGACTCTCATCTTGGAGTCTTGCACTATCACTTTGATATTTACTATATTCCTGTATTGGTTTAATATATCACCTCAGTCCTTACTGTGACCAAGACAACTTCAGCATCTCGTCTGAGTCTTGTTTGAGACTTTGAACCATGATTCAATATGGTTTTCTTAGGCCTAACTCTTGAAGACCTGATGAATAAAAAATTTGGATTCCAAATGTGAGAAGCTTATGCATTGGCAAAAATAAAATTATTGAATGACCCTGATAATTACATAATCTTATTACCATCATTGGTGTCCTTATAATAATTGCTATTTAAGCTTGATAGTTATAGACCATGCCCCACACTTTAGCCAGCTTCAGCGTGATTGGTCGTGACATTCATCTTATTTTTTAATCAATGCTTACTCCTTTATTCTGATTAAACATTCAGTTGTTGAGGTGTCTTTGGCATTGATTGGAACCTTATTTAGGATTCTTAGGAAAATAATTGCATTCTTAACTGAAAAAAAAGAGAGTGCGGCCAAGTTGCTAATTTTGTTCTGCTAGTTCTAATTTATGAGAGATCATGAGAGGTGGTTACCAAAATAGTTAAGGTGGGGAGTGCTAGTGAGTCCCTGCATTTTAAACAATGGGCTGATTATCTGAAAGGTGTTGGGTGCACCCCTTTGGTGCTTTCTGATGAATAATTTACAAATCAAAAAAGAAAAAAAAACCTGAAAAGGTTTAGTTGGCAATAATACCAGTTTGGTTTCACTTGATGGATTTGAACAGCCATGTGAGACTAGAATACGAGTAAGAAAACTTGGAAAGACAAACTCAGACAGTGAATTGTTTAAGGGAAGGTAATAGTGACCAGAGGTGGTAAAAACATCGTTCAATTGATTATGCCGGTTATGGTTTCAGAGATGAAAAGGATTACGTTGATGAGGAAGCCCAATCTATGCAAACATTGGGTTGCTAATATCGTGGTGATGTTGATTAAGGTAATGAAGAATAGACAAAGTTAAATATTGTAATGCAAGATGCAATCTATATTTACCAATTACTTAATACCCTAGTGATTTGTGTAGCAGATTGTGCATTCCAGAACATGTTATGCTTTTGTTTCAGATCACTAAAATTAATGTTCCAAATTATCTTCTAATTTATTCCCTTAATTTCTTTTGAAGAGTGAAAAAAGGAATCATCATTGTAACATTAAAGCTCACATACACAGCACATCTTTGCTTCATTGCTTTTGCATGTTACTTCAACCGTATCCCTGTTGCGCCACATTTTAGACCATATGGCATCCCCATTTCCATTCTCCAATCAATAATGGTGAGTACTTGGGTTAACATTGATGTGGACCTAGATTGCATGGTTGAATACTTGCGGCTACCTTGAACATGTTGCCCCTATCACTGGTGCTGTCTTTCATGCCTGTTCCTTCACAGGAGTTGTCTCTGGCATGGACTTTTTTTGATGTTGTATATCGAATTTTTGTTTTTTGGCTTAGAAAATGTATCTGTTCGAGTATTTTCCATTTTACTTCACTAATGACAATGAGCGTTGGAATGTTGAGCCTCCGACGAAATGTTTGGAATTGTTATACTCTTGTTGGTAAAATGCATATCCGTCTTTTGTGAAAGTGGTGTGTGCTATGTAGTGTAGTGTGAAGTGTTATATTTTCATATACTTGGAGAATCTTGTTGATAATGCCATGGTTTCCTAAAGATAGATACTTTAGCAATCAGAAGCAATTGATGGGAACGAGTGTGTCTTTAAGAATTTCAAAAACTTGGGAGATTGTATTTACACACACACACATATAGGCATGTATGTATATTTAATCTAATTTATTGAGAGGGAAAAATCAATTAGAGAATAATCTATATTTTCTGACAGTAAACTAATGAAATATTTATATAATATTATTTAAAATAAAATTATCTAGATAGAGGTAGTTATATTTTATGAAGAATAATTTCTTATAAAAAAAAATATTTTATGAAGAATAATTGAAAAATAATTCTTTCCATGAACCTAAAATAGGAAACAATGATTATTTATTTGCTTAAAATGTTTTATACTTAATTTTGCAAAATGAGATTTTTATAGTAGAGGGGTCAAATGGGCGCCAATTGGTCATTTTGCACTTATTATTTGCCGATGAAATTTTTTTTTTTTTGGTGGGGTGGAGGATCATCAGCTTAGATATTTTTGTTGTGTTTTGAGGCGGTCTTGGGCCTTCGAGTGAATTTTGGAAAGAGTGAGTTGATTCCTATGGGTGATGTCGATAATTTGGCATTGGTCGTAGGATGTTCAATTGGTTCTTTTCCAATTAAGTATTTGGGTTTTCCATTGGGTGTATCTTTTAAGTTGAGTGCAATTTGGAATAGTGTGGTGGAGCGGTTTCAGTGTAGACTTGTAGGATGGAAGCGGTAGTATTTGTCTAAGGGAGGAAGGTTGACCCTAATTAAAAGTACGTTGGCAAGTTTGCCAACATGTCCTTGACGCAATGGTAAGGTTTGTTGGCACCAAAATGTCCATTCAATTTTGGCCGCAAAACTTAAAACAAAAGGAGAATCCAGTAAGCCATATAAGGGTTTGTAAAGAAGCCCATTAGCTAGCCTTGAACCATTCAAACAAGATAAAACGTTAAATTAAATTTCAAATCAAAATTTGAAGTTTAGATATGGATAAGCCTCTGTCTCTAAAAGAAATTTAAATTTAAATTGAAACAAACCCTATTGTCAGTGGCTATAAAAAGGCCTTCTTGGCGACAGTCTGGAGGACTTTTGGCCAGAGAGAGAGAAAAAGAGAGAACACTTTCGAAGCTTAGAGAGAGACATCTGAGTTAGCACTAGAAAGCTTGAGAAGTTCTTTTCAAGGTAACAAAATCCGAAAGGCCTAAAGCTTCAAAGTTCGAAGAACAAAGAGAACTAGGTAACTCCAAAGTCCCTTTCCATATCTTTGCTTCCTTTTTGATTTCTACTATCACCTTTTGTTAAGAAATGGAATTGTTCAAGTAAAGGATTCCAAACCCTTCTTCCATTTACAATCATATTGTAAAAAAGGGATCAAAATCTCACCTGTAAATAAAATTTATTTATTTTTATAGCTATTGTTCTATTATATTCTTTTAACTTTTCTTTAAGAATCAGAGGTTTTCCCTTTGGGATGTAATTAACGATTTGACATATGTTAGATTGGAGGTAATAATCCACAACCCAACTTAAAATTTTCGACAATTTGCCAATGAAAAATCTTGCAAGGTTTGCGAACATCGTGCGAAATTTGTGTCTAACAAATTTCTGGCATGCTTGGTGGGACCTGCCTTTCCTCCCATCTCTCAAAGAAGAAGAAAGAAACAGTAGCTTATATTAAAATAGAAGGCATAAAACTTATTGATAGTATCCTTGGTGTTCAGGAATACCAAAATCATTGACGAGTGTCTGAAATACATGCTCGTCATTGGGAGGTCGTTGTCCCCTCCTCCGGAGAGGCCATGATCATGGAAGGATGTACTCCTTGCGTTGACGAATCCTACTACTCACCACGCTCCAGTTTGCAAAGGGGCTCAAGCACTTCAAAAAGTACTTGTTGTCCAAAGGGAAGCCTACATCATCCGCGGGGCTCCGGGACCCCAAAAGGCTCCTGTTGTCCATCAATGAACCTCTACTTACTGAGGCACACTAGGTCGCCAAAACACTCTAAACCATTTTTCAGATAGCTCGTCACCACTCCCACGGGGCTTAGGGACTCCAAACAGTCTCTGCTGCTTCGTAGAGGGGGCAAATCATCCACGGGGCTCTGGGATCCCAAAGGATTCCAGTTGTCCCTCAATGTACTTTGGAGCTCCAAAATGCTACAACTGTCTTTCAGAATGTTCACCATCCCTCCCTAGGGTCTTAAAGACTAAAGATAGTTTCTATTGTGTTGTAGGGAGGCCCAGTTATCCAAGGGGCTCTGGGACCCCAAAGAGTTTCAATCGTTCCCCATCAGATGTATGCTCCTCATAGGACTCTGGAGCATAAAAATGCTCAAGTCATTTTCCAACAAACTTCCAATCCTTCCTTAAGGGCTTCAAGACTCCCATTAGTCCATGTTGTCCTAAGGGGAAGCTAGAGTAGTCACAAGGCTCTACGACCCGAAAGGGTTCCAGTTGTCTTTAGAAAGAATCATCAATCTCAAGGGGCTTCGAGACTTCAAATAGCCTCTGCTAGCTCGTAGGGAGGCCAAACTTTTGCCAAAAGATCCCAATGGTCCAACGAAGGAATCCTCGAGGGGCCCGGGATGCTGAAACGTCCCATATAAGGAAAATGTTGAAATTTTCTTGGAGTCTACTAGATGGCTTCCGTGGAATGCACGTCCACTAACGCCATCTCAAGCACCAAGATTCGAACCAAAGATCTTTGTGAAAGAAAAATCTCGGTTAGCACATCCTGCTTCCTTTGTTAACTCATAGGTGCACCCTTCGATAGATACCAGACATGAGTTGGATATTTTTCCAACCATGATCATTGGGACGCGTCTAGCGACACCCCCATCAAGGTCATCAAACTCCTAGAGGAGAAAACTGAGAAAGAATAAGACAATAACTGAAGAGTCAGTAGTTGCGAACATCATATCGACTATTAAAATGCAGTGGTGGCTATAATGATGACGGAAGTAGAAAGGGAAGGATAAAGTTCACAGTCTCTGTAAGCACATGCCATGGAAGAGAAGATGTTAGCCTTGCAAAAATAATTGGTAACAAAGGAACAAGAGGTGGTTGCTATGATGGGTCATATATGGGATCTACAGGCCCAAATAGCAAACCTAACAACTGGAATGGGAAGCATATAGACCCCAACTGCTTTCACGTGACAAAAATCTCGAATGCCCACGAGAGTACAAATCCCTCTAGTACAAGTCTTTAACGAGCAAACAACTCATGTCTAAATAGCCATGATATGCAGAATGGGGGCATGGGCCCAACAATACTTTCAATAGTTGAAGAAATGATTCGAAAGCAAGTAAGAAGGATAAGGGATAAGGAGGATGGAAGCTTTCGAATGATCACAAAGCCATGACTGGCTTGGGTTGATTCAGTTCCATTCCTCTCTGGCTTCACACAACTAGACTTCAAAATGTTCGATGCGACTAGTGATCTGAGACAACATGTGGCCCATTTTCTCTCTCGGTGCGGACCCAATTTTGCAAAGTGAGGCACTTTGCTTACAATTGTTTGTACAATCCCTCAAAGGATTCGCACATACATGGTATTCAAATCTGCCGGACCAATCTATCCCAACTGGGATTCTATGGTAAAGGAATTCCTTAAATAGTTCTGAAACGCACGGAGACGTGTTGGAGTTCTAGAACTTATTGAAACCAAACAGCGTGACGATGAACCTGTCACCGATTTCATTGCAAGGTGGCGAGCTTTGGCCTTTGCTTGTCCACAAAAGTTTACCCAGATGGAGTTGATTCGAATGTGTTTAAACAATTCTAGACCTGAACTCTCCACTGCTTTGATGGCTCAAACACTGGAGGGGTTAATAATCTTTATACGAAGGCGCGCACGGAGCTACACACGAGTAAACGAAGGAGATCACGAATGGCCGATAGAGTGGAGTCTTCAACCTTAGCAATGGTGGAAACCAAGAAGAATTTCCCGGTGATCGTGGGGGCAAGGAAACCGAAGGAGGTTAAGAAAATCACAATGAAAGAAAGATTAGAGAAAAAATACTCCTTCACTGATGATGATGTAGAGGACCTATTTGAAGATCTCTTGGAATAGGACTTGATTAAACTCCTAGATGTTAAATGCCCTCATGAAGCAGGGAAGATAGGAGACTCGAAGTACTGTCCCTACCATTGGTTGCATATCCCACTCCTCTCAAGAGGAAGAGGTAGAAATTGAAAAACCTGATCCGAAGGATAAGGAGCCTGCAAATGAAAACGACTAGGTCATCTATGAATCTAAGGGAATGTGGAAGAGGCGACAAATTGCATCAAAGGCTAATGATATCAACTCCATTTTGAACAACAAAAAGCAGAGGAAACCAGAGTAGGCTAAGAAGAAAAAGAGCTAAAGCAGCCAAAGATACGAAAAAGAAAAAAAGAGAAAAGAAGGTAGAAGAAAGAAAAGTTTATAAAGGATGAGCTCTTAGAGCAGTCTCCTTGATTTCAAATTACTCTTGATGAGTACATGCCAATTGAGTTGCCGTCTGACGAGTTGCAGACTTGTAGTCTCACTTCAAGAAAGAACACGAGGAAATGGCTTGTGTCCCATGCTTGAACATAATAGCCATCAGTGATGATGAACCTGGAGAAGCGTCTGAGTCAGGAAATAAAACTCAAGAAAGGGCACCACCTCAAGAAATTCGCAAAGCTTGCATATCTTTTGGGAGGAGGACATCATTTCCCATTAACATTCCCAATTCTTCAACAGATGAACACGACTTCTCATGATATGCTTTGGACACACCGTCTTATACACGCGTTACGCAAAAGTATATTAGAGAGCGAGAAGTTGTAGAACTTGGATATTAGTCAGACACTGAGCCACTATGAAGTGCTCACAGAAGATTACATTTCTCACCTGCGAGTTTAGGTCTAAAATATCAATTTGATGATGAACTATGAAAGGTGTACCAGACAGAAGAACGCCATGTACAATGATGTTTGGAGTCATGATTGCACTACCCCAAGCTTCTATTATACTTCTTATGCAAGAACATATGATGGGGAAAGTGTTTCTAGTGGCCACTTCTCATGCCTAGCCATCACAGTGGATATTGACTTTGTGGAAGGCCAAGTCCAAATCAACAATACTCCCAGTGTTGACGAAAAGGCAAAGATCGAAGGAAGAAGAGAAACTGGAAATGGGCCAAAGTTATAGTCTCTTGGAAAGAAGAGGAACGTGATGGCCTAAGCCATATCATCAAAAGGGAATAAAATAGTGAGACACCCTTTTCCAACATGGATTGAGAGAGTCCCATTCCCAGAAGGTTACAATGTACCCCATTTCCCTTTATACAATGGGGTTGGTTGCCCAAGGTGACATTTGATTCGTTTTCTCGCACAATGTGGGAATACGGTTAAAAGTCAAGCCCTACTTTTGCGACAATTTGTCCTTTCATTAGATGGGGGGTAGCTGACTGGTACTTCCATCTTTCCCTTAACTCAATTCCTGATTGGGACACGATGGCTGATCGATTCTACTAGAGATTTTATATAAGTGGAGCTGTAGAGATCGAAATGCTCGAGCCGTTAGAAGTAGAAAATATTTCAGTCCAAACATATGATGTTATGGAGGGAACTGTTGATGAAGTGATTGAAATCATACTAGATCGTCGAGAAATGGGAAGCTCTAGTCCAAAGGATTTATTTCCCTTGTGCAAACGCCTTTCCCCGAAGGATATGAACTCGCCAATTTTGTAGCCTATGAAGGTCACAGGGATCCAGAGAAACATGTTAAACGATTCCTTAAATAGTGTGGGGGAACCATTGAAAACCAAGTTTTATGTTTGCGGCAATTTCCTCTTTCCCTAGATCGAATCGGATTCGACTGGTTATGTTCATTGGAAGGATATGTTATCTCTAGCTGAGAACTTATGAAGAACACCTTTATCGAATCCTAGTGTTTCTATAGGCATGATGCCAAATATTTGAGAGAAATGACGAAATTGCAATTGAATGATGATGGGGAATTGACAGAGGAGTCGGAAGGATGGGACGATGGAAATGATGCTTAATCCAATAGTGGATCAATCAGCATGGTCCAAATAAGTGAAGACTCCAAAGAAATGGGAAATAAAAAAAAAAGAGTAGTGATGTCTACAGAACGTACCTAACACTACAAAAGAAGACCAAAAGAGTTTGTGCCTCCTTTGGTACAAGAGACTACAGAGGATGAATCGCTGCAAGAGGAGGAACAAGTTAAATACGACGTCCTTGCACATCTCAAGAAAATTCCAAAATTGTTAAGTGTTTACGATGCTCTGAGAATGTCTCCTAACCTTAGGAAATCCTTGATTTATGCTCTTCTGTCTAAACCCGAGCATTTCTTCAAGTCAGTTGAAGGGCAAAACCAAAGACGTGAAGCAGTTCAAGGACAAAACAAAGCAAAAGCGACAACAGAATGCATGGCTTTTGTAACATTCGATGATAATGATATCCGAACTAACTTGCCAAACCACAATCATCCTTTGTTCATCACTGGCCTCATTAACAATACCTGGAATGCATCAAGTACTCACTTCCACCACCAAGGGAGCAAGAGATGATTGTAGCGGATAATGATCCCTTTAATGGAGTCAAAGCTTACTATGTTGACGCTCGCTTTTATGAAAAGCCTATTAAGGAAGAAAGTAAAGTGGTGAAGCAGTCTAAGACAATCACAAGGATGCTGAAACCCCAAAAAAGAGGACATTCTTTTATATTTCAAAGTCCAAAAGAAAGCCTGGTGCAAGAGCTTTAGCTTTGAAAGACCCAACTTTGGACTTGAAGGAGACGTTTGTTTTATCGCTTTGAAAGACAAAATGTACTTATGTGGAAACTTATAACAAATTTGTGGTGCCACAGAAGGGAAAAGATTCAAAACTGATTATATTTCACGCAATAGGAGAAATAGATCGAAAAGTGGATAGTCACTTGAGCAGGGAAAGTTAGACTTCAAAAGACGGACCTATAGTGACAAGACCACAAAGATGTTGATAAAAGTTGGCATCGATCTGAAGAAAGAGTCAACACAATAAAGTTCACTCGTTGATGCTATGTTAATGGCTGCACAGAAAAGGGCCTTACTTCGGGGAGGACGTGTTGAATCAAGCACCAAAGAGTTGGGATATCAAGATGACAACAGTTGTACAACAAATCCTCCATCAGGAAAGGCTATGGTTAACATGACGGTTGGAGTAAAAATGCCTGACTAAGAGACCAAGGGTTAAATGAAGCTCGCACCATCCGAGTTCGAAGAGGGAGGACAATCAACAGTGGACGACCTTCGAGAAATAAACCTTGGTGAAGGCTACAGGTATGTAAGCACCTATTTATTTGAAAGTGAAGCAAAATGGTACATCGCATTCCTAAAAGAATATTGCAATGTTTTTTCTTGAAATTACAATGAGATGCTTGGGCTTGACACTAGGATCGCACTCCACCGGCTAACAGTCCGAGCTGGGGAATGTACTGTAAAACAACCACAAAGAAGAATTCTTCCAGAATTGTCAGTTCAAATAAAAGCTGAAGTTGATAAATTGATCAAGGCTGGATTCATAAGGGAGGTACAGTATCCTACTTGGTTGGCCAACATAGTACCGATTAAGAAGAATGGGCAAATAAGGGTTTGTATCAACTTTCGTGATCACAGTAAGGCATGTCCGAAAGATGATTTTCCATTGCCTATAACAGAACTCCTTGTGGATGCAACCACTGGGTATGGAGCCATGTCTTTTATGGATGGGGTATTCAGGGTATAACCGGATTCGTATGACACCGCAAGATGAAGAATTGACTGCATTTCGAACTCCGAAAGGGGTTTATTGTTATAAAGTGATGCCTTTGGCCTACAAAACTATGGGGCAACTTATCAAAGGGCGATGACCACCATTTTCGGAGATTTGCTTCACAATACTGTAGAATGTTATGTTGATGATTTGGTAGTCAAGACAAGAAATGGGACATCATCTTAGAGACTTGAGAAAGTTTTTTGAATGCTTGTGTTGTTACAAACTCAAGATGAATCTGCTTAAGTGTGCATTTGGTGTTAGTTCTGGAAAACTCCTAGGATTTATAGTTCGACACAGAGGAATCGAGGTGGACCCTACAAAAATCAAAGCCATAACAAAAATGCCACCACCAAAAAATGTGCGTGAGCTGAAAGGGTTGCAGGATAGACTGGCCTTCATAAGAAGGTTTTTCTCTAATCTTGCAGAGCGATGGTTGCCATTTTCAAATTTAATGAAGAAAGGCTTACCCTTTGAATGAGGAAAGTGATGCCAAAATGCTTTTAATTGCATCAAGCATCGCATGAGACCACCGGTACTCACAAATCCGAAGAAAGGGAAACCATTGTTGTTATATATTACAACCCTTGATCACTCATTAGGTGCACTCTTGGCTAAGCATAATGACCAGGGGAAAGAAAATGCCCTATATTATTTGAGTGGGACCTTGGTTGGAGTAGAAGTTAACTATACTCCAATAGAAAAGACATGTTTTGTTCTTGTATTCGCCTTGCAAAAATTAAGGCATTATCTCTTGGATCATGAAATCTAACTCATGTCAAGGGTTAATCCTTCGAAATATATACTGTCATGATCTATACTTTCAGAAAGGATTGCAAAATGGGCTGTCTTCATTCAAGAATTTTCCATTGCATATGTCAATCAAAAGACCATAAAGGGACAGGCTTGGGCAGATTTTCTAGCAGCACATCCTATTCCTGATGATTCACCTCTTGCAACTGACTTACTAGACAAAGAGGTGATGCAGATAGAATCCAGAAGGGGTGGAAAATGTATTTCGACGGAGCATCCCGAAGGCTAGACAAAAAAAAGCAAGACGACCCCAAGAACGATAAGTCCGAAATTGGAATTGTCTTCGTAACCCTGGAGACTGCAACCATTCCACATTCCTTTGCCATATTTGAAGGGTGCTCAAACAACGAGACTGAGTATGAAGCAGTAATTGCTGGACTCGAATTGGCCTAGCAACTCCCCATAGAAGAGTTGACCGTATACGGGGATTCAGGAAAAGAACTGCAGAATAAGAAAATAAGATAGATGGTCAAATAGAAAAAGGGAAGAAACTACTGTTCAAGTGAAGAGTAGCTGCGTGAACAGTAGGGTTAAATAAAAACAGTGGGAAAGAAAGGAAAAAAAACCTATTGCACGGCTATATTTTTGGAAGATGGATAGGAATTCTTGAGAGAGAACTTGGTGAATAAGAAGCCCAAAGTCAATGTAATTCTTATGGGATAAAATCTCCTTCATTGAAGTGGCAAAATCCATGTGGAATAGGAACTCCAAGAAGAAAAACTTTTGTGTTAGTTTTAGGAAAGTGTGATTCAAAGACCCCACCAAAAAACAAATGCTGTAAATAAAAATATATAAATAAATAAGAAGCAAATAGTTACTGTTCATGTGAATAGAAACCACATGAACAGTGAGTCTTAATATATATACATATATATATATATATATCCGCATAAAGAAAACGTGAAAGGAGAAAATCCTAAAAAAAATAACACTGAACACAATAAAAAAAAAAGGGAAAAAAAGAAAAAAGAGTTATCATCACAAGACCCAAGACAAAATATATAAGGCCCAATACAAGAAAAAAAAATGTGCCAAGTTGTTGCGATCTGGACAAACAAATATTATTGTATAGATCACAATGGTTCATTTGTTGGCACCAAGATTTAGATGGACTACAGTGACCAATATGAAGTCCATCGGTCCATTCAACTTTGGGTTGCAAAACTTCAGATAAAAGGAGAATCCAATAAGCCATATAGGGGTTTGTAAAAAAGCTCATTAGCTAACCTTGAACCATTCAAATAAGATAAAACGTTAAATTAAATTTCAAATCAAAATTTGAAGTTTAGATAGGGATAAGCCTCTATCTCTAAAAGAAATTTAAATTTAAATTGAAACAAATCCTGTTGGCAGTGGCTGTAAAAAGGCCTTCTTGGCGACAATCTGGAGGACTTTTGGCCAGAGAGAGAGAACGAGAGCACTTTCGAAGCTTAGAGAGAGACACTAGAGTTAGCACCGGAAAGCTTGAGAAGTTCTTTCCAAGGCAACAAAATTCGGAAGGCCTAAAGCTTCAAAGTTCGAAGAACAAAGAGAACTAGGTGACTCCGAAGTTCCTTTTTATATCTTTGCTTCATTTTTGATTTCTACTACCACTTTTCTTAAGAAATGGAATTGTTTAGGTAAAAGGTTCCAAATCCTTCTTCCATTTGCAATCATATTTTTAAAAGGGGGTTGAAATCTCACCCGTAAATAAAATTTATTTATTTTTATAGCTACTGTTCTTTTATATTCTTTTATCTTTTCTTTGAGAATTGGAGGTTTTCCCTTTTGGATGTAATTAACAATCTAACATATGTCAGATTGGAGGTAAGAATCCATAACCCAACTTAAAATTTTTGACAATTTGTTGATGACAAATCTCGCAGGGTCTACGAACCTCGTGCGAAATTTGTGTCGACAAGGTTGCTCCATTGTGCCTGGATGTCACAGGTTCTAGTTGTGGAAATACCCTCTCTGCTTGCGGAGGGTAAAGTTGCGTACATCTAATCCTCCCTAAACCTCGCAATGGTAAGTGCCTTGTGCATTGGGCTTTGTCAAGTTTGCCAACATACTTTGTCTTTGTTTTGCATTCTTGATTCCTGTTTTTGTGGAAAAGGAATTTGGATAAGTTTCAAAGGGACTTTTTATGGGGTGGTATAGGCGAGGAGGCAAAAATTCACTTGGTGAGTTGGGATTGAGTCTTTGGCTCGTTGAGTGTTGGGGGGGGGCTTGGGATTAAGAAGCTGCGGGTGTTTAATCAAAGCTTTGTTACGGCTATTGTTATGGAGGCTCTTTGGTGAATCAGAGTTGTTGTGGAAGGAGGTGGTGGAGTGTAAATATGGGTGTGAGTGGGGTGATTGGGTTTCGAGGGAGGTTAATGGTTCTTGTGGGGTGGGCCTTTGGAAGGGCTGGGTATTATTTGCTAGAAATATTGGTTATGTGGTTGGGGCGGGAGAGTGGATCCGTTTTTGGCATGACCGTTGGTGTGGTGACAATATTCTTTGAGTTTGGTTTCCAGCACTTTTCAGATTGCTAGAAATCCTGATGTTTTTGTCACTGAGTTTTTCTCTTTCATTTGCTGTTGTGGTCTTGACACCTACTTTTAGACGGAATTTTCACGATTGGAAAATTCATTTAGTGGTGGGGCTGATGGATTTGTTAGCTACTTGTGAAGTTTGTTTGGGTGAAGCATATTTTATTTGATGGGGCCATTCAGGTGATGGTTTCTTCTCGGTGCATTCGTATTATGAGATTCTTCCTTCTTGGGTGTATGGGAGTTACCCTTACAACCCTTACAAGGTTGTGTGGAAGACGAAGGCTCCATTGAAAATGGCATTCTTTGTTTGGACAACTTCCCTTTATTCCATTTTAGTCGTTGACAATTTGAAGAAAAGGGGTCTTTATTTGGTGAATAGATGTGTTTTACTCATGAGGAGACTCTGGCTCATTTGTTATTGCATTGCCAAGTAGCTGGTGAATAATTTTTATTTTTTTAATGTCAAGTTAAGAAATAATTTATATGTAGCCAGATTAAATTAAACATTATAATTTAATGTTATTGTAGTCCAAATCAATGTTAAGCTTGTTCTACGATCATAAATAATGTTTGGTTTTAAATTATAATAAAAGTAAAGAAGTATAAATATTTGAATGTGTAGGTTTCCACCCCCATTTGTGTTTATTATTTTCTTAGTTCTCAGTTCTTGTTCCAGTGGATTACAAGGTTTATCCCATTCTATCTTACCCTTAGCCTAACCCACCAATGGGCTGAAACAAACTTGTCCTGTATGTTGTGTACTTAAGGATTTGTATCAGATGCCTAAAAAAGTGATATACCACGATATTTTATCCTATGGCAGTCAGCAAGTATTGGTAATATGTTGTAGCATTTGGAGCCATGTGGGGCTTTAGACTGGATCAAATCTCTGAAAGTTGTATGTTGTGGGTTAGTTCATCGATGGTTGAATTTTTTTGTCACTTTAAAGTGGAATCAGTTGCTTCTTATGTTTCTTTTCCCGCTTTTCTGGAAATGTTTAACTATACGAGGAAAAAGTTGAATACACTACCAAAGACTGTATTCCTAATTTTTAATTGCAATAAAAGAATTTGTATTTCATATTTTACCTATAATTTTGCATTTTGGAACTATCTTCAAATAAAATAAAGTGCATCTTTATTAATGTTAGGAAACTGATTACTGAATAATATATACTCCATCTGTCCTGTTTTAAGAGTCCCTTTTGGGAAAACCAACTTTTTAAGGAGACACATTTAATGCTTTCACACTTGTGAATTTATAAGCTAACCTCCCTTCACATTAATTACTATATTCACATCAAATTGATAAAAAATGATAATTTGGGAATTTTACAATACTTCTAGTATTGGCTTTTCAAATTGGACTTTTATTTTAGTTATTAAAAAAAAACCTGGAGTTGTATTTTGGGACATCAAAACATGGAACAAAGGACTTTAAATTGGGATGAAGGGAGTAAATAATAATGTTAATAAACTACCAACCTTTGTGATATGGTTTCTGGAGAACTCTACAAAACTCACTTATACCTATAAAGCATTTGGGTTTTTAAAAATTAGTACCAATAGCCCTTTGAATATTATTGTAGAAGCTTTTATATCATTAGGATATCATTGTGGATGATGGTTATCATTACTTCGATTCCGCTTAACTTCAATGGCTGCATTCTTAATTAATTTTTTTTCCTTTGTGTTTAGATAATATTTGATAATATACTCAACCGTAAAATATCTTGGCCCCGGGTGCCCGAAGAAATGAGCCCTGAAGCACAAGATTTGATCGATCGGTAAGAGAAGCATTTTGATTTTGATTATGTTTAGTTAATGCTTTAGAAGGACTTTTTTCTCTTTTCTTTCCCCTTTCTGATTTGTGTTTAGGTTCATTGACATTGATAATTGAACTATTAGGTCCTAATAATTTTCATTGTCCGTGCAACACGGATGCCTTGTCCCATCTTTCATTATTAATTGCCATTTGCAATCCCATGAGAAACTTGCAAGATTCATTAGCGCCCATGTTCTGATTATTTATAAAGTATCTCATGTTTGTCAACCATCAATTTTCAGTTTGTGTAATTTTATGTGAATCTGCTCTCGTAAAGCCACATCTTGACAGAAGATAGTTGTTATCTTTAATCAAATGAATTAACAATATGAACATGTTACCTATCAAGTTCGATGTAATGGTTGACTTAATAAATAACGCAGAACGTCAATAAATTTTTAGATATCTAGATAAATTTAATTTTTTTATCCAAATGTTGGACTATATGATCTAGGAAATTTTTAATCAAGTGAATCTGCTCTCGTACAGCCACATCTTGACAGAAGATAGTTGTTATATCTTTAATCAAGTGAATTAACAATATGAACATATTGCCTATCAAGTTCGATGTAATCGTTAACTTCATTAATTTTTAGATGTCTTGATCTATTGAATTTTTTTATCCAAATGTTGGACTGTATGATCTAGGAAATTTTTTATGCTCCCCCCACCCAACCCAAACATAATTTTTCTTTTTTCTTTTTTCTTTTTCCAATCAGCTTGTTTTATGGCTTTTGAGTTGTTGTGAGATTGTTGGGTTTTGAATTCAACAAATCTACAAATCAGTCAGTTAACATTTCCTATTTTTTTTTACAAGAGATACTTATCATTTTTTTTTTTCTCAAGATGACATGAGTTATTAAATTTCATATACAAAACTCTTTACATTCTCTAATGATCTATACTTAAAAAGTTGACAATTGTAAACTTGATGATAAATTATTATTTGATGATATGTGTATTTTTTATTTTATTTTTCTTACTTTTTATTTTTTTGGTTTCTATTTATTTATTTATTTATGATAGGTAAGGCTCACACACACCTATTTGTCCCAATTGGGACTTGAACCCTCATCCTCTCATCTGGGAGGTGGAGGAGATACCACTTGAGCTAATGCTAGGTGGTTTTTGGTTTCAATTTATTTTATTTCCAAATACAAAATATGAAATTACTAATACTAAGTAATTAATAGTAAATACTAAGTTATTAAGTAATAGTAAGTACTATTTAATTAATTATTTATGAGACGTTAAGATTTGAGACGTGCCTTGCACATGAATAGGGTATCAAATTATTAAGGTATATTTTATATAAATTTAAGTATTGTAAAATTTATAACACTTTAATAATGTAGAAAAAAATATAATGCAAATTAAAAAAGAGAAATTAAATTGAAAATTATGAAAAAGGAGCATGAAAATGAAAGAAAATTTTAGTAAAACTTACTTAATCATCTTGAATAAAAAAAAGTCAAACAAAAAAATTAAAGACAAATGAAAATTTAATAACATGTTAAAGTAATCTCAAAATATAATAAAAGTAATAAGATTAAGGTAGCTAATAAATTAATATATTAAATTTAAAAGGAAAAAAGTAATTTGATTCATTTATTTTTCTACTTCTTTATTCTATTGGTCCACCACCTTTTATATATAAATGTTTGTATGTATGCGTGTGTATACATACATACACATATACAATATTATATATATATATATTTTATATCACGTCATAACTTTTAAATTTATTTTATTTTACAGGCTTCGTATTATTTTAGAGTTTTAAAACTTAGAAAGAAACTTTTATATATTTTTTGCTTTTACCACCTTATTAGGCTTGTCAATTTTATTTTTTATTTTTTACTTTTTTACGTCTTTGAAGATTCTAAACTTAAAGAAAAGAGTAATTCTGCAACTTTTTTATTTTAATTTTTTCTTAACTATGTATTTTTTATATATTTTCTTTCTTTTGATAAGGACATTCTACATTTTACACACACACGCACATATATATATATTTGGGATTGCTTGGGTGATGCCAACCAGGTGACCATAGTTAGGGAGTTGTTTGTGGCATGGGCATGTAGCTGCATTAAACAGAGATTGAAAATTGAGTGGAGGATGGCTCCTTTGTGTCTGCCATAAAAACACACAAATAACGACAATATTGTTAAGATATCAAAATAACATAAAAATTCAAAAACTTCTTTATTAATCATCAAAATCCATGATCCAAGTTCTAAAACAAATTCATTAATGATATATGTATATGTATAACCCAAAAAGAGAGGAGAAAAATAGGGAAAAAAAAATAAAAAAAGAAAACAAAATAGGTGTCTAAAACATGTCCTAACATTTCCAAAACGTGTTCATAATGTTTCTGAAATTCACAAAATTTGGACACCCTTCTTTCATGTGTCTGACCCATGTCTAGGATGTGTCCGAACGTATCTCTGTCCGACACGTGTCAGTGAGTTAAAATAGAGTGTTGTGCTTCATAGCATGGTAGTGTCTATGGAAGGAAAGAAAGAGGGGATTTTTTAAAGGGGAAGACATTTCTCGATGGGGCTACAAAGATAGTTTTGTGTTTTTTTTTGCATTTTTTTTTTTTTTGGATTAAAGAGGAGACTCCCTTGTATTTAAATACATATATAGATTTTTTTTGGGATCTTTGGATTTGATTTTTGGAGTCAATTCCGTTCTTTTTTAATTATGGGTTTACCCCCCTTGGCGCCTTTATATATATAGTCTACATTTATTGAACAACAAAAAAAAAAGTTTGTATATTATTTTTAGGATGTACTATAGTAGTTTAATTTGCAACAAATGTGGTCTAGTGATTGTGTATCATATCTTTTCTTTGGCATTGTTATTTGTTGGGGTGGAGATGTAGGAACCCCCCCGGCCTTTTGGGGTTTGTTTTTGGGGGGGGGGGGGGGGGGGGGGGGGTGATAGTTGCCAACAGTGACAGCACAAAAGAATGCAGCGTAAAATACAGACAACTTCATGGAGGTCCTTGAATTAGGCTTAACTTCATGGAGTTCAATGTATTTTACCCTCACCCTCACTTAGTTGGCCTAAATTCTATAGTTTCTAGGTGATCAAAATGCGATCTGCATACTACAGAACTCAACTTGTCTGTATTTTACAACTTTGACAGCTATATCTCCATATCAATCTCATTTTTCCTTAATTTGCAGATTTTTCTTTTCTGTTGTTTTCTCTTTGATTTCTTTAGATTGTACATGTTCCAACATGGATAATGTACTCCCTGAAAATCTATGGAATTTTTATGGAAAAGCCTCTGTAAGGTATTACACATGAATATGTATAAACTTGCTAAGAATAAATCATGCTTCATGAAAATGCTCGTGGGTGCTCACATAAGCAGAGTCACAGTTTTAGTGAAACAGCAATGTCTGATTTAGTAACTTTAGAACTGCTGTTACATCAATTTCCAGGTTATTGACAGAGGATCCTCATCAGAGACTTGGAGCTAGTGGAGCATCAGAGGTGATCTTGGTTCTTTAAATAAGTTCTTATATTAATCCATTTTCATCATCTTTAACTACATGTTCTGATGATCTAATTTGATATGGAAATAATTCGAAGTAAAACTCATTATCCAGGTGAAGCAGCATCCTTTTTTCAGGGATATTAATTGGGACACACTTGCGAGGCAGAAGGTACTATAATATCAATCATAACCTTACATAAGTAGATAACATTTACATGCCTGAGATCGATGATGTCATTTGAGTTTGTCAATTTTCCCAGGCTGCATTTGTCCCTGCCTCAGAGAATGCAGTTGACACCAGTTACTTCACAAGTCGCTACTTGTGGAATCCTTCAGATGAGCATGTTTATTCTGCCAGCGAATTTGAGGATTCCAGTGACAATGGTAGCATAAGTGGTAGCAGTAGTTGCCTAAGTAATCGCCCCGATGAACTGGTAATGTTGTTAAAAAATTGGCAGATTGGCCAAACTCACAAAATGATGAGAAGTGCTTTTTCGATTTTATAATAATATTTTGTGGGGTTGAATTGCTTTTGTGTGAACGTGACATGATGAACAGGGTGATGAATGTGGCGGTCTTGCAGAGTTTGAGTCAGGCTCTTCTGTCAACTACTCTTTTAGTAATTTCTCATTTAAGGTATGTCTGTACCTAATTGGCTGTATTGATATATGTATAGTTTATCACCTATTTGACCATTATTTGCCTACCGAATAATCCTATAGGCTTTCTTTTTCCTGCATGTTTTAGTAGACTCAGATGACTAGCAAATTTGTTACCATGCATGGTTTGGTAGACTCAGCAACATAATAGGATAAGCAATGTTGTTGCTCTTCCTTTTTGTTCTGGCTGTGATGTTGTTGTCCATTTCTCATAAAACTAGCTGTTGATAACCATGCATAGTTGAAATATACCTAGAAGCAGCAAATTATATGTTGTATAATTTGCTTTGAAAATAATTATTGGATTTGTTATGTGTGTGTGTGTTCTGCTATGCAATATCAGAAACTATGACCTAAAACACATTCCATCCCTTTACCACCTAAGCCTAGGTCCTCGGTCAATCATTGGAATTGGTTTACTTTCATATTTTTCACCGATCTTATGTTGGCATGCTTTAACCTTTATTTGATAGATACCCTCATGCTGACTTATTTGCTTGTGCCCGTCAGAATCTCTCCCAACTTGCATCAATCAATTATGATTTGCTTACTAAAGGATGGAAGGATGATTCCGCCGACAAATCCTAATGCATAAGAACTGATCTTCTCCATCAAAGCCAGGATCGAGTTTTTCTCATTAGATCAATTGGAGTAAAATGGGTGACCTACCCAACCCAAATTTTGTTTGTATACCTTGTAAATGTATGATACTCCACATTTTTTTTTTTTTTGGGTTTATCTTTAGATTATGATAATTTTACTCAGAAAGTAATCTCACTTGTTTTATTTTATTTGCAGAGAGATAAAAGAAAGGTTGAGACTGAAACTGGCCAGGGATGTCTGCCCTTTCGTCGTACGGGAAACAGCTTCACACTGTGGGGTTCCAATTTTAAGATTTGAGTTTGAAAACCTTAAAATGTATATTAATTACATGTCTGTGCCCGGTGCCCGTGCCCATGTGGGATTTTACAGTCTTCCGGCCTCTGGTTGTATACTGCAAATTTCTTCCCACATAGCAATGAGAACACATCCCTTTCAGATCTCCAATTTCGCTCGCAACGTGTTTGATTATATACCTTTTCTCCTAAGGTTCTCTACAATCATCAATACTTGGCTCTAAACTAAGTAGAACGAACTTTCTCTTGTCTAATCATAATTGGTCATATATATAAAGTATATGTATTTTTTATTTTATTTTATTTTTTTAATTAAAATTAAATAGTCACGTAATATTTATGTAATTACATACGTAAAATAAAATTGTAACACCTACTTGGTAAGAGAAGATTGTTTTTACCTGATTTGAAATCAAGTAGTGTTTATAATCAATTGGATAAGACCCATACATTTTTATTTTAATTATTTATTTATTTTTTTTAGAACAATAAAAAAAATAAAAACGAGAGAGAGAGATGAGAGTTGAAAAGGCAACTTTATCCTTAATTGAGCTTTGAAGTTAATCTATTCCATTCCTTAAAGTTATTTTGAAATTAAAAAATTGTATTTTTCCAAAAATCCCATTTCAGGAATAAACAAGAATTTTTCAACCATTTTTTCACAAATTCTATGGCATTATATTATTATTATATATATATATATATATATATATGTTTTACTAAAGTCTTTCATGAGTAGCAGCACTAGTACTAAGGCTTTCCAGAATCATTTTGGTTTGGCCATTTGGAATGGTTTTATCTTTCTTATGTCTCTTAGACTTTCTATTTTGGCCTAGGGATTACAAGCTCAAGTATCTAAAATTCAATCCAACATCGGTTCACTGATAAAATCGGAAACTGGTCCAACGAAGCCTCAAAATCGTTTAATAAGAAAAATGGACAATATTTAACAAAATTGTTCGAACTCGTGGTTCAATCGTGGAGGGATAATTAGAAATTACTAAGAAAAGTTAATTTTCATTTTATCATGGAGGGATATGACCATGGAAGTCAACTAAAGTCTAAGGTTTTATCAAGGCATTGTCACCTCGAGGTTCACAATAGTAGGGAATTTTAATTTTCAAAATTTAAATAATTGATTCTTAGGCTCCAATAGTTTAAAAATAATTTTTAAGTTCACAAAATTCAACAACATCCTTATGAACTAGCAATTGGAAAAAAGTTTGATTTGCTTAAAATTCAAATTTCCGTTCTTTGAAAAAGAGTTGGCTTTTTATTCTTGAACAATGCTATTAAAAGCTCGTTCCCATATGCAAAGGAGACTCTTTGATAGATCTTAAGTCCTTCTAGGGATCTATGATAAATTAACAATGACGGAAAAGTCTGTTAGGTTGACTTGTCCTTCCACATAAGCCAAACTTAAATGCATGCACTAGATGAGAGTGAAATTTCCAACCACTTTGTATTTCAAAGGACTCTTTGCATTCCTAGTTTAACATGTTTGCGTCTTCGAACCTAATAATAGTCTTTTCCTTCTTTCGGTATGCGATTCCCTTGTCACCGGGTCATCTTCTCCTTCCTCTAGTATGCGATTCCCTCCTCGCCATGCCATCTTCTCGTCCCTCTGGTATGTGATTGCAAGCTTGATGTATTCCTTTTTTTTGTTGCTTTTTTTTTTTCTTGAAGAAAGTTCTGCATTTGAGTTTCAAATAATTAACCAAGCTTACTGTAGAATTTTTTTAGCTTTGTCACTTCGTATTAAAATTCTCCGTTTGTATGCTTTGTTATTTCTCTCTCTCTCTCTCTCTCTCTCTCTCTCTCTCTCTCTCTCTCTCTCTCTCTCTCTTTTACTTTTAATATGTTTGATAATTTATCAATGTAATAAAAATTATTTAGTGCACATTTTGTAATTAGATGCAATGCTGGTACCTCCATTAAATGTAATCTATTTTTATTTAATGATTTTTTGAAATATTTTTTGTCACATATTTCTAGGCTATATAGACATACATTTTGATATACCATATTTGAGTACTGACTTATTCGTCTGATGTGTGTTTATGTAGGTCTAAGGGACTTGGGTCACTCTTGTTTTGGACTCCACCATTTGGGGGTTCGACCCAAACTAATAAAGCAAATTGCCGAGCTACTTATCGCCTTAAGCTATAATCTAGATCTGGATTTAAAAGGCGAAGTTCAATATGGTAACATCTACTTATGGATACATCCTAATTCTGATTTCATCGAATCCTAGTCATAGTTGAATTGGGCCACAAACAACCTATAAATAAGACTCCAAGGTACACCCTAGAACTCATGGCGAATTATTTTCATTCAAATTGACCTTCTCTCATTCCTTATGACTACCACAGGAGCCAACCTGGTGGCCCTCTAACCTTTGTTTTGTTAGGAAGCTTAAAGAAGTTTCATCAGTGATCAAAAACTGATAACATCAGTTTGGCATTGTCTATAGGAATGATACGATTTCTCATACTCAATTAATTAATTAACTCTAGTCAATTGTAATATCCCGACCCGGGATACCGGGTCATATGACACGTATTACGAGATTAAAGAAAATTAGTGTAAAAATATTTATACTCAAAGAGAATAATTAATTAAATAATTAATTAATTAATTATTATATGAAATAACTAGTTTTAATTATAATTAAATGATTTAAACACACATTTGACTACATGGAAGGTGTATTGTATGTATATATGGCCAAGTATGTATACATGTATGTATATATATATGTATGTACATGTATATAAAGATGATTAAAATAATTATATATATATATATATATATAAATGAATGACACAATATCTTTTAGTGTGTGCCCAAACAGTGTGCAAGTGGGTGTGTGTGTCGGTAGAGAGAGTGTGTGTGTGTTCTCATGTGCATGTGTGTGTTATGTAATATAATATATATATATATATATATATATATATATTATACATGCAAAATATCAAGCATAGATTGAAGGAAAAGCTGAGAAATTGGAAAGTTAAATTTATTAGGTGTAAGAGAAATTTATGAGAAGTCAAGAATAGGGGTTGGGACGTGTAGAGAGAGAGAGAGAGAGAGGAGAGAGAAGGGTCGGTTGGTTCTCTTTAAAAGCATGTAAACCATGCTTGTTTCTTGTGAAAGAAATCAAACGAAGGGAACTGAGGAGGATAGAGGAAGAATCAGAGAGGAAAAGGGGCAAGAACAGCAACCCAAAAGGTGAGAACACATGAACTTGTCAAATTCTCTCTCTAGAATTTAAGCATGAAGATAGGTTGTTTTTAACTTGTTTATGTATATATAATGCTTAGAACATGTTCTAAACAATAACAAGCATGAAATCTAAACTTAAAACCACCTCAAAACATCAAACCCAACAGAAACTGCCATGGGAGGACCTTGCTTATAGCAGGTCTGAACCCATGGCAACCAAACTGAGTTTGGTGTAATGAGACTACAAGAAGACCCTAAGGGTGTTCTAAGAACATAGAGCCGCGATAAAAAAAAAAAACTCAAGAAAAGCCCTCCAAATATCGAGTTGCAGGCTACGGGTTTGAAACCCAATCCTCTAAACTCAGTTTTAAACCCACCTTTATGAATGAAAACTAAATCCCCATGAATAGGGGATCAAAACAAGTTAAACCCCATGAAAAATGATCAAGAAATGAGCATGAGCCGTGAGTTTACAGGTTGGATTATCACATCCTAAACCGAACACATGAACGAGTTTTGAACTCCCAAATGAATGCCAAGTTGGTCGTTTGTACCTTAGGAATGTTTTGGAATCAAAACAGTGAGAAATAGTTGAGTAGGAAGGCACGAAAATGGAAGAAATGGAATCGGGATTAGGGTTTTCAGAGGGGGTCGACGTGGGGAAGAAGAAGATGAGTCAACTCGGTTTTTAAACTAAGGCTGAGTCGACTCGGACACGTGGCAGCCTATGGACTTGCCATCAAATTAATTGAACGACGACGTTTCATACTTGTTTTAAAATTTTAATACGCTAGGGCTGACGTCATCGTGACGTCAGCAACACGCACAAAACCGGATAAACCTAGTTGGCTTATGAATGGACCGGACCGGTTCACTTTCAATTGGACTGAACCCTTTGGTTTTCTGATTTAGTTAAAATTTAATAAACCAAAGCTTTTGTTATTTACGGATTGACCCCAGAACTTCTGGACAATCCTACTGTGGCCCAACTGATGAGAATTTTATGCAATTAAGCCCCTGAAAAAATAATTAAATATTAATTTAATTATTTAATAAATAAGCAAAATTACTATTTTGCCCTTGAGTCATATATGAAGCAAATGAAGTCCAAATTAAACATATGAATAGTGTATCCTTACTGTTTTGGATATTCTGAGACTAATGGTAGGGTCTGTTTTACGAGACGGGGTCCGAAAAATAAAGACGTAAAGGGGTAAATGACCAAAATACCCCTTGTCCAAAATTAACAAGCTATTAGTGTATTCTTACTATCTCGGACCTTCTGAGTCCAATGGTGAGGTCCATGACACGAGATGAGGTCCCTGAACATAAAAACACGTAAGGGGGTAAAATGACCAAATTACCCCTAGTACCTCAAAAGTCAAATTAAAAACAGGGAAGGTCTAAATTGACTTTCTTTGACATCTCGGACTCAATAATGGAGTCCAAATTACGAAACGAAGTTCAAAAAAAAATGAGACACGTAAAACAGTAAATGACCATTTTGTCCTTTTACATATAACAGTCTGAATTAAATGTTAGAAAAGCCTAAACTGACTTTTTTCGACGCTATGGACTCAATGGTAGAGTCTATTCGACCAAAAGAAATGTCTAAAATAAAAAGACATAAAATTTGTTGAATAGCATCTGTCAGATGACTATAAATTAAAGTAATGCCAAAGTACTAATCTAAGGCATATACAAGGAAATGAATTACGAAAAGACACGACACGTAAATATGTGAAGTAAATAAATTTAAATTAAAATTTATGGAGCTACCAGAAGAGTATAAATTGAAATCAATTCAATTCCTAACACATTAATTGTGTCATAGGTTAAGAGTACGAGTTAAGTTAAGTACATATGAAATTATAAAATCGTTTTAGAATCTAATACGATTTAAGCATAAGTTAAGGAATATCGAGATGATATTACAATGAATGTGAAGTTGATGAGATGTTTATGAATTGTTCTTAGGAACTACAAGGAAAGTGGGAAAGCGCATTATTAGCACTAACCCTAAAGGACCAAGGTGAGTAACCTTGCATTCGAAGTGGAGATTTAACTCCACGGATTTCAAAGAAGTTTTGAGTTCAAGTCATGAGAAGTATTTGAATATCGAATTTAGTTTTCTTACGCTTTCTGTTTTAAATTATTCTGTTCAGAAAACAGATTTATTTACAGTTTCCTTTAAATATTGCCTTAGCATGTTTGAGTTTTTAAATTGCAAAATCTCTAAGATATATTCTGAATTCATATATTCTGAGTATTGAAAGTTCTATTATGAAGTTATATATATTGTGTTTGAATACTCTTGAAAAGTATTTATTTAAAGAACGTCACGGGAGAAAGTATTTAAATGAAATGTATTTAAATACAAGATGTGCATAAGCACCACGAGTTTTTGGTTGGGTTGCATAAAACTCAGCCGCCTTTTAAAAAAAGAACACGGGGTTTGGGGTTCGCAAGGGACTTCATTATCCTGTGGAGCCGACAAGCTTTTGGTTTCTACGGAATTCAATTGATTGTCAAATGCCTGGTAGTAGGATTTAATCCCACAGGGCAAAGAGATATCTTGACGGGAGTAAAACGGGAGTCTGGTTCGAAACAGATTCCAAGAGCTAACGTGAGAAAAAGTTAAGTTTGAAAATGGAAACAGGTTTTACCCTCATTTTCATATTTACATGTTTGAGTTTATATACTCTATTTTAAGAAGTACACATTTTTAGCTTGAATACTTTACATGTTTCAGAGTTATGAGTTTTATGGAATGCATATATTTTGTATTTAGAGTTACAAGTTTTATATGAAAAAACATATGTTAGCTTGAATATTTCAAATGTTTCAAAGCTATGAGTTTTATGAATGCATATATTTTATGTTCAAAAGATACGAACAATTGACAGTGATTGATTTATAAACGTTTATGAGCTAAAACCACTGTTGATTGAAACCCCATGACGAATGTTGGAATTGCTCACAAGCTTAGATTAGCTTACCCGGACTTTGTTCGGATCCCCCTTTCAGGTGATTAAGGGCAGTTTTGATTAGAAGATGATGATGAAGAATATGCCATTCTTGGGAAGACATGTTAAGTAGTTTCTTTAGGAAACTTGTGAACATTATTAAGTATATTTTGTATTAGAAGATCGGTACACTGTTATGTATAAGCCCCACAGGGTAACTGAACATGTATTGTATTTATGAAGTCTTTAAGTTTTTAGTTATACTCTGAATGTTAAATCATGTATGCTATGTATAGAGTGGCAGTACCGGACGGATGTGCATAATTTAAAAATAAGAAAAGAAAAGAAAAAAAGTTTTCACGTTTCCGCAATCATGTGTCGCACATCTATTCGATACCACTGCTTATGCGAGCCTTCGCCCAAAGGTCCCCAGGCCTGAGGGTGGCGGTCGCGATGTGAGATCCGCACAGGGTGGGTTTCGGGTCGTGACATCAATGGTCTTGAATCTCCGTTTAAGGGGAAACACCATAAGTCTGGTAAGACCAAGCTCTACCAAGAGAAGCAAGAAATATGGGGTTAATCTCTGCACAGTACTAGATGACCTAATAGATCGAAGCATTAACTCAAATTGTGGCTACGCTGGTGCAAAACTAATGAATTATGCCTCCACCACTACCACAGGTGGCCAATAACCAAGGGGTACCCCTTATTGCCACCAGTGGCAGAGGGTAGGGTTGTTTTACCTCTGCCTCTAATAGTAATAAATAATGGAGACGTCCCACCACCGCTACCTTTGGCAACACATAATAGAGACCAAGTGCCACCAGTAGCAGCAGTAGATCAAAAGGGTAATTCTATGCACCCAGTGCTTAAACAGTCTCAAACAGAAAACCTCATATGCCTCTTAAGGAAGATGCCCTCTATAATTTGTTTGGAAGGCTAACAACGCCATTCACCTCAGAATTCATAATAGAAGAACGTCCTAAGAAATTCACCGAGCCAAATTTTGATCTTTATAATGGAACGGAAGACCCTAGTGATCATCTATCTCATTTTCAACACACATTCACATTGCATAGGGGTACATATATGTTCATGTGCTGAACTTTCGACACAAGTCTCAAAGGTCCACCCTCACATGGTTCCACAAGCTCCCCCTGAACTCTATTACCGATTTCTATGATCTCAGTAGGTTGTTTATCAATTGATTCGTCACAAGCAAAAGGCTCAGGAAGGGTACCTGTCACGACCCTAACCTAGAAGGTCTAATTATAGGGTCATTGGGAACCTAACTAAAAGGTAATCCATTTAGTCCATTTAGGTCATCTCGCCTAAAACAATCTAATTCCTTTAATTAAATTCATTAAGTGATCATATTATCTTACTTGTTTAAGTCCCGTAATGGAATTAATTGAGATGACCTATGATAAGTTTCATTTACTTTATCATTTCTCCATTCATTAACAACATGCAAAATGAAAAAATGCGGCAGTATCCAGAGTTGACTCTATTGCCTATAACATAATTACATAAGTGTTTATGCAAGGGTAAATGCATCCTTTTTCAAATGAATTATACATATGATAGGCTTGTCCAATAATTATGGCATGAAATAGAATCTAGAAAGTACTAAGGCCTTTAACCGTTTTGAACTGCTCCTACAACTACTGTCTATATTCTCATGTACTCGCCATTCTCATGAACAGTAGAGGTGAACTATAATGCTCAATAAAGTTTTCCAAAACACACAAGCACACAACATGAGAAAACTAATGCAACAGTTTATTTGGGCGATTCCTAAAGTCCATATACAACAACTATGTGCAACATTTACTATGATATTATACATCATTATTATTACACCCATTTTAATACATGCATCAAGAAAATTTAATTACCTATTATCATGCTAGTTCTTTTTATGTCCAAGCACTTTAAATTAACACAACTAGTTACTCCACAATAAGTATACAAGGATCATCATATCATTCATTTAGTAGACACTTACTGCGTATTCAACTAAGCATTTTATTATTTATTAGTACTTATACTTTACTTATCATAACACAATATCATATTATTCCCATCAAGACAACTAGCATCTCCCTAACCATTTATCATGATAATAAATATATTCCGTAATTCAATCACAAATATATCCTATTAGATCAACTTCACATTCTAGATCACTTCCTCAATTTGTGATTCATCATTTATTTAGTCCACGCAGTTTTTACTCACAGCTTACTCTCATAATCTATGCATAACCTAAGGCACTCTACAAGTTTCCTTCTCTCTTAACTTATCACATCTCTCTTAAAGAATCACATCAAACATATTTGCATTCACATTCATTTCATACCAAGGCTACAAAGCGTTAACATTCATACAAAGTAAAACACAGTTAACATCAATTATTTACATGTCAAAATAAGTCATATTCAGGAATACAAATCACATCTCTACTGCAAGACACATCATTGAGTGCATGACAAACAAAATGCATGCTTTGTTCTTAGAGTAGCTCTGAGATGATGTGAAATGTATAAGGAATCAGTGATAATTGGCGTATTAGGCACCCTTTAAGTGAGCTTTTCTTCCTTCAACCTCACAAACTTTAGCCTTATACTAGATCCTTACCATCCAAGAGATCGTGCCACCTTTGGTATGCAAACCTAATTTACTCACTCACCATTATTTACTTCAATCTATAATCTGCCATTCACACTTGCCCCAACTTGATTTCATCAGGACCTCATAATCCGATCCAATACAATAGTCATGGCCTCAACCTAAAATTTTCCATAACAAGATGCTTCACCCAAATCTTACAAAACATTACCTCTTTCTATATTTAATACCCACTGTATAATTCATAATTTATAAGTACACGTTCTAATAAACTAATGGATTACAACCGTTTAAGAACTGATATTACATGGATTATTAATACTCTTATTTCTATCTATTGTAGCTCATATAATCTATTTACATAGTATACAATCTAATCTCACGTACAATACCTTAAGTTACTAAGTAATTTTATAGTCCTACACTTTGAGTAATATTCCTCCTTTTCAGTTATTTGAATCTTCCTCTTATTTATCACATTCAATCAAATATTTTACAAAACTCTATCTAATACATAGTCATAAAGACCTCAACATTTACTTTCTATAAATTTCTCATCGATATAAGTCAATTCATCTCATCCTCTAGTTTCCTATTCAATCCTCAATGCATTAAATTATAACCTCTAATCTCTTATTCATACCTCAACATATTCAATCACAATTTATTCCTCAGTACCTTCATTTATGAATCTCGATCACATTTACACAAAAATGCATATATTGTAATATTAGTTCTTAACTAACAAGTTTATCTTCAACATAATTAAAAAATAATCTAATTATATCTAACACCAACACATACCAATCTTTTACTCTAGTAATTACACACACACATACATATATGTGTGTGTGTGTATTTAAGAAGAATGACAGTAGTAATATCAAGTTATACATTATATTATCAATTAGCCTTACATCTTTCAAAGAATACATTAACATGTCAAAGATTATCACAAACCATAACACATCTTTCCTATACTCATTTCAAATATGTGCATCATCTAGGGTTATTCCAATTCATCACCATTCTAGTCAATATATCAAATAAGGTCTCAAAAAAAATGAGATCCTTGGTGAAACTCTTTACCAATTTAACTATGAAAATATAAATCTTTACATATATGTATCAAAACACACATACATACAAACATGGTTAAGTATACCTTTATAGCTATCATAGTCGTAGTACTGTAACCTATGAATATCGGGTACTAACCTAGCATACATATATAGAATCAACAAGCAACAGTCAACAACTAACACTTAGCCTACCACATAACACTTAAGTATAGAATCCATCCTAAGAACATACATATACATAAATGAGCATACAACTTACCATATAGGTAATTAGACACACAACCAATCCTATGGATATCTAGGCTTATAGCCTATCTTATAGATAACTAAGCATATAACCTATCTTATAAATCATTTGGTCTACTACATGATATAAGCATCTAGCCCTAGTTGATCAATAATCAAACACATCACATTCTCCCAATAAATCAAAAAAATAAGCACATTGTACAATTGTATATACTAAAGCAACAAGCACACACATAATCATGTAATCCAAACCAGCACAATTAACCTGAGGTCTAATCTCTCCCAACTCATAATAGAGTCAATCTTCGAAGAATCCATGGGTACCCTGTGAAATAAAAACCATCTCCCTTAGGAGTACACACTGTCATTCTCCCCCTGTAGCAGTCTATACTCTCCCGGAAAGTAAACAACTAATCCATCCCCAATTACATGTTAAGCAAAAATTTGAAATCATACTCCCCACAAACTTGACCTAGCCATTCCATTCACAATTCATTCTCTATATCAAACAACGCGATCATTTATTTATTTTTATTTTTATTTATTTTTCTAAGCTACTAATAATTCAACAATCTAATTCATCAAAGGATGATTACAATCTTTTACTCTGTATCCAAGGTATATTTTATATACATTCCCACACATACAAAG
Organism: Nyssa sinensis; assembly: GCA_008638375.1. NCBI lineage: Eukaryota > Viridiplantae > Streptophyta > Magnoliopsida > Cornales > Nyssaceae > Nyssa > Nyssa sinensis. The sequence goes on from CM018035.1 coordinate 27,980,842, forward strand.
TAACGCCAAGTGTTCATCTCTATCTTTTCTTATTCATCTTAGTATAATTCTTTTTCATTCATACTACCTATTGTTAAAAGTTTTTCCATTTTCATCTTTTTAAGCTTTCAAGATTTCAATTTCATGCATTATCCAATGATATGCTCCAAAATACAATATAACCATGTAAGCACACATGTACCCAATCCATAGGTGTTATGAAAATAAAAGATGCACTATATGTGTCTTACACATCAAAGAACTCAACACATTCTATCAACATAATAGCCGGGCACTACACGTGCCATCAAATTAACACATTTCTAGAAATCCATGCTCTTAGGCACCAGATTCTCATCACATGTATCAAGAAAAGAAAACATGCAATATTTCACGCCCCGAATTTCCAAAACCCGGGGAGTGAATGAGAATGAATTCAAAGAATTAATAAATGATATAATTAAATAGATTTACTTGATTATTCATCTATTTTCCCATGTTTTCCCAAAATTTAAAATGAAACTTACTACTAGGCTTACCCAAAGTGGATTTCAAATGACAGTCAAACATCTCTCTTAACCAATGGTCAAAATTAATCTAAGGTATGTTCAAGTATGGCCTCCAAGATTGCCCCTAAAAATGTCCCTAAACATGCCTTGGAATGATGGCCCAAATGGGCCCCAAAATGCCTTAAGGCGTGGTCCAAGAATGGGTCAAGAAGTCCACCAAAAATTGTCTAAGGAAGGGGCTAAATATAGCCCATGTAAGTGGCCAAACATAGCCCAAAAAGGTCACCAAAAATAGCCTAAAAATTGGTCAAACATGGCCTAATAGGGTGCCCAAACATGGTTCAAAAAGGTGCCCAAACATGGCTCAAAAAAGGTGGTCAAAGGTTGGTGTTAGGGGCTGTCAGGGTAGCACACAAGGGCAAGGCTGAAGTAGGCCACGCGCATGGCCGTGGGCGAGCATGTGTGCACGTGCAGGTGGGGGGCAAGGCAGGCAAGGCGCGTGCAGGGCAGGGCAGCATAGCGCACGGGGCGGCTGGCTGGGCAGGGACTATGCAGGTTGTGTTACTGTAGCAACTGCAAGCTGAATTTTCCTTTTTCTACATTTTTACTATTCATGGCTGCGAGCAAATTTCTCTGTTTTCCCAAGTTTTTCAAGCCATTTTTCTTCCATTTTTAGCTTATTTCCTTAAGGTTTCTAAACCCCCCCTTTTGACATCCTTCCCATCTGTTTAAAAGGTGTTTTACACACTTAACAAGTCTTTTAATTTTTTTATAAAATTTCAACATAGCCTCCTTTGTTTTCCAAGCCTTTTTGCTACCTAATATTCACAATACTTCATATGTATAAGTATGTCACAACCCACACTCACTCGGTGGCCATAATTCATGTAAATTAAACATACATCCCTTGTTTTCAACATACACATCTAGTTGTCTCAATATACATATATGATGCTCATTAAATAAAGATGTCCTACATATCAATTGGGTTTACACCCTTACACTTTAAAATGGCCCAAGGCCTATAATCCATTACATTTTCAAATTGAAATACAAGTCATTTGTGCTTATGCCCATACATACAAAAATATGCCCCAAGGGCCAAATGTCCATGTCCATTTTCCTTCATTTCTTCAAGACTTCAACTAGTCTCAAGTACCCGAAGCCTTATCTAAAATATAATATTCCACGAGGGGTCAGCTCAACTACTGGTATGACATAATGCTAATGCAAGGAACAAAATTAAGGCGTGGCATGTGCAAGTGTACAGTTATAATCTATATGTCTTCTAATTTATTAACACAATGTAAAGGCAATATGCGTGACACACTCATGCAAACTTTATGCCACACCCATATCTTGTTTCACGGATCGCTCCCGTTGGTCAGTGAGTACCAAAGCCTGTGTTCACGGATCGCTCCCGTTGGATAAGCAGGCACCAATGCAATGGCCAATTTTGGGTTTTTCACCACAGGATCTACACCTTCATAATGCATAGCACCAAGTGCTCAACCCACACTATGTTTTCAAAGGATTCACCATATGCCAATATGCTTTGATTTCACCATGCAATAATGCAATCTCAATGAAGCATATTATCAAACACATGAAGCATGCTTTAAATAATTGCATTATACTTTAAGCAACAATAAATTCTGAACCATAACAATTTGTCTACATGAATCTAACATTTAATTCAATCAATTTCACATATAAACACATTACACATTCACAACCTTAACAATTTCTCAAAGATCATAAAATACATAAAGTACCAACACATGGAATAAATCATAACTCTCAAACCACAAGAGTTCCTCTATATGAACAATAGGTAGAATGCAATGAATCTAACATATAAACAAGTTACATGTTCATCATTTTGACAAATTCTCAAAGATTACAAAATACATAAAGCACCAACACCTTAAATAAATCATAACTTTCCAACTACAAGATTTTGTCTACATGAACCTAAGCTAGAATACAATGAATTTCACTTATAGTCATGGTTCATGTTTATCACTTTTCTAAATTCCCAAAGAATGCATAAGTACATAAACAACCAACTCTAGGTTTTTCAAAGCAACTATATCCTAAGTGATTTTCTAACATCAAATAAACATGTGAATCATTCAATCAACATGTAAATCACTCCTAAACTTAATCCTATTCCTTACTGAGCTATCATACCTAAAATGGTTATTCTCAAACCGAGGGAGTTGTGTACGCTGTGCAGTTTAACCGATCGGTGAGAATATAGGTCTTGATGAGAGGAACAACTTCCTAGAAGGAAGCCTTACAAGAATCTTGGCCTAGGAGTGTGTTTTGATGGCTTGAAGCTTGGAGAAACTAGGACTTTTCTTCACTTTTCTCCCATGCACAACTTCTGCTCTGAATCTTAGACTAAATTATGAAAAAAATACACTAAAGGGTTGTATTTATAGTGTAGGGGCAAAGGTGCAAAATGACCCTGTTGCCCTTAATGAATCCGGGACCCCGTTACACTACAACCTATCCCGAAACGCCTCAATTCGATATTTTGTTTTAGCCAAAGTTCTTAAAATTATTTTAAATGAAAATTCTCAAAAAAATAAATTTTCGCTTGTGGCTGGGTTTGGCCGGATCCACTCGGATGCCATTTTGGTCCAATTTTTGAAGTTGTCTCTGAATAGGCTCAAATTTTTATAAGAGATGTATTTTAACATTCTAAGGATATTTCTCTTCTATGGCATAATCAAAATATACCCCTAAATATGACTTATAGCTAAATGTGCACGTATAACGCCCTACCAGCAAACGATGCATAAATAGTGCCTTACCGGCAAAAACAAAAAATTTACCCTCATTTTTCAGGTCTATACACAATAGATGCATTTCATCGACTACAAGTAAATTCACGTGCTTTATCCTTACGAGGTACCTAGGCGGTAACCAAACCATTAAATCAATTCATCTCTAGGTATTCATACCTAATAAATATATATTTTATATACATAAACATGATATGTTTTCACTTTTGTCAACAATATTGATAAAATACATACTGTATTTACATCCACATACCTTATATATACATTAAGTAAAAATCTTATATTTAACACATACAATAAACCAATCAAGCCATGACAAATTTATCATAGCATATATATCAATTTTCTTTTTCATGCATATACTAAATATGCATTACGTTTCCGTTATGTATTTGGTACATACTTATGCAAGTTCGCATTAGTTAATTTCTTTTCCTTACTGCCTTCAATCGTCTTATTAGGTATCTTTTAACTCTTGCTTGTATATAACTAGGTGATAACCCTTCATGGATCACAGCTCCTTTTGTTACTAAGTGATGAATTGGTCATTCCATACACTTGTAACTCAAAACCTGATACCAATTCAGTCTATTCAAAGTATAATTACAAGTGATCCTAACCACGTGAGTTTATAACCTAGGATATACACTTTATATCATACACCCATAACAGGTAACATTCATTCAACCATTCATATATACATAACATGGCCATTATACACTCTATAATCATGAAGGAATAGATCTTAAGCACGTAATCATGTATACGAACCCAAAACAATATATATATATATATATATATATATATTCCAAACAAGAACATACTAAACACATACTTCATGTATATATAAGTTTTGAATCAACTATTTATGCCCTCATAATCTTATCATTTATTTTTTCAAGTAATTCAAAATTACGAAAGTTAGTTTAAACCATAAGCATGTGAAGCATATTATGTAATTTTACACAAAACCACCCTAGTAGGCATTTTATTCACTTCATCAAGTAGTCAGGCATACCAAAGGATATAAGCACACAACATGTATCATGATTAAACCAAATTGTGCAACACTTAATCAAGTAAGTCGTCTCAAAAGATATTCAAAACTTACACACAACTGGTGGTAACATTATCGATACCACCTCACCCCAACTCGGTGAATCACACAATGGTAGATCTAGCCGATCTATCTCTAACCCCAAGCAACAAGTATAATATGTCATGACATACACTTAACAAGTTCTTACACATCACACAATGTTTACAAAAAAAAAATTCAAATCATGCGTTGTGGTCCCATTATGTTCAACAACACCCCATGATCCCAAAGTATTCAGACATAGGTTCTGATACCATCTTGTCACGCCCCGAATTTCCAAAACCTGGGGAGTGATAGAAAATGAATTAAAAAAAAATTAATAAAATATAATTTAATGGATTTAATTGATTAAATACTAATTTTTCCATGTTTCCCAAACTTAAGAATAAAAATTTGCTAACTAGACTCACCTAAGATAAGTGCCAAATAGTAGTCAAATATCTCCCCAACCAATGGTAAAAAATAGTCTAAGTCATGTCCAAGCATGACCTTCAAGATGGTCCCAAAAATGTCTCTAATATGCCTTGAAAAAATGGCCCCAAATATTGTTCAAAAACAACTTAGAAGGTTGATCAAAAATGGTTTAAGACATGGGTAGAAGCTAGCCAAAAATGTTTGCCCAAGGTGGCTTAAATTGATGGTTAAAGTAGGCTAAAAATTTCCTAAGGCATAAACCAAGGATAGGTCAAAACGTCTACCAAAAGTGGTCTAAGGAGGTGGCCAAACATGGCCTTGAATAATGACTAAAATATGTCCCAAAAAGGTACCTAACATGGCTTGGTATAATGGCCAAAAGTGGCTCTAAAAAGGTGGCCTCGAACATGGGAGTGAATGGCCTTGGAAGGTAAGTCATGGCATGCCTAAGGTTGCAGGTGTGCACGAGGGAAGGCACAGGCGCGCACGGGGGAGGCACAGGCGCGTGAGTGCCTGTGGTGGGAATGGCCAGGTGTGCGCGCGTGCGCGGGGCTTGGCTGCTGCTGGTTAGTCTTCTGGCCTACCATTCATTGCTATAGTATTCTAGTAGCTAAATTGATATAGTACCAGCATTCCAACCTTGGTTCAAAAATCTTGGTTTTGACATTTTTATACCCATTTCAATTTATTTCATCACCAAACATGGTGCGGGACCCTATAACATGTAAAATGACCATTTTACCCTTTTTTCCTTATTTTTCGACCTTAAGTAAGTTTTGACTAACTTGCCCCAAATCTCCTTCTATGTCCCTATTTTTCATTTCTTTACCTTACTTTTTCCTCTTAATTCATTTAATTCCCTACTTAGAAAATCTAGGCATGCTCTTCCACTCCACTCAACCTAGTTACTATTCTTGAAACATTTTATCATAGTTTCCTTTGTTTATTAGCCTTTTTCCTCATCCCATTCCCCCTCATCATCCTCCTCAACACCAACAACAACACCCAATAGAACAATTATTTATATAATTTTATATTTCTAATATTTGTAAGCATATTTCAAAAACAAGTAACTACATGGAGCTCTATGCTCCTCATTTACATTTAATACACAATTACATATAATCCAACATAAAATTAAGTTTATAACTTACACAAGGTCCTAAACTTTAAATAATAAATAAACTTTATGGGGCTTACGCCCCTACATACAAAATATGGCCCTTAGGCCAAATATTCTTCAAGATCCATTTCCCCTTCCATGCTTCATGTAATACCCCGAAAATTTGATATGATATAAGCTATATCCTGACCTAATAAAAATAGGTTCTGTGACGTTAATGATTTGAAATAGCTCAGAATATGGTAAGCCATAACGAGATTTATTATCCTAAGATATGAAATTAATCCAGATTACCAAAAATGGTGCATGCTTAGGAAATTGACAACCCAGTCAACTGAGTGCCGAAATGGACGATATGAGACCGATACGGTAAATTAAGTATGGAAATATTCTAAAACAAAATAAAGTATAAATGGGGACCCAAAACTAATAAAATATATAATACTACTACCGACCCCGGCTTTAAGCCAAATTCATCGACATACCATAAATTAAGATTTTATGAAATAAAATATTAAATATAGTAAGATAGACCGAAACGTATGCTTATACGCATATACATGCATATGGTCCTATATATATAGAAAGGTAAAAAAATACATCAAGACTCACTTTATATAAAATATTATATATATACTATGTATATGTATATAATATTGTGTATATAAGGAAAGCTTCCAAGAAGAAGCTACTAGAACCGAAATAAGTTAGAAAATAATAATAATAATAAAAGCAGCCGACATACTTGACAAAAGAGGAGGGGCTAAAGATATATATATATATATATATGTGTATATATATATACATATAAAGAGACAAATCAGAAAGTCTCTTGAAGCAACTAAAATATATATCTATGGAAAAAATAGGAGAATCAAGAAACTTCTAGCACCTTAGGAAGTTTCAAGTGACAGCCAAATAAGAGAACATTCTGGTGATCCGAGATTAGTCTTATGAATATATATATATATATATATATGTAGCTAACTTAAGCAACTTGTAAGTACCCAAAACTGAGACAAAGAGAAAGGAAAGAAACTGTGTAGAGAGTGAGAGAGAGACTAAAGAGAGGGAGAGAAGCTGAAAATAGAGGAAGATCAACCACAACAATGTTCTGCCATGAATGAAGGAAACAATGAAGCTTCAGGAAGTCGGGCATTGGACCAAGGTATGAGCTAAATCCCTCCTCTTATGTTTTGTAGATAATAAAAGGAACCAAAAAGTGTAGGAAAAATCGAAAAAGAAACTCAAGAAACCTCTCTGTGACTCACGGCCAAAAATCAATAAAACCTTAAGTTAAACCAAACTTAATTTTGGGCATGGGAATAGATAGAAAATCATGTTAGGATTCCAAAGCTTTTGGAATCAAGTAAAAAGGTCAAGAAATGGCCATGTTAGGGCCAAGGGTACCTTGGTCGAAAAACTGAAATGGGTGTCGGAATCCATAGTTTTTGGGGTCTAAAACTGTGTTAAATAATTCCTTAAGCTTTCTAGAAGACATTTGATATAAAAATCATGAAAAACCGACGTCAAAATAAGGAGAAATATGGAGAAAATAAGTTACAAGTCGGCGCCCGTGTCAGAGAAGACGCCGGAACAATGGTCGAAAAAGTGTGAGGTGAAGATGGGTCAGTTTAAGTCTATTGGGCTAGATTTTGGATCAGGTCGGGTCGAAACCCAATCGGATGTGAACTGGGTAAGTTACACTACGTTGTTTAAGTGTGAAGGATTTAATTTAAAAACCTAGAACATGAATGTTTGGCGGCAAAGATACTAAATAGAAATCTGAAATAAGAGCTAACCTAAATGTGGATAAGGAGTATAGTAGGGATATGCTACTCCGGTTCTCTGGAGTGACCTGAACCGGCTAGTTCATAAGGTCTTTGGGCTGGTCTAGGGTTTTAACCTATGAACCCACTCGTTCACTGATTTAAATAAAAATAAAGAAAACAAAAACTTTACTAAATTACAGTTTAGCCCAAAAATTCTGAATAATTCTATTCTGGCCCAAGATTTGGAAATGTAATTCAAATAAACCCCTAGGAAAATAATTTAATAATTAATTAAATTATTTTATAAAAAGGGTAAAATGATGAAATTACCTTTGGGCCATAAATAAAGCAAACAAAGTCTAAATTAAGATTCAAAAAATGCTATTTTAATATTTTTGAACATTCTAGACACAATAAAAATATCAGATTGGACATCCGAGGACTCCGGTGTGGTCCCACCATAAGATGAAAATTACCAAAATGCCCCTAATACAGTACGAAGCCCAAATAAAGTCCAAATTGGACGAAATTGATACCAATGGAAGCCTAAATAATTATGAACTCATATATGTGACTAAATAATGATTCGGGGTCAGAATATCATAAAATATGAATTGACCAAAATACCCCTAAGTACGGAAAATACAAAGTAAATGCCGAATAAAGGCCAATCTGATATAAGTAACTGTCATAAATATAAGTATGAAAATTGAGGGGCTAAATAAGACTCTGAAACAGTCAACATATAAAATGAGAAATGACCAATGTGTCCTAATGCTCAAAAATAGATACCAAATAAAGCCCAAAAGACTTAAAAATTTATATATGAGATATATGAAATATTCTAAGGACCACGACAGGGTCCAAGACAAGAATGATCAAATTACTATTTTGACCCTAAGGTTAAATAAGTACCTAATTGATAACGAATGAAGTCCAAATGACTTAAGATATGATTCTGAACGCTACTAAGCCTACTTAAGAAATTTAATAACATAAGTTGAAACCCAATGAGCGGGTAATAGGCCAATGGTCCTAATTAGGGGAACTGATAGACTCCTAAGATGATGAATAAGTCATAAATTGATGAATTCTGATCTGTCTGTGATTGATGATGATTATTTAGGATATGCATGGATATGCCTAACGTATCTAGAGAATATCAGAGTATCTGTACATGGCGATAAGCATACAGTTTGTGAGTAACTCGGACCCCTGACTTGATGTATATGTACTGCACTATCTAGATTCGTATACTGTATTGTTTTATACACTGTAATGTTTTAATGCATATGCTTTCATGCATACCCTTTGTACTGCATTGCATATGGCATGATTCTATTCTGTCCTACCTTTTGATATATCCTGTTCTGACTCTGTTCGGGTCTGTTCTGTTCTGTTATACGCCATTCAGAGTCTAGTTCTGATTCTGTTTTGATATATTGCGTCTTACTCCTAGGCCCACGACAGGATTAAGCGATTTGATTTATGCCAAAGCATGACCTAGAGGGTAGAGGCCCCACGAGTAGTCCACTTATGGGTAGCTGGGAAAGGCTCGTATGTATGATTGGCACTCTGTTCTATTTCTGTCCTACTCAATTCTGTCCTATTTTGTTTTGATTTGATCCCAAAGGGTAGAGGCCCCACGAGTAGTCCGCTTATGGGCAGCTGGGAGAGGTTCAGACACATTTGATGATATGCCTTTGACTAATTAATAATCAGTTTAGTTTTGTTCAGTTCTGACCTGTTCTGTTCTGATCTATTATGTCTGTTCTGTTCTGTTATGTTTTGTTTTGATCTAATCTATTTGTTCTACTTGAGCTGCATTTAATCATGTATTTTATTTGGATATCATGTATACAAGAACTAGTTTTGAAACCCATGGCAGGAGCCTATGTTACTCACTGAGCTTGTTTAAGCTTATTCTATTGTTTAACATTTTCAGGAGTTATCTCCATTGGATTAGAAGGCACAAAGATATAGGCATTCCAAGTAAGGATCTGATGGCACTGATTTGTGGAGACTTGGATTCTTATGGACTGAATCAGGCTATTTAGGTGAGTGATATGATATGATTGAATTCATTAATATGCAATAGATGTAGTTAAGACATGGCTCATGATAATGGTACTCTAGAGTTATTAGATGTCTAGTTATAGACTTACTCTTTGGTATATAGATGAGTTTCATTCTTGAGATGAAAAAGTTTTAATTTTTGCTGCTCTGAGCCTACATTTGGAATGCAATTCATCGTTAAGTTCAGAAGTTTGCCTTTGGTGGGTCGCATTGTTGGTAGGGAGACCGACAAGGCGACTAACTGGTGTCACATCTTCGACATCCGTGTAAGGTGGGGTGCGGGATGTGATACTTCAAGACTTCATCAAGTCTCATGTGCTGGGAGTCTCGTATGAAATATGCAATCCCATATAGGGTAAGCGCGACGGTTTGTATGACATAGTGCTAATATAAAGAACAAAGGTAAGGCATGGCATGTGCAAAGTGAACATTTGTAAACTATAAACCTTTAAATTCATTAATGCAATGCAATGGCAATATGCATGACACACATATACAACTCTATGCCCAACCTATGTCTCGCTTCACGGTTCGCCCCCGTTAGCACGTAAGTACTATTCATTGGCCAGATTTTGGGTTTTTCACCACATGATCTACACCCTCATAATGCATAGCACCAAAGTGCTCAACACATGCCATGTTTTCAAAGATTCAAAATATGCCAATATGCCTTGATTTTTTCATGCAATTTCAATGAGCATTTTATCAAACACATAGGGTGTCACAACCCAAAACCCACCCTATGCAGATTTTGTATCGCAGGGCCGACCCTGTGGCTGTCCCTACTTTTTCTTTCCTTGTATCAATGACAATAATGTATAATATAAAACTTTAAACAATAAATCATTTGAAGTCTTTATTTAAACATAATATGGTTCTACATATATCAAAATGGGAACCAATATCACTTCACCCTTAGGTGGTGAATAAATGGGAGAAACTATAACATATTCTCTATTGCATTTTCAAAATGCTCTCCTATGATCCTTAAGCTTCTACTACTGTCTCGCAACGTCCCTTCCTGGAAAAAAATGGATATAAATTTGAATAAGCTAACTTAGCTTAATAAGTAAATTCCCTTCTCTTTGCCATGGGTCAAGGTCAGCATAGAAAGAACATAATCCAAGGTAATAAGGATATGAAACATAATAGCCAGTCAATGAATAGGATGTCATAATAGCCAATTAGGACAATAGAGATCAGCAATAATAACCAAGTGAATAAATGGCACAAGGTATATGAATCATCAATAGGGGTTTGTCAAAAATAATAGCTATATTACCACAATCAAAGTCAACCAATCAATCATACCAAATAATACACTTCCAAAACATATGATCATTCATAAGAAAAATATGATCATCCAATGAATTCTAATAAAAGATAATGATGTCAATAAAGGTGGATGCATCATAACTCGGGGCCCGGCATACCCCCTACGTGCTTAAAGCACTAAGCTCAATAATGTATCATGTCCTTATGGACTGTGGGATGGAATCTTATGGGATGGAGTCTTCCCCTCCCCGGGGTACATACGTCCCGAGTAAGCAGGTCAGCCAACTCCACTCAGCCATCTCCACCTTACCCTTTGGCCCGTAGGCCTCGTCTTCACCCGTAGGTTTGGTTATTTAACTCGTAGGCCCCGGTTTCTGATCCAAAGGTCGTAGTATAGCATTAGATGTATATTGTGACTAAGTACAAATTCGGCATTCATAATATATCAAGATTCCATAAAGAATATAAATGTGGAACATAACTATTTTTAGCAGCAAAAATATAACTGTTACCCCCTTTTGGGGCCATGGTAAAACTAGGCTACTAGAATAAACATTTGGCCAGCTTTTGGCCCTGGGTACAAGTGTACAGAATGGTCCCTTGAACAAGTGTATAGAAACTCATGATCAAGATATATAATAGTCAACTGACATATTCTACAGATAGAAAAATATCGTATATGTGGATTTAATAACATTCTGGCATACATAAGAGTGTAACTTGGCAGTATGTGAAAGATTGATGACATGGCTAGAAGTACCACATGTAAAGATCAGATATTACTTACCCCTTAAACTGTTTCCTTTCTTTCACTAAAAATCAAGTCCTATAGTCTAGCTATAGTAATTTAACTTTTAATAATTCTCACAATATAGAACAATTATCTAGTCGTAAACATCAAGTCTATAGTCTATAAATAGCAATTCAATTCTCAATAACTCTCACAATATGGAACAATCAGTCCGTAATAACATCACAATCTATACTTCGAGACTTTACTTATAGTAAGAACATAACAATCTATCTTTCAAGACATGGTACAAGGTGTACTAACAATTATGATCTAGGTATGACAATTCAATTCTCAATAATTCCCTCAATATGGAAAAAGTATCTAATCATAAACATCAAGTCCATATAGCAATTCTATTCTCAATAATTCCCATAAGTTAGAACAATCATCAGTTTATGGTATCAATAAGGTCAAATAGGTATAAGAGTACAATTGGGCAACATTAAGAATAATATTGACATGGCTAAGAAATACTGCATAACAGAGATCTAAGACAGACTTACTAAATATAACAGTCATCTCTCAATAATCTTCTCAAGATAGAATAAAGATCCAATTATGGAATCAATAACATTGGGTACGTATCAGAGTATAATCTTGGCAATAAAGGAAGAACATGGTTAGGGCAGTCATATGTGATAGTTCGGTTTCACTTATATATAAACAGTATAAGGAATCATGATCAAGGTATAACGATTAACTCCTCAATAAGATCCATAAGATAGAACAATCATCAATTGTGGAATCAATAACATGGGGTACGTATAGGAGTACAACATTGGCAATAAAAGAATATCATGGCTTGGAAAACCACATGTAAGAGATCCAAGATTTACTTACCTCTTAGTCGTCTATTATATTTCAGTATTCAATTACTTTGTCCTTTCCCTTTGAAGTTTCTATAATTAGTAGATACATCTCAGTTTCATGTTATTCATCAAATTTTATACATCATTACTATAAGTACCTCATTTTCTAAAATAGACTCTACTATTGAGTCTGGAATGTTGAAGAAAGTCAATTTAGGCTTTTACAGACTTCCATTCGGACTTCTGTACTAAAAAGGGCAAAATGGTCATTTTATAATTTTACATGTCTTTACTTTTTAGGGCCTATTTTCACAAATTGGACTTCACCTTTGAGTCTAGAATGCCCAAAATAATAAAAATTAACAATTCATATACTTTAATCAGAGTCCATTTGACTCACATTTGACTTAGGGACATTTTAGAAATTTCCCCCTATTTAATTTAATTAAATAAATATTTAATTAATTTATCTGTGGGTCCTTTCATAATTAACCATAGATTCAGGGTCCATTTCCAATTTACTAAACTTTTGGGTCAAATCCAAATTTTTAGAAATTACTATTCTTGTTTGGAATAGCCAAACAGTGAATAAACTATAGAACAGGGATAAGATACCCCAATTCGAATTTAGGGTTTTTAAATCAATTTTTCAACCCTATTGCCAAACACTCCCAATTCAGTTTTTTAATTTAAAACATAACTTAACTAAATGACACAGTTTTATATGACGTAGCTTGGTCATCCTTATTCACTGTCTTTTCTGGTGGGGTTCCGTCATCCCTTCCGGCGATGGCCAACGTATTCCAATGACATTTTCGATCACACTCAATGTGATTCTTTCCCAAATTCCATGGGGTTTTCATTCCAAAGGTCATTTTCTAATTTAGGCTACCACAGTAGAATATATTCGAATTTCATTGGGTCTCCAACGAGAGGCTCAATATTTTGGCCAAGTTTCTTTTCCAATTTCATGCATAATTTCTTACTGTTTCTGCCCTTTACATGCTCCATTCACTTTTTTCACCTCAAGGGATCAAATCCCTATAGTTTATTTCCAATTTAGAGCATGAGATCATAAAATTCAATTATCTCTCTAAACTTGTAACTACATTTTTCTACCTCAATTCTAAACCATTTTCAGTCATTCTTTTTGCAAAAGAATCCTTATTGTATGCTCTTTAAGTCCTATCTTTTAAATCTAGCTTTCATGCTTTAAAAATATAAAACTAGAACTTATAAATTTCTTACCTTTTTCAGATTTCTTTAGTGGCAGTATCTCATTCTTCTTCTATTTTTTCCTCATTTGCTTCACTTTTGAATCTCAATCAACTCCCAACTTCTCTATTTTCTCCTTTGGTTTCTATATTTTCTCTCAAACACCTCATCTCTATTTATACAAGATTCCACTGCCCTCTTTTTTTCTCTCTCCTTCCTCATTTCTTAGCCCCTTTTCTTGACTTTTCTTTTGCTGATTTCTTTTTCTGTTTTGTCTTGCTACTTTTCATTAAATGATGGATGATATTATGTATATTATATATATGGCTGTATTCAGCCCTTGTGTCGGCAGCCTCACACTTTCCCCAACACACACACACACACACTAGCACACACTCAAGGTGTTGCGACACTATCCACTTGCACACACTATATACACTTCTTTCCTTTTTTCCTTTTCTTTTCCATTTATTTCATTTTATATATAGATATATATATATATATATCACATACACACGCTGCACTTGAATATATATACATATATATATATATACTTATTACACACACACATATATATATATATATTAATGTACATACACATGTATATATACATAGCCATATATGTATATATATACGTATACGTACACGTACTTTGATAACTACTCATGACTTGCTCGGGTGTTACCTGGGCACTCGAGATTTCTTGAATGGTACAGTTCGTTTCAAATTGCGTATCCATTGCTATACACAAATCTCTTCATTTTGGTATCACCATGATAGCTTGGTTACATTCTGGTATTACATTCATTAGCTTGGTCTATCTCGGTATCATTATTTGATCCTTTTTGGGCATCGTTGGAATTGATTTGATTTATTTTTGGGTTAGGGTGTTACATAGGGTGTGCCTTAAATTATGCATCATACATTAAGTAATTCATAACTTTTAAATTACAAGACATCATCTACATGAAGATAGGCTATAATACAATCAATTATACAAATATTCATGTTACATGTTCACAACTTTACCAAATTCTCAAAGAATACACAAGTACACAAAGTACCAATACATTGAGCAAACCATAACTTTCAAACTATAAGACTTTGTCTACATGAATATAGGCTATAATGCAATCAATTATACATATATTCATGTTATATGTTCATCACTTAACCAAATTCTCAAAGAATGCACAAGTACACAAAGTACCAACCCTAGGTTTTCAAAGCAACTATATGTTAGGTGATTTTCTAACAACAAGTAAGCATGTAAGTTATACAATTAACATATAAAAACACTAATAAACTTAACTCTATTCTTTACTTAGACAAATATCATTCCTTGAAGATTTTTTCTCAACCCTAGGGAGTTGTAATCACTTCTTAGCCAAACCAATCTGTAAGATTGTAGCCCTTGAGGTGGGGAACAACTTCTTAGAAGGAAGCCTTGAGAGATCCCAAGGCTAGAGATGAGTTTTGGAAGGTAGAAAGTTAAAAAACCTAAGTTCTCTTCATGGTTTCTCTCCAAGAACGAGTTTCAGAACTTTTCCAAAAATTTTAACTCCTAAGTGTCTTATTTATACTAAAGGGTCAAGGGATGAAAAGACCCTTTTGCACTTAATGAGCCGTGGGACCTCGTTACACTATAACTTGTCCCGAAATGCCTCAAATTGATATTCTGCTTTAACTAAAATTCCTAAAATTATTTTAAACGATAGTTTCTCAAAAAAATTATTTTTGCTTGTTGGCGGGTGCGGCCGGGCCCACCGGGGTTGCCCTTTTGGGCCCATTTTTCAAACTATCTCTGATCTCGCTCAATTCTCACAAGAAGTTTATTTTAACATTATAAGAATATTTCCCTTCTATGTCATATTCAAATTATGCTTATAAATATTACTTATGTCTAAATTATGCATGTATAGTGCCTTACCGGCAAATAGAGCATGAATAGTGCCCTACCAGCAAAACGAAAAATTTACTCTGATTTTTCAAATCTTTACAACCAAAATCAATAGGTAACTAATCAATCATAAACCAATGGATAAGCTTTCAAAACATATGATCATTCATAGGAAAAATATGATCATTCTATGAGTTCAATAATCGATATGATATTAAAAAACTTTTTGATACATATTACTGTTAAGGCCTATCATATCCTTTTCCTTTCCTTGAGTATACAATGCCACATGTCCATTCATGGACTGTCACCTATTCCCACACCTAAGGTTCCAAAGGAAGGGTTTGTTGGTTTGACAGCGCCCTTCTGCGCCCGGGTCCAGCCTCGCCCGAACCAGTGAATAGCCTTGTGGACATTTTGACCTGTAGGTCCCATAGCATCTCAGTAACCAGCCCATACAGTAAAAGGATTGAATGGACGTTGTGACTAAGCACAACTCCGGCATTTATAATATATCGAGATCATGCTAATCTCATGAAGAGTAAAATGCAATATCACTTTTCTCAATAGCAAAAATGTAACTGTTGCCTTTCTAGGCCAATATAAACTGGCTACTAAGATCATAACATTTTGCCCCTTGAGGCCTATGTATGAAGTGTACAAAAATCATGATCAAGATATATAATAATCAATAAACACTTTTCACAAGATAGAACAAGTATCACATTGTGGATTCAATAAACATCAGGTACGTAAAAGAGTACAATTTGACCGTATATGAAAAAGTGATGACATGGTTAGGAATATCACATGCAGAGATCGGATATTACTTACCTTTTAAACCATTTCCTTTCTTTCTTCATAAAATCAAGTCCATAGTCTAGCAATAGTAATTCAACTCTTAATAATTCTCATAATATAGAACAATTATCCAATCGTAAACATCAAGTCCATAATCTAGCTATAACAATTCAATTCTCATCGATTCCTCAATATAGAATAATCATCAAATTGTAAACCAAATGATATCAAGTATGTATTTCCATAAGATAGAACAATCATTAGTTTGTGGGATCAATGAGGTCAATAGGTATAAGAGTACAACTTGGGCAATATCGAGAATAATATTAACATGGCTAAGAAATACCGAATATTAAAGCGTCAAGATTTACTTACCTTTTAATCATCCGTTATATCTTAGTATTCTATCACTTTTTCTTTTCCCTCGAAGTTCCTATAAATCAGAAGACACATCTTAGCTCAATACTACATATGGCCTATTGCCCTAAATTTAGTTAATTCATGCATATCGGTATTATAGGTATCTTTTTTGAGTAAACAGACTCTACCATTAAGTCTGGAATGTCAAACAAAATATGTTCAGGCTTTTACGGATTTCAGTTTGGACTTCAGTACTGAAAAGGGCAAAATGGTAATTTGGTACTTTTACGTGTCTTTATTTCTCAGAGCCTATTTTCACAAATTAGACGTCACCTTTGAGTCTAAAATGCCCAAAATAATAAAAACTCACTATTCATTCATTTTGATTGGAGTCTGTTCGACTCACATTTGACTTAGGGGTATTTTGGTAATTTATCCTTTATTTAAATATTTTGATAAATATTTAATTTATTTAAGTCTTTTCATAATTACCATAAGTCTAGGGTCCCTTTTTAATTTCTAAAACATTTAGGCCAAATCAGAATTTCAGAATTCACTATTCCAAATTGGAATAGCCAAACAGTGGACAAGTCCATAAATTGGGATAAGCTATCCCTATTCCTGTTTAGGTTTTAAATTTAATTTATTAAACCCATGTACAAACACTTCAAATTCCCACTTAAAACACAAATTAAAATGACATAGTATTGAGGGTTCACATGTGCGGGTGGATTGGGTTTGAGCCGAACCCGAACCGACACTAATCTAAACCCGGTTCACTGTTCTTCTTCTCTAGTGGGTCTCTGGCGTCTTCTCTAGCGCCGTTGACCATTTTTTGATCACTTTTCAACATGATCTCAATGTGGTTCTCTCCTATTTCTCACAAGGATTACAACCCTAGGTTCAGTTTTTCATTTAAATCAACATAACCTTACGAATATAGGGAAACAATGGGTCTCAGGTGAGAACCCATTTTTTTGATCAGGCCTTTTTTTTTTTTTTTTCTTCTTATTTTGTGGCTTCTCAGCCACTGGTTTGGCCTAATTCCTTCCCTATTTTATTTCTGCACCTATAGGGAACAACTTCCCATTGATAAATCAATGAAATGACAACTTGTCGATTATTACTTAGAACCTACAACTAGCCATTTCTACTTCGTTTCTAAACCATTTTCAATGGTTATTTTTGAAAAATAATCCATTTTTCATACTCTTTTAGACCATATACTTAAACAAAGCATTCATGCTTTGTATTTGAAAAACAGAACTTGGATTTCTTACCTTGGTGAGCTTTTGGCTCGCAGGTTCCACACCTTTCCTTTGTTTTTCTTCCTTCTATTCCACTTCTGAATGTTCAAACTTCAATTTCCATCTCCCAGTTACTCTCTTTTCTCTTCTTTTTTTTTTCTCAATCACCCATCTCCCATTTTTATAGGAAATTTTTCCACTACCACCTTTTCTCTCTCCTTCCTCTCTCTTCTTCCCTTCCTTGACTTTTCTCTTTCATCTTTTTTTTTTTCTTTTCTGAGTTCTTAACCTCATGCATTTAATGTTTACTTGATCTTTTATATGATATATGTATATAATATTCAAAACACACACAATTTCACCTCCAACACACACACACTTGGCCGACACTCCTTTCTGCCCTTTCTCCCCTTCTCTCTCTCTCTCTCTCTCTATATATATATATATATATATATAGTATTCTAATTAATATATATATATATACTTGTATTGCTACATATATATATATATTTGTACATATATATATACATATATATATACATTCATATGCACACTTTTCACACGCATATATATATATATATACTGCTATATATATGAATGTTCATATATATATATATATACTTATTATATACATATATGTATATATACATGTATACCCATATATATATTGTATACATACTCCTACACATGTATGTGTTTGCGTACACGTTTCTCTATACAGTTTGGTTCCTCATACGGGTGTTCCTTGAGTACTCGGGATTGTCTATAAATTACATCGTGTGTATTCTCAAAACTGTACATCTATCTCATTACAATGCGTGTTTGGTTTACAAGTCGGTTTTACACTGGTTAACCCGGTTTATCTTGGGTCGGGGTGTTACACTTCGGTACTATGCTCATTGGCTTGGTCTGATCTCAGTATTATTATTTGATCCTTTTTGGGAATTTTTGAAATTAATCTAATTTATTTGGGTCGGGGTGTTACAGGGAGAGTTCTATCCATGAGAAAAAATAAGGGGGAGAAAGAGAAAGAGTATGCCGAGTGAAAAGAGAAAAAGTAGTTTTCGGGATTCCCATTGCTTGTTCGAACGAAACTAGGTTTGTTCAAATGAAGTTGTTCATTCGATCGAATGATCAAATGAACATCACACGAAAACCTTCTAGAAATTTTTTTCGAAAAAACTCAACTGTTCTGTCTAATCTTCAACTTTCACTACATAGCTCACCAAACTTCAAACATCAATATCTCTTAAACCATATGGTGAAACTTGATGAAATCTTACAAGATTGTTCTACATTAAGTATAGTTTCACATTCCTTTGAAAACACTAAAAAATTCTACCTACAACTCGGGTTATGGTCCAAATAGTTCATTAAGATAGGTTTTCATCCACTTTTGTAAAACTATCATAACTCCCTCATATGAAGCCCATCCAAGACCCTCTATATATCATTTTAAAGATAGGATATAGATATTTAATTCTATATAATCCTCACAAATTAAATCTAAAGAATTCGGGAGATGTAACCTTCTAAAGTGGATCATTGTGTAGGCTTTTTATTGAAAAAATGGCAAGATCAAGCTAATCGCACTCAAAAGTGATTTTACTGATAAAAAAGTGTATTTCAACACTTTAAAAATGTGATGTTTATTCCTAAATACATATAAGAGGACTCCCTATGAGTCTCAAGATAAAAATCATATTATTAGTCGAAATTATTAACATTATAATGCATGATTTCCAATTATAGCTATTTATTTAATATCAAAATTTTTCTGGGACATTATAGTCCCATATTCCTCTTAATAATTAAGAAAACTTGAAGGGATGCTAATGTGGATGATTGTGAAGGAAAGCTCACTGTAGCAGCTCTAACTTCTAAACTCAATCTAGACCGATTTCAGGGTTCCTTGACTAAGAGCCCTTTGGCCAACATGGCGGCTCTTTCGCTATGAGATTGGAAGTATAACATCCTGGGGGATACTAAAATCTCTTATAGGAAAGCCAATGAGCAGGCTCTGAAAGACGAACAAGCCCAAAAGACAGAATCCAAGGATAACATTAAAAAGGATCAGAGTCTTAACAGGGCCTTTTCCAAAGGGCAATCTAGCTCAACACCAGAAAAGGAAGAATAACTACACTCCTCTGAATGCCTCATTAACTCACATCTTTCATCAGATTTAGGCCCACAAGAATTTGAAGTGGTTGGAACCTATGAAAAGTGATCTTAAGAAGAGGAATAGGGAAAAAGATTGCGAATTCCATTATGAGTAGGGCCATACTACTGACAAGTGCAGAGATCTGAAACAAGAAGGAGAATACCTAATTAGGCGAGGATGCCTGAAGGAATTCTTCCATCGAAACAGAAAGGCTAACTCGCGTGATAACAATCCTCCTCCGAAAAGGATAGATCAAAGGCTAAACTAACAACAAAGGCCTTAAGGTGACCAACACCCACTGAGCAAACAATGCGTGGTATACGTGCGGCACACCAATGATGCAAAAATTGGACTCTCAAACAAGGTTGAAAAGTGGTATGTTCGGGAAGTCAGGTTAGAACCCTATCCCTTCCACGTTGCTGCAATAGAGAAGAAATCTAGGACAATGCTACAAATACAGTTCTCAGAGCTAGATTGGGTCAGAGTACACTGTCCCCATAGAAATTCTCTTTTTATTTCTTTGAAAGGCACTAACTTTAAGATCATAAAGGTGTTTATTGACATAGGTAGCTCAACTAATGTTCTATTCTATGTCCCATTCAAAAAAATAAAGTTAGATCTAAGGGAAATCCATCCAACCATTCCCATTATGGCCGGATTTAATGGCCATATTAGTTTCCCAATGGGAATGATTCACCTCACAATCATAGTAAGAGAGGGAGAATATCAAAAAATGATACTCTCCAACCTACTTGTTTTGGATGCCAAGTCCTCTTACCATATGATAACTGGTAGGTCATGGATTCATAAGATGAGAGCAATCACATCAACTTTCCACCAATGCCTTAAATTCATCCATGAAGACAAAATACTCATAGTAAGGGGTTGTCAATTAATAGCTCAGGAGTGTCATGTTATTGCCCTAAAGTAAAAAGCTTCGAATAAATAGGATAGGCTCAGGCAAGATGAAATTTTGAGATTAGATCTACGAGACTCACGTGGATGCCCCGATGAGATCGAGAAGCCACTAAAAATGTCAAACGGCCCGGGCCGGCCCAGCCCAACTTGGGCACGATACATTAAGAAGAGGCATGACACGTGTCACATCCCAAACCACTATGTAGATTAGGGATAATGACTGGCCAATTAGACACCTCGCCATTCTTTAAACATGACATAGAACTGAGAGTTGCAAGATCATTTTCTAAAATCATGCAAGAGTTTATGCCAAATAGTTTTTCAATATAAAACATCAAATCATGAATTCTGATACTATAAAAGCAGTAATCCAAAAAATGCATGCCAACATATATAAAATTTGTCCCGTAAGACCATAACTTGTCACCTTGGCATCCATACTGTAATTTAGAGCTCATGACTTACATAGCCTACTATAAAGACTTGTCTGAAAGTCTACTGACTTTTTACCCCTGGCAGGATTCTCACACATACTTGGCTTAACCCCCAGTAAGGCGTTCTTACGTTTGTATGGCATGTTAACTTTTATTCCAACATACTTGTAAAACATTTTGTAAGCTATCCATGCTGTAAAACATTTAAAGAGATGCTACTTAAAAGCATGCAATTCAAACATTCATAGTATTCTGAAAACTGTCATGTAGTTAAAGCATTTCGCATCTTGATCTGAAATATGTCATAAAACTGTAAAAAAGTTTCATTTTATGAAAAATGTCTCCACTTCAAGGTTTAGGCTTACTCATCTTAACCTTTAGCTTAGCTATTTGTCCTTCCGTTGGCTACCTCTTGAGTCTCCAGATCCTATAGAAGTGATTAACACTCATTAAATTCTAATTTATATGTGCATTTCTTAAATACCTATACTTTACGAGCCATATTTGGTTAAATGGACTCCACCATTGAGTCCATAATGGTCATAAAAGTTTAAGTATGAAATTTTATAATTTTTGGTATTCGTTTGACTACTTCACTAAAGTTGCAAAGTTTCATTAAATGTGCCTATTGATCTTCGTTTAATTATTTAGAAGTTTTTTTTGTTAAAACGGACACCGCCATTGGATCTAGAGCGCCGAGAAAGCCTAAGTTAGGCTTTTTCGGATCATAATTTGGTCATTTGTAGTATTAATTATGCTAAATACAGTTTCTAGGGATGTAGATGTCATTTTTTCATTTGTTTGGTGACAAAAT
This sequence comes from Nyssa sinensis, assembly GCA_008638375.1. NCBI lineage: Eukaryota > Viridiplantae > Streptophyta > Magnoliopsida > Cornales > Nyssaceae > Nyssa > Nyssa sinensis. The sequence goes on from CM018035.1 coordinate 28,003,354, forward strand.
GGTCTTTTTGACACTTTTAAGAGTACTTTTGTAATTTACCAGAAATTCAAAAGCTTTTTTGTAATTTCCATAATTTTAATTTTAATTTTAGCATTTCATAATTTAGGAGGGAATTTTAGATTAATTTGGGCTTTAATATTATAAAATAAAACCTTTGGGGTCCTTTTATAATTTTACAAAGTTAATTATTATTTTTCTAATTTAGAGGGGTATTTTTGAATTTTTAAGATTTCTGTCTAGGCCATAGTGAAATTCTCAAAACTTATAGGTTTGAGTTTTAATCATTAGGAGTCCCAATCTAAGGGTTTAGGTTGAACCCACTAATTTAACAATTCAATTGGTAAATCCCAAAAAAATCCTTCTAAAAACCATCTGGTTCACCCATGGTTCAAGTGAACTAACCCTCCTATCCCCCAAGCCGTCCAGTTCAGTCTGGTTAACGGCATTAAGCTCGTGTCAACATGACATCATCGAAACGACGTCGTGCCACCTATTCGTTGTTTAGCCCTAACGTCAAAACGACGCCATTCTAATAAAGCCCATACTCATTCAAATGTCAGTTAGGGCTCGACTCAAGTTACTATTCATCATTTTCTCCAAGCTGGGGTTATTGTTTACTATAACTTTAAAAATTTTAGAGCTTTTTTCGCATTGTTTCAGTGATGTTTTTGATCCATTTTCAATCTTAACCAAATTGAGTGTGATTTGTTGCTATGTGATCCTTAGATTATGGCTTACCTTGCCCGTTCTTAGGATTGAGTTTGGTGCTCAATTCCCTTAAGTCTTAGTTTCAGCCCCTCTCGGTTCATGGTCGATTCTCACTAATCTTAGGTCTATTCCACCTGATTTTTCCCATTTTGTTACTCATTTTGCATTTTGATTGACTTCTAATATTCATAAACAGGTTTGGTTTGAGTCAACTTCTTGGTGAGCTTCAAGCTCCCTTTAATGGAGAATCAATCGGTTTAGGCCATTTTGGAGTGTAAAAGTACACAAAATAGGTCTAACATGCATAAAACTTACACATAACCAAAATAGAGAGAAAAGAATTTATTCTAACCTTATTTTTGAGCTCGCGCTAACTTTCTTTGGATTTTCTCTCTCCTATTTTCTATGTCCAATCTTCATATATTTCCTCCATTCTTCACGCAATTCCTCTGTCTGTCTTTCTCTCTCTCTCTCTCTCTCTCTCTCTATTTGTGTGCAAGTGAGACTTAAGTTGTAAAGATCTTATATATAGAAGTAAAATTCCTACTCCTTGAAGAAACCTTGGGTCAATTATGGTGGCTTGGTTGTGGCTATTACAGACCATTACAAGGTTACTACAACGCTGCATGGTGGCGGGGCACATGCATTGCTACAAGGCATGCATGTATTTTGCCTCTTTTTCCCATTTTTTAATATTTCCTTCAACACACACACACACACACATATATACAAACACTAATACACAATTGGTGTGTGTTTTTGCGTTCATCTATCACGAGCAAGGCACATGCTTTTTAAAAAATAATTTATAATTATTTTTTTTATTTCCTTCTATTTTTCTCTAATTATATTCTTACACCCATATACACACACTTAAGTGTGTGTATTTGGGTCTTTAACATCATGTATGGGTCACATGATACATAAAATACGTTTATGTATTCTCTTTCATTTTTTCATTATTTTATGTATTTATTTGTATTTTTCTCTATTTTTAATAATTTTTAATATTTGATATAATATGTTTCCCATTTTTTTAGGTTAGTTCATTTAACCCATTAGTCTCACTGACCTAGGTTAGGCTAGGTTAGGTTGACCCCTTTTTAGGTTTAATTTTGACCCTTATATGGGATGATGGCCTAACTAGGTTTGTGGCCTATTGTTGAGTTTGGTTGGTTTCTAACCCTAGCTTAGGTCATGTTACTGCTTAGTGTTCAAAGAATTTGAAAAGGTTCTTTTATTGATGTAATTTCTAACACATTGTCTCTAATTACCTATTTTACGAGAGATGGGTGCGAAAGGGAAACCTAGAAGGGGGTGAATAGGTTGTCTATAAAATTTAATACTAGTTTGAAAAAACTTTCCCTTCTAAATGTTAGTTAGTATCAAATAAATAAATATAAGACAATAAAGAGAAAAATGCACAAACAATTTCTAGTGGTTTGACTCTCCAATTTAGCCTACATCCACTCTTCGGTATTGATCCCTTGATCCAAATACCGAGAATCCACTTGAGCTATTAACATTGTGTTAGCTTCACATTCTTACAACAAATTGGCACAACAACACTTTTTCAATACACTTTTCTTTTTATTGATCTGTTTGTCCCTCGAAAAACCCCTCAACACTCAAAGAATTGAACCATAATATAGAAAGAAAAAACTCTCTTCTCTCACCAATGAACACAAAGAATACAAGAGAGACTAAGAGTTTCACCCCTAACAAGCCTTTGAATCGAAAGTTGAATGCCCAAGAAAGCTTTCTTCTCACTTTTGCAACAATGCTTGATTACCCTAGAAGATGTCCATGCATTATATTTATAGGACAGTTGAAAAGATGACTAAAAAAGAATCGCGCGTATCTCAAAAAAGCATGGTTAACCCCTTTTCGATTAGCTGGAAAGGTCTTCCTAGTGAGCCAATTTCGTTTAGATTGCCCTAGAAATCCTTCAAAGAGTAGTGTGAAGACCTGAAATTTTTTTCCTAAATTAAAAATTATAAAATAATAATAATGAAAATAATAATGTAAAATTTTATTAAGAAATTAAAAAGTAAAATGGAAGGACAAAAAATGGCTTGGAAATAAAAAGGATGGAAAGAAATAAGGGAAGACAAAAAGGAAATTTCAACCTTTGTCTTACTTTTGGCCTTTTAAAGCCAATTCCCTACACACCTAAAACACAAACGCATTCATATGAAAGAGGGGGAAAGACAGAAAGATATAAAGAGAGCAAGAGATTTTAGAGATTCTTGAAGAATTTTCAAGAATTGAAGTCCTCTTTTGGAAGATTGAGGAGTACAAACCCCATTTCGACACTGAAGCACAAATTGGAGTTGGAGATTTTGGAGATTTTAGCCAAAATCAACAAGAAAAAAGTTACGATTTCTACCACTACTTGAAGAATTGAGGTAGGGAATTTCTAAACCTTGGTATATGACTTATGTAGATAGGTTCATCATGCCATGAATTTATCTTTTGCTCTAGAATGGTTCATTTTTGCATATTAGGGCATATCTTGCATGTGTGTTGGAAATCCATGTATTTGTTGCTTTCATACTATGAAATGACTTGCTTTTACATTTTTTTTTTTTTTGAATATACTCCTAGTTGAATGCAAAAAGGATTTATTGGTGATATCATGAAATGAGTTTACTTGTACTATGCTTGATAATTCAAATTTCACATCAAGTGTTTGTGAAAATGTCACAATATATGCCTATTGTGAAATTATGATGATTGAGTGGAATTACTTGAATGTTTAACCTTCTTGATGAACATATGATGAATTGTGAAAATAAATGTGAATGATAAGCTTTTGGATATGTGAGAATGAGAACTTGGAAAGTAATGAACATGGGCTAGAATTACGGCATGTTAATTGTGTGATTTTGAGCATAGTGAGATTGCGCTTACCCAAGATTTTGATTAGTGTTTGGGATGGTGTCTCCCATCGGCTTACGAGTTGTAAACTTGCACAGATGGTCGTATGTCTCCATCAGGTTAGTAGCCTATAAAGCACACAAGGTTTGCCGGGTGGCGACTAAGAAATTAGTCTTGGAATTGAGACTTGAGTATTAATGAGAGGAAAGCTTAAGAATTGAAAAGATATGAAAAATTTTGAACTCCTCTAATTGAATTATCTTGATTGATTGGTATATTGCTCTCTATTGATTATTATGAATGTGGTATTGTGATAATCTATTCTCTACTGACTCATTTTGCTTGTGATGAGATACATGCCTTGAAACTACTTATGTGTCATGACACGTGCATTTATACACGTGTCACCACACATTCTTACCTATGTTTAGATTTCTTCTACTAGGGCTGTTGTGCTAACCCCTACTAGATGTAGGAGCAGGAAAAGAGATGGCTGCTAGTTGAAGAGTACTTTTAAAGCTATTTTGGAAGATTTCCTTTTTGCATGCATTTGGGATGACCCCCATCATATGGGGGGGGGGGGGGGGCTTGTGCTTACTTTTATTTTGGAACAACCATGTATGTGTATATAGTTGTAATGGGGTATGTTTTTGGGTAATGTTGAAGGACCATTGAGAGTTACTTTTGGGATTACCTTTATTTTTGTTCACTTGAATATCATGAACTCTTTTGAAAATTTATTTGAATGTATATTCCTATAGAATAGGCTATGATTTTTGTAGTTTAAATATGTATAAAATAAAATGTTAAATGATGATGTAAACACTATAAGAAAACTTGACCATCGTTTGATGCTTATGGAATTCCATATAGGAACTTGAGCCTTGAAATAGAGGTGCAATTTATTGATGAATGGAAGTAAATTTTAGATGTTTAATGAATGTTATATGATCATATGAATGTTTGAGCAATTGACTGGATCCATTATTTTCTCCAAGATTGATTTGAGATCCGATTATCATTAGTTGAGGATCAATGAAGAAGATATATTCTGAAAACCATTTTTCACACACGATACGACCATTATGAGTATTTAGTCATGCCATTTGTAATGCTCTAGTTGCTTTCTTGGACCTCATACATCATGTTTTTCGACAATATCTTGATACCTTTATCATTATCTTTGTAGATGACATTCTTATCTACTCACCGTCCAAGGAGAAACACTAGGAACATCTTCGTATTATTTTGAAAACCTTACAAGAACAACAATTATATGCCAAATTTGAAAAATGTGGCTTTTGGTTAGCGAAAGTAAAGTTTATCGAGCATCTTTTTTTGTAACAAGGAGTATCCGTGGATCCTTCAAAGATTGCAGTTGTCATGACATGTGAGAGGCTGAAGAATGTATTTAAGATTCATAGTTTCTTGGGCTTGGCAGGATACTACCGCAGGTTTGTTGAGGGATTTTCACGTTTGGCTTTGCCTATGACGAGGCTTACTAAGGAAGAAGTCTGTTTTGTGTGGGATGATGCTTGTGAGCATTCTTTTCAAGAATTAAAGATTCGTCTTACCATTGCACATATCCTTACTATTCTTGAGAGTGGAGAGAAATATTTTTTTATTGTGTTACTTTATGGGAAGGGTTAGGTTGTGTCCTTATGTAAAAGGGCAAGGTAGCAACATATGGATCACGACAGCTGAAACCTCACTAGAGGAATTACCAGACACATGATTTGGAGCTAGCCGTTATTGTTTGCACATTGAAAAGTTGGTGATATTATTTTTATGGCGAGAGGTTCGAAGTCTTTTCTGACCACAAGAGTCTTAAGTATCTTTTCTCTGAAAAAGATTTGAGCTTAAGGCAAAAATGATGGATGGAGTACATAGAACACTATGAGTTCGATTTGCAATACCATCCGAGAAAGGCCAATGTTGTAGTCGATGCACTTAGTAGAAGATCTTGAGGGAATTTGGCCAGTATACTCATCCGAGAGTGGGAAATGCTAGAGGCAACATTGGAGTACTATTTATGTCGTGATGAGACGGAGGGGACCGTTGCGCTATTCTCCATCATTGTGCACCCTAGCTTGCTTACTTGAGTGTTTAACGCACAGTTGCAAGATTCATAGGTGGAGGCCATTCACATTCACATTGCCAGTGGGGACACAGTCGAGGGTTGGACACTACAGGCTGACCAAGGTTTGAGATTTCAGGGATGAGTCTATGTTCCACAACTTTATCGTAAGGATATTATGGGAGAGTTTCACCATTCTAGGATGACAGTTCATTTAGAAGGCACGAAGATGTACCATAATCTTCACAGAAAATATTGGTGGAATGGTATGAAGACCGATGTAGTAGGATTTGCTAGCAGATGCTTAACATGTCAACACGTTAAGGCCGCACACTAGTGACCCACAGGATTGCTTCAACCACTTTCAATTATCGAGTGGAAGTGGGAGAAGATCACTATGGACTATGTGTCTGGTTTTCCTAAATCCCCATAGGGACATAGTGCTATTTAGGTTATCATGGATCGACTGACGAAACTTGGAACTTCTTACCTATCTGGACAACAAATTCAGTGGAGTCACTTAGCTACTTGTATATACTAGAAATTGTTCGTCTTCATGGAGTTCCGGTATCTATTATTTCTAATAAGGATGAACGATTTACCACTCGCTTTTGGCAGTCTACAGGGAGCCTTGGGTATCAACTTGGCACTTAGCACAACATTCCACCCAGAGACTAATGGCGAGTATGAATGTACTATTTAGACCTTGGATGACATGTTACATGATTGTGCCACAGATTTTGAGGGTAGTTGGGAGGATCACTAACCACTTGTCTAATTTGCCTAAAGCAATAGTTATCAGGCGAGCATTGAAATGGCACTATTCGAGGCCTTGTATGGTAGGCCATGTCGATCACCTATTTGCTGGACCGAGGTTAGAGATACTATACTTTTGGGTCTGGACTTAGTTCAGGAGACTATTGAAAAGATAAAGGTTATCTAATAGCAATTACTTATAATGTAGAGTAGGTAGAAGAGTTATGTGGAAAAAAGGCACACACCTTTAGCCTTCAGAGTTGGAGATCACGATTTTCTCAAGGTAACATCGCGGAAGGGTTTGACTCGATTTAGAAAGGGAGGAAAGCTAGTGCCACGGTACATTAGGCCATTTAAGATCCTTGAGAGGATAAAGGAAGTTTCTTATCGACTTGCATTACCACTGTGATTATTTGAGGTTTAAAGTGTATTTCACGTGTCTATGCTTCGCAAATACCAACCAGATCCTTCACATATATTAGATTGGATGGAGTTGGATATTGAGAATGATGCATTTTATGAGGAGCGTCCTATTTGAGTTTTAGATACTAGGAAACAAGTCTTGAGGGGCAAGACTATTCCTATAGTTAAACTCCTATAACGAAATCATGGCTTTGAAGAGGCTACATGGGAGCGCGAGGATGTAATTCGCATTAGACATCCTGATTTATTTGCTAATCAAGGTTCAGGGACAAAACTTTTCTAAGTGGGAAAGAATGTAAAGACCTGGAAATATTTTCCTAAATTAAAAATTATAAAATAATAATAATGTAAAATTTTATTAAGAAATTAAAAATTTAAATGAAAGGACAAGAAAGGGCTTGGAAATAAGAAGGATGAAAAGAAATAAGGGAGGGCAAAAAGGAAATTTTACCTTTTGTCTTACTCTTGGCCTTTTAAAACCAATTCCCTACACACCTAAAACACACACTAGAAATATACACACATTCACGTGAAAGAGGGGAAAAGGAGAGAAAGATAAGAAAAGAAGGAAAACAAGAGATTTTGGAGATTCTTGAAGGATCATCAAGAATTGAAGTCTTCTTTTGGAAGATTGAAGGAGTAAAAACCCTATTCTACACTCAAGCACAAATTGGAGTTGGAGATTTTAGCCAAAATCAACAGGAGCAAAGTTAGGGTTTCTACCACTACTTGAAGAATTGAGGTAGGGGATTTCTCAACCTAGGTATAGGACTTGTATAGATAGGTTCATCATGCCATGAATTTATCTTTTGCTATAGAATTGTTCATTTTTGGATATTAGGGCATATCTTGTATGTGTGTTGGAAATCCATGTATTGGTTGCTTTTATGCTATGAAATGACTTGCTTTTACATTGTATTTCTATCGAATATACTCCTGGTTGAATACCAAAAGGATTGATTAGTGAAATCATGAAATGGGTTTACTTGTACTATACTTAATAATTCAAATTGCACACTAAGTGTTTGTGAAAATGCCTCAATGTGTGTTTGATGTGAAATTATGATGATTGAGTGAAATTACTTGAATGTTTAACCTTTTTGATGAACATATGACGAATTGTGAAAATAAATGTGAATGATAATCCCTTGGAAATATGAGAATGAAAACTTAGAAATTAATGAACATGGGCTAGAATTGGGGCACGTCAATTGTGTGATTTTGAGTATGGTGAGATTGCGCTTACCTGGGGTTTTAATTAGTGTTCAGGATGGTGTCTTCCATTGGTTTGTGAGCTGCAAACCCATACTGGTGGATGTATATCTCCATTGGGTTAGTAGCCCGTAAAGCACACAAAGATTATTAGGGGCCGACTAGGAAATTAGTCTTGGACAATTATGAACTCCTCTAATTGACTTCACTTTATTGATTGGTATATTGCTCTCTATTGATTATTATGAATGTGATATTGTGATAGCTATTCTCCATTGACTCTTTTTTCTTGTGATGAGATACATGCTTTGAAACCACTTTTGTGTCACTACACGTGCCATAACACGTTCTTACATATGTTTAGATTTCTTCTATTGGGGTTGTTGTACTGACCTCTACTAGATTTAGGAGCAGGCAAAGAGACGACTGCTAGTTGGAGAGTACTTTTTAAGCTACTTTTGGGAAAACCTCCATTTTTTGTTCACTTGAACATCATGAACTCTTGTAGAAATTTTCTTGAATGTATATTCCTATGGAATAGGCTATTTATTTTGTAGTTTGTGTATAAAATAGAATGTTAAATGATGATATAAATACTATAAGAAAACTTGACCATCTTTTAATACTTATAGAATTCCATGTAGGAATTTGAGCCTTGAAATAGAGATGTGATTTCATGATGAATGGAAGTGAATGTTAGATGTTTCATGAATGTTATATGATGATATTAATGTTGCATGAAATGGAAATTGATTGTTTAGGACTCTTGAGAATTAGGTTGAATCAAGAAAAGAACCCAAAATAAGAAGGATTTTCAAAACAAAAGAGAGCAGGGGACCCAAGCCTAATTTACTCACATGTATGCCTATTGGCACTAGGAGGTGGAAAACCCTCATCTCAGTGTGCTGATCGGCACTGAGAGAGGGGCCTGACCACTTCTCATCCTATTTTGCCGTTTTGGCTCCCGAATCGACTTTTCGACACCCAATTTGCCTCCAATTTACTATTTAACTTAAATAAGGGTAAAATAACATGTTTTACATTTAATTATGATTTCTAAACTTATTTATTCAAGAATGACTTCCTAAAATGTGCATCAATAATATTTGGCTCAATATTATTGTAGTGATGCATTCTAAATGTCATGACTTATAATTTAAATACTCATGTTGCCATTGATAAGTACTTATGAATATCATGACTACTTGAGCATAAATGAATAGGCCTAAAAACTAATGCACTTGCCTATTATAATATGCTTCATAATACATATGCTTATTATGGTCTTAAGCATAGATTTACATTATTTCCTTATGTTCATTCATTTTTTTCCTATATGAATAATTGTATTGCCAATTATTAACTCATGTTTGATGCCCTTGAATAGGTTGGTCATATACAAGGATGTCCAACAACATATTTGAATTCCAATGCATCTTAGTATATTTAGTGATTTAACATTTTACACCATATACACATTTTGTTGTCTCGAATCATAGCTTTAACAAATATTCTTTAAAATTTATTTAATCAATAAGCTATATCAAGATTTTTTAGATGTTGAATTCATTACTTAGCCATTCTTAATAGAACTTTACATGCACTTAAGAAAGGCATAGCATTTTACTCTAAATATATTACTTTAACTATATTCTTGTTTTAGATATTACATTCTATCTTCATAGGAAAGACATAGAATATATATATTCAGTGCATTTAACAATAGCCATATCTATAAATGTAACATATAAGTTTAGATTCACATTGGCTATATTTCAATATTCAGTTATGTCAAGATTAAGTATAGATGTCATTAAGATGATTAAATTTATTTCTATTCTTTATAGTTGTTTGGTTGCACTCAAGATTAATTCTCTTATTTCACACATAAGTGAAAACATAGTTGTATAGTTCAATTACTAAACAAACATTAATTTTTGTGTTGATGCTTAGATTACCTTAAGCATATACATCATCAAAACTCTACCCTCAACAGGGTGTTGTAGCATGACATGGTAGTTGATGGTTCGCGCCAGGCATGACACAGCTTGGTGGATCGGGTTAGGCCAGATATTCTAGACCAGTTGAGGACAAAGTTGGAAAAAAAGGCGATACGATGTATCTTTATTGGGTACGATGAGCAGAAGAAAGGGTGGAGATATGTTGATCCCATCACCAATAAAGCATATGTCTCGCCACATGTTATCTTTGATGAGGGGAAGCCCAAAAAGTGGCTTCTAGGGCCATATACCAATCAAAGAAAAAGAAGAAATCGCATCCGCGTGTAACACCCCGACCCGATGAAGAATTAGCAAGTCACTAAATATTAACCAGTGATTGAAACCTGAAGTAACAAGGTTGGTTTTCAATCACCAACTTGTTTCTATTAATCCCATTGAGACTGTACACTTTCATTTTGGAAGCCAACCTCGAATTGAGACGTGACAAAAAATAGATTACTACGTCGGGTAGATTATCAAAGTATGAACATGGATATATATAAATATATAAATATATTTATATTGTGAAATATAGATATTGATGTATATGCATACATAAATATGCATGTTAAATTAATAAGTGACTATTCAAATTCATATAAAGACATATTATATATATAATATGATTATATAAGACATATATATATATATATACCTATTTATATAGGAATATAAAGTTGGGTGTAATATATATATATATATATATATATATATACTTACAAACAAAAGAATGAAATTGTATTTAATATAATACAATTGAGAAGAGAGGGAGACGGTGGGCACTGCTCTCCATGCCTCTCCCATGTGAGCTGCTTGTGAAAAATAATGATGAGAAGGGAGGTGGCAGCCATGGCTGTGTGCCATGCAAATTCGGATACCAACAGGTGGCAAGGCCACCGATTGCATGAGTAAATGAAGGGGAAATAAAAGGAAAAGAGAACTTGTAATGGAAGAGGAGACGTGTGCAAGCAGTAGCAAGAAATTGAAGGATAGGAACTGAAGTAGGAGAAAAGTGGGAAACTGTAAGCAACTTGAACAGGTAAGATTTCGTTTGGAAATTGTTTAAATTGTGTACAAATTTAAAGCATGTAATAGTAGGGGTTTATTCTGCATAATATAAGCTGTAAACTACAAAAGAAATTACAAGAAATGATCAAGAATCGACTGAGAAAATTCAAGTTTCAGTTGGAACAATAATCAGAAAATTCTGGTGCAGGTCTGAAATAAGAGAAACCAAATCCAAATCCGAGTATTAGGACCTGTTCTAGATCGTCCCAAGGTCTTAAAAATGGTAGACCGCGATCCAAAAACTCAAGAAATGAAACCTAAAATATTAGTTGCAGGTTTAAGTCGTGGAACCCAAATTCGGTTTTACACTTTTAAACTCAGTTTTGAGAATGGGTATGTAATCCCCATGTCATAAGGATCACACAGGGCCAAACCTCATCAAAAATAGTGATGGAATGAGGATTTAACGTGTAGTTACAGGTTCGGCTATCAAAAGTTAAACCGAACTCATGAACTGGTTTTAAAACCTTAGATGAATGCCAATCTCTTGGGAAATGTTCTAGAGATGGATGAGTGTAAAAACAGAAGAATTTAGGTGAATAGATTAGCTCGAAAATGAAGCTTTCAAGCTTCGGAAATTAGGGTTACAGCGGGTAACGAAGGAGGAAGACGACGGGTCGACTCGCTGTTGAATCGAGTCACCCGAGTTAACTCGGGACACGTGTCAAGAAAGGGCAAGTCCACCGCATTAAGAGAACGGTGACGTTTTGGTTATGTTGTAAAGATTTAAAATATCAGGGCTGACGTCATGATGACGTCAGCATGAGGTGTTGAACCGGATTGGTTCAAGGAGAACCGGACCGGTTCAGTTAAATTGAAACTGAACCCACTGGTTCAAACCGGAAGAGTTCAAAATTGAAATTTGACCCCAAAACTTTTGGGAAATTCTACTATGGCCCGGCTGAAATTTAATTAATAATAACTTAATAATATTTAAATAAAAGAAATTCCAAAAATACCCTTAGGCCATAAATAGAGTAAATGAAGTCCAAATAAAGTAAACCAATATTGGATTCTGACTATTTTGGACATTCTAAATCCAATGGCGGGGTCCGTTTTACGAAATGGAACTCCGAAAATTAAAGATATGTAAAGGGATAAAATGACCAAAATACCCCTTGTCCGCAAGTAACAAGTTATTAGTGTGTTCTTACTATTTCGGACCTTCTGAGTCCAATGGTGAGATCCACAACATGAAACGAAGTACGGAAAAATACGGCACGTAATTGGGTAAATGACTATTTTGCCCTTTGACATACAAAAGTCGGAATTAAATTTTAGGAAAGCCTAAACTGACTTTCTCCAATGTTCCGGACTCAATGGTAGGGTCTATTCGACCAAAAAGAAATGTCTAATAAAAAGACATAAAATTTGATGAATAGCATAAGTCCAGTGGCTATAAATTAGTACACTGCTCGAAGTACCAACTAAATGGTACGGTACACATTTGAAAGGACATAGGAGAAGACGTGACACGAGAACATATGAAGTAAATAAATTAACTTAAAGTTAATGGAGCTACCAGGAGAGTATAGCTAAAATGAAGTTAATTCCTAACACATTAAATTGTGTTATAGGTTAAAAATACGAGTCAATTAAGTACATATGAAATTATGAAATCGTGTTAGGATCTAATACGAACTAAGTAGCATCAACAGGTGTTATTGCAGTAGATGTGAAGTTAATGAGACTGTTATTTATGAATTGTTCTAGGAACTACAAAAGGAAAAAGGAAGGCGTCGCAGTAAACGCCGAGCTTGGAGTATAAGGTGAGTAACCCTGCATTTGAAGTGGAGATTTAACTCCACGGATTTGAAGAAGTTTTAACTTCCAAAAGAGTTGAAGTATTGAATATTAAATTCAAATATCTCGTGATTCATTTTGCTCTTATAAATCTTGATATGACATGCTCAATGAATAATTTTTATCACTGTCTTCTCTAAAAGTAGTTGACATGTCTACATATTCTGAAGTTCTTGTTCAGAAGTCATATTTAAAATGCTTATAAAGCATCTATTGAAGAAGTCATATTTCAAATGCTATAAATGCATATGTTTGAAGAAGTCATATTGTAAATGTTTCTAAACAAAAACCATTTATTGAAGAAGCAGTATTTTGATGCTCGTTAAAAAGGCATCCAAATGTGCATAAGCACCCCATGAAGGTTGAAATCCTTCGGGATTCAACAGTAAATGCCCGGTAGAAGGATCTAATCCCCCAGGCAGTGAGATATCTCCCATTGTAGCATTGCAGTAAGATGGGAGTCTGGTTCGAAACAGATTCCACTTAACCAAAGAGAAAAGATGACAAACACTTTTAAAATGGAAGCAGGTTTTTACCCCCATTTTATTATGTACGTTTATATGCTTTGAAATGCATAGATTCCATTGAAGAAATGTGTATTTAGCTTATTAACTATAAATGTTTTAAGCTATCATTTGAAATCATACTATTAAACATGAAAGTAGGTTTTACCTCTTTCGATTATGCATGTTTTAAAATGCATATACTCTATTGAAGAAATGGGTATTTAGCTTGAATACTTTAAATGTTCAAAGCTATCTTTATGAAGAATGCATATATTCTGTATTCCGAGCATACGAACAATTGGTAGTGAGTATTTATAAACTTTCATGTGCTAAACCACTGCCAGTTGAAACCCCATGACAAATGCCCGAATTACTCACAAGCTTAGATTAGCTTACCCGGACTTTGTTCGGACCCCCCCCTTTCAGGTGTCAGGAGGCAAGCTCTGACTTTGATCAAGAAAGTGTATAATCTATGCTCATTTTGTGAAAGGGCGTAGGAAGTTATTGCAGGACTAGCGGATGTGGAAAAGCACTCGGACTAGTAGTTAGTCGTTTTTGGTTGTGTATATTATGTAGTTAGGTTTTGAAGAACAAACGAATATGTATTGTGTATAAAACTTTAGAATGTATTTACGCTCTGAATGTATGATCATGAGTACCGCAATGCAAAGAGCGGCAGTACCGGACGGATGTGCAAAATTTTTAAATAAGAAAAGAAAAGAAAAAGTTTTTCACGCTTCCGCAACCACGTGTCGCACATCTATTCGATACCGTTGCTTATGTTTCGCCTTGCCCTAAGGCCTCGGTCGAAGGGCGGCGGTCACGATTCGGGATCCGCACAAGGTGGGTTTCGGGTCATGACACCGCGCATGCAAGCTCAAGCCTAAAAGCCAATCCTTTGTCAAAAGGAAGAGGCTCGCGGCCCAGGCACGACATGGCACGTTTGACGGCCCGACACTTGTACGACCCAAGCACGACACGTTAGGCCTATTTTAATTTAGTTTTATTGTCATTTATTATTATTATGTGAATATATTCAAGTAAAAAATTATAATAAGTTTGAAAAAAAATAAAAATTTAAACAAAATATTATAATAACAAATAATAAAGTGAATAATAATAAAATATTAGACTAATATATAACAAATATTATAATTACAAATAACAAAATAGTGATATTATGTAATTAAAAAAATAAAAAAATATAACATTTTAAAAAATCACAATCCATTTGTCATTAAAAAAAAAAACAAAAACAAAAAAGTGAAAAAAAAGAACTAAAAGACCGTGGCTCGGCCGGGCCAGGCCCGACCTGACCTATTAGGGTCGGCACGACACGATATGGGCTGGGCCAACGGGCCATGCTCAGCCTAATGGTTTCCTAATAGGCACGACATAGGCACATCCAGATTGGTTGCACGAGCCGACACGGTATGACCCATTGGCATGAATGGGTCAGGCTGGGTCGGACTGACCCATTTGACACCTCTAGGAGCCATTGAGCTGCAGAGGATGATATAGCCTTATAAAGCCCAAAGAAGAAATTGAAAAAGTGTTGGTTAGTTCAAAAGCAAAGGTAAATTCCTTCAAATAGGTTTGGCTCTATGCCCTCTCAAGCATTAAAAGCTCATAAAATTCTTAAAGTAGAACCTTTCAATCTTTGCTTGGAAAACCAAAGATATGGAAGGGATTGTGTAACACCCTGATCTGAATTAGGGATCATTAAGCCGTTGATTATAAATTGGTGATCAAGACCTTAAGTAATAAGGTCGGTTTCAACCCCGACACGTGGACTTTTAGTAAAAGTCTTGAAAACCCAGAATGACTGTACATCACTTTCATTGTAGTCACCAACGTAAAAGTCTGGAAAACTCAGAACGACTGTACATCACTTTAGTTGTAATCACCCACCTATCTCTATTGATTCCGTAGTAATTATATGTGTAATACCCCGACCCAAAAATATCGGGTCATATGGCATGCATTACGAGGTTATGAAAAATTATTGTAAAGATTATAAACTTAAGAGAATAATTAATTAATTTAATATAATTAATTAAATTAAATATAAGAAATTAATTATTAGTTACAATTAATAGAAAATATGATGACACACACATACACACATTAAAGGTGTATACATGGCCAAGTATGTAGATGTGTAAGTATATGCATGGATGTGTATAAAAACAATTAAATATATCAATATATATAGTATATAAAAACAAACAAATATCCAAGGTGTAATAGTGTGTGTGTGTCTCCAAGTGTGTTGGTATTATATTATGTGTGTGTGTGTGTGTATATATATATATATATATATATATACACAAAACACCACACACACACATACGGCCAATTGATGGCCTGCCCCAAATAGTAACATGAAGGACACTCATTAGAAATGCTGCCACAAGTTAACCTAGTTGGTGGGGAAAATCAGAAAATGTGATGATCAAGTGTACACCTATATACATATATACATATTGTATACACACACCCACACGAGAATTCAGTCATACAGAGAGAGAGAGAGAGAAAGAGTTCTGAGAAAAAGAAGGGAGAAAATCAGAAGGAGAAGGAGAGGGATACCACCTTTGAGGTAAAAACATCAAAACTCACTATTTTTCTCTCTCTAGAATTTTCCTACGTATGAACTATTTTGAGCCTTGATATTGTATATATGATATTTATAATATGTTTAAACTTGTTCAAGCATGAAATGGGAACCTAAAAACAGTTTAAAACATGAGACTCAGAAGGAATAGCCATGGAAGGACCTTGCTTACAGCAGGTCTGAAATCCATCACCACCAAACCATGTTTGGTTTATCAAGACTAAAACCTGACCCTCTAAGGGTGTTAAAAACACTTGACCACGACCTTACAACTCAACATAAACCCTAAAAATCTAGAGTTGCAGGTTTCGGGTTTGAAACCCAATCCTTCAAACTCAGTATGAAACCCACTTTTGTGAATGGGGAATGAAACCTTATGGAAAATGGATCACAACAGAACAAACCTCAATGATTTTGGCTAAAAAATGAGCATGTACGAACGAGTTGTAGGTTGGGTTATCAACCCTCTACCCAAACTCATGAGACCAATTTGAACGCCAAAATGAATGCCAAAAGGGCCTTTTGTGTCCCAGAAATGGATGGGGATGAAAACAGAAAGTGGAGAATGATTGAAAACTCATGAAAATGAAGAAAATGGAAATCAGGAATTAGGGCAATAGTGAATAAATCAGTGAAGAAGACGATGAGTCAACTCGCCAACTCGATTCGAGTTAAGTGTGTTGACACGGACACGTGTTAGGACGAGAGTAGGGCCACCGCATAAGTAAGGCGACGTCGTTTTGCTTAAGGGTTTTTAAAACCAGAATTCGGCTATTTGGTTACACGAATAGGGCCCAATATAATAAACGGAACATGGACAAGGATAGCCTATCCACGTTTGAAGCCTTATCCGTCGTTTGTTTCAAAGAAAATCAGAAAAAAATGAGGAACCGCAGTTCCTGGGGTTCGAACCCCTGACCCCACGCGCCTAAACCCCCTCCCTTTCCACTCGGCCACGCGCACTCGTGTGAGACATATGTGACAATATATATATATATATATATATTACATATTTAATAAAACTCGAAAATAAAAAGGTGCATACGCACCTATGGAGACTCGAACACAGTATCTATTAGAGTGGAGGTGACACGCTGGCCAGCGTGCCACCAATTTCATCCAACCCTTTATGCAACCAAAATATATATATGTAATACTTGATGAAATTAATTTAAATTAATTAATTAATTAAAAATAAATAATGTCAAAAATGCCCGTTGTCCAAAATTAACAAGTTATTAGTGTATTCTTACTATCTCGGATCTCCTGAGTCCAATGGTGAGGTCCACGTCACGAGACGAGGTCTCAAAAAATTAAAGACTCGTAAAAATACTAAAATGACCAAAATACCCCTACTGCTACCAAACCCAAACTGAGTTCCGCGAAAGCCTAAATTGATTTTTTTCGACGTTCCGGACTCAATGGTAGAGTCTATTCAACCAAAAGAGATGTCTAAAATAAAGAGACATAAAAATTTGATGAATAGCATAAGTCAGGTGACTATACATTAGTGTACTACCGAGGTACCAAACTAAATAGTACGGTACCTATTTGAAATGGAATACGAAGAGACATGACACGTGAACATAAGAAGTAAATAAATTTAAATTAAAGATTAATGGAGCTACCAGAAGAGTATAATTTTAAAAATGAAATTGATTTCTCTAACACGCTAAATTGTGTTTTAGGCTAAAATATACAAGTAGACTATAATGGATAAGAAACAGAAGGAGTTCACAATTATGACCAAAGCTCAGAGAGCAACGGATAAAAAGCAACAGGAGTTCATGGAAGACTTACTGTGGCAACAAAAAGTGATTGCCAGGAAAATAAGGATTGACAGGTCAACCGAAATTGTTTCAGTTAGGCCGTTCATGTATAAAACCCCAACGAAGGCACAACTTGTTGAAGCGAAAATGAAAGAACAAGAAAACACTGAAACTTTAAGTGAATGGCTTCAGAGGTAATATTTTTTTATCATTAAAGAAACTAGATATGTAGTACAATTATAATTCGGCTGATTTTTAAAGTTAGGCCTGCACAGTCTAAGGATGGATTTAAATCACAAGTTGATTTGAATGAATATGAAGTTTATGAGATTTTCCTAAACTATTTTAGGTTGAAAAGACGAAAAAGGAAAAGCAGCCCCGTAAAGTCGACTTAAAGGTTTAAGGTGAGTAACCTTGTATTTGAAGTGGAGATTTAACTCCATATATTTGAAGAAGTTTTTTTTTTTTTTTAAGTTCAAGATATGTGAAGCATTTGAATATCAAATTCAGTCTTTATATGATTGCTGTTTTAAAATATTCCGTTATTGTCACATCCACCAAACCCACCCTGTGCGGATTTAGGGCATGCGACCGGCTAGTTAGGCACCTATCAATTTTTTTTTTTGAAAGTGATTAAAAGTCGACAGTAATCCTAACCACAGGCCATTCACTTGTAACCTCCAAGCACAATGCATTTGATACACATGAGTTAAGCATCAGAAATTAACAAGAGAATGCATATTTACTTGGCAGAGCATCAAAGTACATCCATAGTTAGTCCTACTTAGTCTGATTAAAAAAGTTATGCCATAGTGTATTCAGTTACACAAAACATCCAAAAATAAGGTGATATACAAAAATGGAATATTCATGGGGTTCTTCAAAAATATTCCCCCCAAGTTCACGACCCGTTAATCCTGACCATTGGATCCTTTACCTGAAAAATGTTAGGATAATGGGGTGAGCTTTAATAAGCCCAATGAGTAACACAGGTTCCCTGTCAAGGGTTTCAAAATCTGTTCTTGCCTATAATCACATGGTTAGTTTAATCACTTCGAAAATAATGGTTCAATAAATCCATTTTTAATTCAACAAATCAAAACGGGCAGAATAGTACAAGATGCTAGCACATCAATCAAGAGTATAGTCAATTATATAAAGAAGACTAAAATCATGTCATAAGTGATATATAATACGAAAAGGGCATGCATTTAAGTAATTGCATTTAAACAGTATACAAAATAGTACAGTGAATCAAAATACAGTATCTAGATAGTGTCAGAAGTTACTCACCTTTAAGATTTGAGGTTGATGCTATTAATGTGCTTTCCTCTTTCTTTCGGTAAGCCTAAAACAATTCATGAAGATTTCATCAACTTGTGATCTTAATCTATTCTTAGACAGAGTAAGCCTAATTCTATGACTTCACACATTTTTCCATGTTTATTTTTGTAATATGGACCTTTCCATTGGGTCCGGAACGCCGAAGAAAGTTAATTTAGACCCTCTCAGCTTTTTATTTGGCTTTGGGCACCTCAGGGGTATTTTGGTCATTTCATGTGTCATATTTTTAGGTATTTCGTTTGCTAATATTGACCCCACCGTTGAGTCCGGAGTGCCCAACATAATTAAAATGGACTATCTTTTATTTTTATTTGGCCCTCGGTATCATCAGGGGCAGTACAATCATTTACTATTTACGTGTCTTATCTTTTGGGACTTAATTTCCCAAATCAGACTCCACCATTGAGTCCGGAATGCCCAAAATAGTAAAAATACACTATTTATATATATTATTTGGACTCCGTTTGACCCATTTAATGTCCAAGGGCAAAATAGTAATTTTTTTATTTAATAAAATAATTAAATAATAATTTTATTATTTTTCCAGGGGTGTATTTGCATAAGAATTCCAAGAATTGGGCTACAGTAAAATCTGTAAAACTGTTGGGGTCAGAAATCTAATTTTGCAAACTTCCGGACTAAACCAATGGGCTCAGTTAGTTTTTAAGTGAACCGGTCAGGTTTTAACTGAACCAACCGGTTTGGTCCGGTTCGACACGTAATGCTGATGTCTTGATGGCGTCAGCCCTATCAGTTTAAAAATTTAAACTTAACTTAAACGCCGTCGTTCCAATAATGTGGTGGCCATCCCGTAGGTCGACACGTGTTTGAGTCAATTCAGTGGGTCTGGACGCGTTGGACGAGTCGACTCAGTCGACACATCGTCTTCTTCATCATACAGGGTACTGTTGCCCTAGTTATAGTTTCAGACTTCCTCAATTTCGTGGCTGATGCTACACTTTTCGGGTCGCAATAAATCTGGGCTCCACGACCTGTAGAACACTCAAAAAGTGGGATCAGAGGACCACCAAATTGGCTCCGGCGGTAGCCGCTCTGATGCTTAAGTAAGTAAACTGAATTGAAAGACTATATTGAAAGCCAAAGAATGAGCATGAAAATAAAGCGTACCTTTAGGGTTTAATTTATAGACTGTGGCCTTCCTAAGTTGATTAGGATTTGGAGCCGTGAATATAGGGATTTGATCATCGGAGATTGCAGTTACCTTGTGGAGTATTGTATCGTAGACAGAGATAATCATATATAGTAGTTTCCTTGTTGAAGACTGTTTCCGTGTTTGAAGACTGTTTCCTTATTCCCTGCTTGGCAGTTGTTAAGATCATAAGGTCGGAACCATACGAAATATTGAGTGAATATTGCCTAAGGCATAAGGTCTGGAGGATATGTATATGAGAATGCCCTGGAGGCTCCGCCTGCTCTGTATGACCGAGTTTATCGGCTCTGTAGGATATGTATATGAGAATGCCCTGAAGGCTGTGACTGCTCTGTATGATCGAGTTTATCGGTTCTATAAGCACACGTGTCTCAAGGTGATTGGTGTGTCTGTTTGTGGTATATCAGCTACTCCCCCCCTAATCCCTAGTTAGGAGCTAGGGCGTAACTAGGGCTATGGGCTTTATGAAGAGTCACACGTTTTGTTTCTCCATTTTTTGAGACGTCGGTTTAATGGGTCATTTATTGTGCAGCCGATACTTGAGAAGCCATCATTACCTTCAACTGTTGTGTCGAATCGTCTTGGGGGGCTCATATTTTGAATGTGTATATAAAGAGGGGGAAAGGACTTTTATGCCTTTCTTCTGCACTTGCTTCTATAGTATCAGAGACTGCCACCACCAGTTGACGTATTTTGAAGGTCGAAGGATATCCGGTGTTCATAGCCTTTCTTGATTTCAGGTTTGATTTTAGCCCCTTTTACATTCCCTTTTCATTTGCTTCGTTACTTTCTCTTGTCCATCATGTCTGGCCCTGAGTCACCTTCTGGTTCGGGCAGTTCTTCTAGGACCATTCCTCAACTATAACTCGTGAATCTTCCTTCCGTTAATGATGCTGAGAATAGATTGGTAGAGCCCCCTCTAGTCCGGGGGTTAAGATAGTTGACGCATTCGATGAGCCCCTGAATAGGGCCGGTGAGACCTCTGGTCGATCTGGCCATAGAGAGGAGGGTGAGAGTGCGATTACTGAGAGGATGTTGGTAGAGTTGTGGGAAAAATTCAATCTCCCTTCAAACATTACTTTTAGGGTCCCGGATCCTCTGGATCGCCCACGCGATGTTAGAGCGGGGGACATCTGTGCCTATTTGGCTTGGTTTGAAATGGGACTGACACTCCCCCTTCCTGACCTTGTGAGACAATTCTTCTGTTGGTTCAACCTTTGCCCTGCAGACCTTAATCTTAATAGTTGGAGACATCTGTTAAGTTTCATAGTGTTAGGGCATATGAATAATGTCAACGTGTCCCTTGACCTAATCCGTAGTAATATGGATCTAAAATACATGAAGGCGGAAGGCCTCTATTATATATCTTTTGATAGTGGGTTCAGACCCCTTACTTCCGTGCCCTCCTCTAACAAGACCTGGAAGAAGTGGTATTTCTTCATAAAAGGAGGATAGGAATACGAGGACTTCCAAGACCAATTCTCAACATTCCCTCGAACCACTGGGCGAAAGGGTGAGACCCAATTTTTCCCGTGGCTGCTTTGATTTTGTTTTGTGCATCAATTGCCGAGCTGATTAATCTCTGTATCTTTTGTACAGTTAGGAGTGTGTGGAAGAGACCGAGCTTTTCTCCCGCGCTTCAGGAGCAATACAAGAAGCTTTTACAGCCTAGTAACCGAGACCATTCCTCCATTTTTAACCATGATAAGTTGATGGCTGCTAGGGGAAGTGTTGAGGAGCTTGCAAAGGATATGATGGCAAGGTGGGAGACCGAGCCATCTTCATCTGTGGCAGTAGGGGAGGCTTCTTCCCCAGCGGACCCTCCCATCCAAACAAAAAGGCGGAGGTTACTTTCGATCTCTCCTGAACCCACTGAGGGGGAGAGAGAGGCACCTGCCCTAATTTCTATGGTCCCCCCAGCCCCATCCAAACAAGCGGGCAAGGGGGCATCATCCTCGGTGGCCCCTGGTGCTGTCAATCAGGGGGCCAAAAAGATTCTGAGGGATTTTGGGGCCAAAGGCTCAATCAGACCTAGGCCCCAGAAGTCGGAGAAGCTTCTTACTGACTTGGCTTCTCTTCAGGTTAAGGTAAGTTCTTCAGGTCTTTATCTCTTTTCCCTTTTTTCCAAGTGTTTTGGCTGGGTACTGAACTGTTTGCTTTGTACACTACAGACCCTGCACACCCTTTCTGCTCTGACGGAGGTCTCTCCCTCTTCAAAGGAGGTTGACAAACTTCAGGCCGGCCGAGTTGGACGAGGTCAGGCTTCAGCTCGGTACTGCTAAGTTTGAGGCTCATGACTCTGTGGAGAGGCTAAAGGAGTCCCAGAATTCTCTGGCCGTCATAGAGTCAGAGAAGAACCTTGCCGTTCAGCAGGCAAAGAGGCTGTAGAGGGAGATGGACGGCATGCGGTACCAATATAATCAAAAGCTTTAGGATGCAGTGGAGCAGGCCAGGGTGGAGAACGAGACGGAGATGAAGATGGAACTGGAAGGAATGGCCAACACCCTGATCATGTTTGGCTTCAACAACTTCTGATCTAGGTTCCTTGCTAAATTTCCCGATTTTCCTCGATTGTGCCTCCTAGGGTTGCCATTCCGAGCGAGGTGGTCGACGTTCTCCCTGCCGATCCCACTGAAGTTGTCATCCCGAGTGAGATGGTTGATGCTGCTCTTGCCGATCCTTCCCCAGCCGTTGAGCCTGCCTCTGCTGATCAGGCTTAGGATATATGTTTTTAGTTTTTTTTTTTTTTTGAACTTCTAGTGTAACAGGTCATTTTGTTGAATGAAACAATATTTTCTTTCTCAAATGTCTTCATCCCATTTCTTTTGTGTTTGGTTGACCCATGTAGTATTTCCTTTGAATTTGTGGTTGATGTGAGAAATTGCTGCAAATGAGGCTGTTCTGGATCCCTCTAGATCAACTTTTTTAATGGTTGGCAGCTGTCTTCCGAGCTGTATTTGCAATAAGATGATGACTGTAGGCTAGTTCTGATTGCTTCTCCCTCTTTGGATAAGATAGGAAGGAAATTTCAATCAGATATGTAGGGATCTGACATTGATCTTGTGTCACATATATTGGGGATAAATTCTGAAGAATTCTGAGGCAGTTTGTTCTGAACCCAAGTTTTGTAGTAGAACTTTGGTGTCTCATGTCTGTCATTCTGATGATTGAGACTGCTGCCTTTTCAATTATTCAGACCAGGACTGAGATACATTCGAACTAATGGTCTTTTGTCGTATACGTGGTCCGTCAAGGATCAACGGAATGGCCAAGACTAAGAGGTCTATATGTTGGACCGAAGGCCTTTGTATAAAGGTGGATCGGACTCTGTTTACTTGACTAGTACGGTATGCTTGGGGGAGCCTTGCATCTCGTCTTCTAGGTATCTGAAAGGATGGTTTTATACGTCATTCATTTATACAGCTGTCTTTTGGGTTTTCGAGGCCAACCCTTTATTTAACCGTTGCGACGGTTCAACTAGGTGACTTTTGGGCTTCGAGGGTCTATATATATGAAAGAGGAGCATACGGTTGCGCCCCATCTTTTCACTTTTGCTCTCAGACTAATCCCCTGTTGGAGAGAATTTGAATGTCTTTTAGAAGCTTACCGTTTGCCCGGAGATGATTGACGATTTTCAGTCCGAGTTGGGAATGATTAAACTGTGGCCGAGAGTTAACCTTCCCTTTGATTCAGTCTCCAAGGAAGGACTAGAGGAGGCAAAGATCTTCTTGTCTATCTTAGCATCCGGTCGAGATTTCTCTGATTGGAGGTGGACCCTCCTTGATTCAACCGAGGCTTGGAGCATTGGTGATAAAGACGAAGGTGGGATACCTCCTTCCCTTTGCATCTTGGCAGAGACCCTTGCTCAAATCGGCTGCGGTGTCATGCCGGATTTGAGGCAAACGAAGGTGGAGAATGAGGTCTCTTGAGACCCAGAGCCCTCATCATCCGTTGGTCTTGAGATCAATGACAGTGATGATGAAATGGCTTGGGTGCTTCTTGCTGTAGATTGGGGTTCAGGGTTCCTTCCTTTCAAATGGAGCCGGCGACGGCGGTAATGGAGGTTTGGAACCTGGGTCCCTTTCTCATTCAAGGAAGAAAGCCATGATGTCGTAAAAGCGTAGTGATGCCTTTGTTGTAGCTTTTGTGTACTTGTTTTATTTCCAGTCTTCTTGTACCGATGTAAATTTTCTGAATCATCAATAAAATTGAGTTCCTTCTTTCTCAGATCTAATGTTCCTTGTATTTGAATGTGCTCTTTTGGAGTTAAAACACCTTTTTGTGCACTTCTAATGACTAACTTTTCTGTATGTTCTAAGAGTAGATCAAAGAAACTTGTATAAAACTTGAAGCCTTGAGCCAAAGTACTTTAAGCCTGCTCGATATTGTAGTATTTGTCGCTTGCTGGTACATAAGCCAAATAATCTAAGTATCAGCTCTGAGGTATTCCGATCTAGGAAACTTTAGTTGATAGTAGTCGGATTAGTCTTTGGATGGACTGGATCATAGAATCTGTATATTGAAGATGGACCAGGCTCGGAAGACCTGTGCATTATAGATGGACCAAGCACTAAGGCTTGTGCATTAGAGATGAACCAGGCTCTGGAGGCCTGTGCATTAGAGATGGACCAGGCTCTAGAGGCCTGTGCATTAGAGATAGACCAAGCACTAAGGCTTGTGCATTATTGATGGACCAGGCTCTGGAGGCCTGTGCATTAAAAGATGGACCAAGCACTAGGGCTTGTGCATTATAGATGGACCAGGCTCTGAAGGCCTGTGCATTAAAAGATGGACCAAGTACTAAGACTTGTGCATTATAGATGGACCAGGCTCTGGAGGCCTGTGCATTAAAAGATGGACCAAGTACTAAGACTTGTGCATTATAGATGGACCACGCTCTAGAGGCCTGTGCATTAAAAGATGGACCAAGCACTAAGGCTTGTGCATTATAGATGGACCAGGCTCTGGAGGCCTGTGCATTAAAAGATGATCATTCTATGGAGGTATTAAAAAGAAAGAAACATCTTTATTGATAATACTTCCGTAAATGTTCCACGTTCCACGGCCTAGGAATAGGCTTCCCAGTCATGTCTTCTAGCCAGTAGGTGGTAGGTCTAACAACCTTCGTCACTCTGAAGGGGCCTTCCCAGTTCGGTGACAACTTTCCCATAGTGGGATCCTTGGTGTTTGGAAAGACTCTTCTTAAGACAAAGTCTCCGACTTGAAAGCTGACCGTCTTGAGCCCCACCTTGGATTTGTTGACCATTCTCTACTGATAGGCTTCCATTCTAATGCTAGCTTAATCCCTTTTTTCTTCAAGCAAATCCAAATTTTCCATCAGCTACTGATCATTGGATTCTTGCTCGAAGGTTTCAGTCCTTAAAGTTGGCATACCGATCTCAACCGGGATTACTACTTCTATACCATAGGCCAGTAAGAAGGGAGTTTCAGAGGTGGGAGTTCTTCTGGTTGTTCTGTAGGCCCAAAGAACTCCAGGGAGTTCCTCTGCCCACTTTCCTTTGGCCTGCTCCAACCTTTTCTTTAATCCATCAAGGATTGTTCGGTTGGTGACCTCTGCTTGCCCATTTGCTTGTGGATGGCCGAGAGAGGCAAAGTGTTGCCTAATGTTGAGATTTTCACAGAATTTCTTGGAGCCTTTACCAGTGAACTGCGTCCCATTGTCGGAGATGATCACACGTGGTGTTTCGAACCTGCATACAATGTTCTTCCAGTTGAAGTTTTCAACTTCCTTCTCTGTGATGTGTGTTAGAGGTTCAGCTTCGGCCCATTTAGAGAAGTAGTCGATGGCTACCAGGAGATACTTCCTGTTTGGTGGGGCTTTGGGTAATGGACCCATGATGTCCATTCCCCACTGAGCAAAGGGCCAAGGACTAGTGATCGGGATGAGCTCGTGATGAGGCTGGTGTTGATATGAGGCAAACCTTTGGCATTTGTCGCACTTTTGGACATACTCCTTAGCCTGCCTTAGCATGCTGGGCCAGTAGTAGCCCTGAGTTAGAGCTCGGTGAGCTATCGTCCTGCCCCTATTATGATTCCCGCAAATACCCTCGTGTATTTCAGCCAAGACATATTACGATTCTTCTAGAGCTAAGCATTTTAACAAAGGTTGAGAATAAGACCTTCTGTAAAGCTTGTTGTTCAGGATTAGGTACCGAGCCGCTCTGATTCAGATTCTCCTAGCATTGTTTTTGTCTTTTGGGAGGAACCCGGATTCTAGGTACTAGAGGATTGGAGTCATCCAGTTCTGGGGCTGTTCAGCAATTTGGGCAACTTGGGCTTCCTCTATGCTGGGTCCTGGCTGGTAGGAAATTTTTACTGTGGAGTTTGCTTCAGACTTAAGGCGGGACGACATGTTTGCCAAAGCATCTGCTCTGTAGTTCTGGCTTCTTTCTATTTTCTGGATAGTGAACGTCTGGAAGGAATGCTTCAGGTGGTTCACCAGTTCGGAGTACCGAAGCATCCTATCATCTTTAATGGAGAATTCTCCCAGGACTTGGCTTACCACCAGTTGGGAGTCTGAGAAGACTTTAAGGTTCTGAACCTCGCATTCCAGAGCCAACTTCATGCCTAGGTTTAGGGCTTCATATTCTGCTTCATTGTTGGAAGCTTTGAATCCCAGGCTGACTACTTTTCTTGACGAGAGCCCATTAGGGGACTGTAATAGCCAGGCCTACTCTTGAGCCCTGATCGGTTGACGATCCATCGATATAGAGCAACCAGGTTCCTGTAGTTTCGATGAGCTGTGCCTTGTCTTGAAGTGCCGGGGTGAACTCGGTAACGAAATCAGCCAAGGCCTGCCCTTTGATGGAGTTTCATGGCACATATGATATGTCAAATTCCCCTAGCTCCACAGACCACTTCACTAATCTTCCCGACACCTCAGGCTTCCTCAATATTGACTTCAGAGGATAGGCCGTTGGGATTTCAATTGGATGAGCTTGGAAATAGGGCCGGAGCTTCCGAGCTGATATTACCAAAGCAAAGGCTAGCTTCTCAACCTTTAGGTATCTCTTTTCTGTGTTGAGTAATGCCCTACTGACGTAGAATATGGGCCTCTGTACTCCCCTGTCCTGTCTGACTAATGCAGAGCTGATCGCGTTTTTAGAGACTGCAAGGTACAGGAGTAGCTTCTCCCCCTGTACTGCTTTTGACAGAAGCTCTGGAGAGGCAAGATACTCCTTCAGTTCCTGAAAAGATTTTTCACATTCTTCCGTCCATTGTAAAGCTTTGTTGCCCTTTAAAGCTTTGAAGAAGGGTAGGCAGCGATCAGTGGATTTGGAGATAAATCTGCTTAGTGCCGCGATTCTGCCATTCAGCGCTTGAATGTCTTTCCTGGTTTTTAGTGATTCAGTCCAATCAGAACTTGGATCTGAGTGGGGTCTGCTTCGATACCCCTCTGAGAGACAATGTATCCCAACAATTTTCCCTTCGTCACCCCGACGGTACATTTCGAGGGATTGAGCTTCATCTTATGTTGTCTTAGGATATCGAAGGTCTGGGCTAAATGTGGAGGTAACCACCTTTCTGCAGACTTTTGACCAGCATATCATCGATGTATACCTCCATGGTACTGCCGAGCAGTGGGCTGAACATCTTGTTAACCAACCGCTGGTATGTGGCTCCGGCGTTCTTCAAACCGAAAGGCATTACTCTGTAGCAGTAGAGACCTCATTCGGTTATGAAGGCTGTCTTCTCCTGGTCTGGAGGGTACATATGAATTTGGTTATACCCAGAATAGGCATCCATAAAACTCATGAGTTCGTGCCCCGCAGTAGCGTCAACTAGTTGATCTATCCTTGGCAATGGAAAGCTATCTTTGGGGCATGCCTTATTGAGGTCTGTATAATCCACGTAGACCCTCCACTTGCCATTTTTCTTCTTGACCAGGACGGTGTTGGTTAGCCACTCGAGGTAGAACACTTCACGTATCATTTTGGCTTCAAGTAGCCTTTGGACTTCTTCGTTTATGATCTGACGCCACTCTGGGGTTAGCGGCCTTCTTTTCTATCTCACTGGTGGGTGATCTGGATCCACCATTAGCTTGTGAGTTATCAGATTGGGATCTATACCCTCCATGTCTTTGGTCTCTCATGCAAACATAGAGAGGTTGTCTTTTAGAAACTTGATTATTTTCTCTTGCTCAGCGCGTGTCAGGTCTGGGCCGATGTACAAATAGTGCCCCTCTGATTCTGAACTAACCAATACTTTGACAGGCTCACCAATAGGTTTGGCCCTACTGTCCCGTCCCCTTGGGCTTAGGGGTTCTTCGATTCTGGAAGGGCAACTTTCCTCCTCGGGAGTGTGGGAGACAACTGGATCTGCACAGTCCTGGGTGTACTGTAATTTCTATTTGACAGTCTTCTCATTGAGTGCAATGGCATGGCACTCTCGACAAGTTGGTTGGCACCCTCTGACAGAATAAACATTCTGGTTGTGAACATACTTTAGACATTGATGGAGGGTCGAGGTGACCGCCCCTATCTAGTGCAACCATGGTTTCCCAATTATGACATTGTAGGGAGATTTCATATTCAACACCATGTACCCTGAGATGGTGGTTTTCTGCCCTTCACCTTCCCCCACAGTGGTGGGTAGGTCGATCCTTCCCAATGGGGTACTGAGATTACCGTCAAACGCTGCCATTACGGTAGTGGTAGGCTTGATGCTGTCGTGGTCCATTCCCATCTGTTTGAGTGGCTCATGGAATAGTATATTGACAGAGCTGCCGGTGTCAACCACGACTCTTCTGATCTCGAAGTTGGCAATTTTGAGAGTGATAACGAGGGCATCACTGTGAGGGCAGTGCACCCCTGCCAGGTCCTGTTCAGTGAATTGGATCTCCGGTGCTGGTCTGAGCCTCTTTTCAATGTTGGAGATCTGCAATACGTCTGAGGCAGCCCTGGCCTCCCGAGCATATCTCTTTCTCGCCCTGTTTGACATTCTTGTAATAGGGGAGTCGGCATAGAGGACGTAAATGACATCGTTGTTCTACCTTTGAGGCTCGTTTCGTCCTTCCCTCTGCTTCTGTCTTTGCTCAGGCCTCTGCTCTATCCGTTGCTGAGGCTTATCTTTGTGGGGATTTTGCCTCCCGACCTGCTTAAGGAACTCCCAGAGACATCCTTTCTTTATGAGTTGCTCAATCTCATATCGAAGGGTCCTGCATGAGTTAGTCGTATGTCTATGATCTTTGTGGAAATTGCAGTACTTACTTTGGTCCTGAAGGCTGGGATCTCTTTTGATCGGTTCCGGCCATCTTAGGTTTTCTCGATCTCAGGATCTGCCGGAGTACCTGGTTTGGTGTAGTGTTCAAAGGGGGTAAAGTTAGTGAACTCCCTTGGTCCGGAATTATAAATAGCCCTAGGTACTGTTCTCTTTTTCGGACTCCTGGCCCTCTTCTTGCTAGAGTCTCTTCTATGGTCCTCCTTCTTATGATCCTCCCTCTTCAGATTATCCTTCTGGTTTTGCTCTTTGCCCTTCTGGGATGTGCGGTTGGCTTCTTCCAAGTTGATGTACTTCCTGGCCTCGGTCCATTAATGCCGCCATGTCGGCAGGAGGGCTTTTGGTCAATGAATCTCTGAAGCCACCGTGAGCAAGTCCAGCAGTTAAGGCAGCTACAAGGAATCTTGGGCTACAGTCGGTGATCTCTGTGAGTTCGGCATTAAAGCGCACAATGTAGGCTCTAAGGGACTCCTCCTTAGTCTGCTTGACATTTAACAAGAATTCTGGTCCCCTTCTAAGCCTTCTGCTAGTCATAAATTTGTCCAAGAATTGCCTACCGAGCTCATAGAAGCCGGTAATTGAGTTCGGAGGGAAGTGGTGGAACCATTTCAAAGCAGTTCCCTTCAAGCTGGTAATGAAAGTTCGGCATATAAAAGCATCAGAGGCTCCGTGGAGGGCCATCGTATGCTAGTAGTGCGAGAGATGATCTCCTGGGTCTCCAGTCCCATCGTATAGGGTGAACTTTGGCACCATGAACTTCCTGGGCCTTTCTTCTGTCATGATGATGTGAGTGAATGGGGTGGCAAGTTTCCGAGTAGCCTGGCCAACTCATCCTGCTCTAGAGGGTTCTGGGCACCTCTCAAAGCTACTGTTCGGTCTATAGATTCGGCAATTTCTTCGACCCTCCAAGGGTCTCTGAATCGGACCTCTTGTGAACCTTGTCTTATAGCCTCGGCTTCAAGGTAGTCGGGCTGAGTACGTCCTTTGGACGAAAGAGGGTTCCGAACTGGAGGGATTGGTGCTGCTTGGGGATGAGGCTCCTGTGGTGCCGGATGTGCTGCCGAAGCCCTTGGAGTTGGGGCTCTAGTAGTGCTCCGGTAATGGACGTTAGGGACGAAGGCTGATGTTCCCCAGCCTAGGGCTGCTGACGGCTGTGGATCTCTGCCAACGCGAGCAATACCCTGGGGGTGCCCAGGTTGGTTATTTGGAGCCTGCTCACGGGGCTCTTCATTCTCAATGATAATAGGGGGTTATGTTCCTGCAGCAATGTTGACCGGCGGGTTAGGAGGATTCGTCCCTTGATTCTGTGTGAGCGTTGCCAGTGTTCTAGATATGGCAAGCAACTGTTCCTGCACCAGTTCGTTGTGTCGTTTGATTGATTCGATCTCTTGTCACATGGGATCAACCGTTGGCCCCCTTGCTCGTGGAGCAGGCGGCCGACGTTGAGAGCTTTGCGGATTCTGAGTATTCTGTCGCGGTTGGAGATTTGGGGCTATGGTTTTCCGATAAAAAAGATAAGTATGTGAATAGAGCACTTGGAGATTAGTCATTCCCACAGACGGCGCCAAACTGATGCTGCACTTTTTGGCTCGCAATAAATCTGGGCTCCGCGACTTGTAGAACACTCAAAAAGGGGATCAGAGGACCACCGAATTGGCTCCGGCGATAGCCGCTCCGATGCTTAAGTAAGTAAACTGAATTGAAAGACTGTATTGAAAGCCAAAGAATGAGCATGAAAATAAAGCGTACCTTTAGGATTTAATTTATAGACTGTGGCCTTCCTAAGTTGATTAGGATTCGGAGCCGTGAATATAGGGATTTGATCATCGGAGATTGCAGTTACCTTGTGGAGTGTTGTATCGTAGACAGAGATAATCATAGATTGTAGTTTCCTTGTTGAAGACTGTTTCTGTGTTTGAAGACTGTTTCCTTATTCCCTGCTTGGCAGTTGTTAAGATCATAAGGTCGGAACCATACGAAATACTGAGTGAATATTGCCCAGGGCATAAGGTCTGGAGGATATGTATATGAGAATGCCCTGGAGGCTCCGCCTGCTCTGTATGATCGAGTTTATCGGCTCTGTAGGATATGTATATGAGAATGCCCTGAAGGCTGTGACTGCTCTGTATGACCGAGTTTATCGGTTCTGTAAGCACACGTGTCTCAAGGTGATTGGTGTGTCTGTTTGTGGTATATCAAGTGGCTTTTCAAGTTGTTTCACCCTCTGCTTTCAATCCTAAAGTGTTTCTAGGCACCCTAGGACTGATTTGGCATTCATTTAGTGTTTAAATCAGAGCTCAAACGTTCGGTTCATAGAGAAATAATCAAACCTGTAACTGACTGGTAAATCCTCAATTCACCACCAAAACGTGCATGGTTTGGCTCAAAGTGATCCTCATGACAAGGAAGTTCAACCCGCATTCCAAAGTTGTGGTTTAAGAACCTAAAACTGGGGCTGGGTTTTATGGCCGAATCCTGCAACTCCATATTCGAGGGTCTTCCTTTGAGGTTTTTGGTCGTGTTTTGGTGATTTTGGGATGCCTACAAGGTCTAGTTTGGGCCTTGGATATCAAAAATCAGTTTTCTAGAAGTTGTTTCAGACCTGCAATTTTTTAGGCCTGTCCATGGCAGTTTCTACGGTTTAGGGCTCTTCAAGTCCTATTGGCCTTCCTAATTAGTTTATAACAGTCTCTAGGTGTCACAGTAGTTCATGCATGCAACTAATAGGGCTCAAAACATTAAAAAAAAAAAATAATAGCATAGTAATCCAAACAAGAAAATGAACAGTTTTGAGGTTATACCTCTAACAGTGAGTTCCTCTCTCTATAGCTTGACTCTGACCTTCCAAACGTTCCTCAATTTGCCCAGACTTCTTCAGGTATACTTAAAGACACTCACATGCATGCACACACTTGAATATGGTCACCTTTCCCTCTCACACCATGCCCTTTCTCTCCTCTCTCTAACACTCACTCTCTCAGCCAACTTCACGAACACAGTTCTGAAGAGTGCACTGATCTTCTAGAGAGTCAAGAGTGTGAGGTGTATGTATATATATAATATGGCGTTTCTCTTGCATATAAGCTATACATATACATGGGTGTATATGAGTGTATCAGACTTAGTGGGTTTGGTGGCTAATCTGAGGTGAAAGGGGGGTGATAGTGGGGATTGCATGCATGGCCATTGGCCAATTTGGGAGGTGGCCTTGGCTAATTTGGGTTTAAGTACAATTTGGTTGCACATTTAAGCACAAGATAGTAGCAGTCCACTTGGTAATTTTTTGGGTAACAAGAATCTTGCCTCATTTGGTCAAGGGTTCAATTCCCCTTAGCCTCACTTTTGGCTATTTTCCTCTATTTTAGGCTTAGGCCTCGTTTGGCAGATGCAAAATTCCATTTCGGCTATTTCCTTAATATTTTCTTTTCCGTTGCTTCCTTTTTCGACGCGGTTTCTTCCAGTCACTTTCTATGTAGGTTAGCTTTAATATCCAAGGTTCAGTGTCGGTTATTAATCCCTTGGGACTTCTGTAGCTAGCTAATCCGAATTTCGTTAGTGTTAAAAATTGGATTTAAATAGCTAAAATACTACATTAGCTTCCAAAAAGAGCTTCATTACATTAATTAACCGGGGACTAAACTTGGGGTGTTACAGTTATGACATGCTCCGTAAATGTTTTTATACAGTTCCTTTCTTAGAAATATTGAGCATGTCTGAGTAAAATGCCAATTTCTTTAAATATTCTGAATTTGATTATTCCAAGTATTTGAAGTGCTACTGCAGAAGTTATATATTTCATGTTTTCAATACTCATGAAAGGTATCTATTGAAGAAGCCATGTGATAAATGTTTTATAAGATAAATGGTACTTAAGTACCACATGCGACGTTGAAATCCTTTGGGATTCAACCATGACACGAAGAAATGCCCGGTAGCAGGATCTAATCCCCCTGGAAAATGAGATATCTCCATTGTAGCATTGCAGTAAAACGGGAGTCTGGTTCGAAACAGATTCCACCTAATTAAAGAGAAAAGATGATAAACGCTTTTGAAAATGGAAGCAGGTTTTCACCCCTATTTTTACTATGCATGTTTATATACTTTTGAAGTGCATATACTCTACTTGAAGAAATGTATGTTTAGCTTGAATACGTTAAATGTTTCAAAGCTATCTGTTTTAAGAATGCATATATTCCGTGTTCTAAACGTACGAGCAATTGGTAGTGAGTATTTTATAAATTCTCATGTGCTAAACCACTACCAGTTGAAAACCCATGATGAATGCAGGAATTACTCACAAGCTTAGATTAGCTTACCCGAATTTTTATCCATCCCCTTTTCAGGTGATCAATAGCAGTTCTGACTTTGATGGAGATGATGATAAGTCTACCTATTTTGGAAGAAAGGTTAGGCAACTAATCACAGGACTAGCAGTTCTTTTGTGCAACACTATGGACTTTTAGTAGTAACTTTTGTATTAGGAAGTAGTGGACTGTTATGTATTAAGCCCCGTGGTGCAATGGACATGTATTAATTATGAAGCCTTTAAGTTTTTAATTATGCTCTGAATGTGTAATCATGTATACTACAATGTAAAGAGCGGCAGTACCGGATGGATGTGCAAATTTTAAAATGAGAAAAGAAAAGAAAAAGTTTTTCACGCTTCCGCAACCGCAAGCCGCACATCTATTCAATACCGCTGCTTATGTGAGCCTTGCCTCAGACCCCCGGGTCTGCAAGCGGCGATCCTGACACGTTTTCGGGTCGTGACAGATTGACCTTGACTTCATGTCTCACACACTTATGGTTGATCCTGATCATCCCCCAGTTCAGCCAAAAAAGAGAACCTTTGCTCTAGAATGGCACAAAATTATCAACGATGAAGTTCAGAGGCTTCTTAATATAGGTATGATTAGAGAGGTCTTTTATTCAAAATGGCTCGTTAATACCACTCTCACGAGGAAGAAGAATGGAAAGTGGAGGGTTTGTTTAGACTATACCGACCTTAACAAAACTTTCCCTAAAGGCAGCTTTTTGTTCCCCAGGATTGATCAACTTGTAAATGCAACAACAGGTCACGAGCTCATGAGTTTTATAGATGCTTAATTTTGGAATAACTAGATCTAAATGTATCTTCCATATTAGGAAAATACTACTTTCATATCTGAACGAGATCTCTATTGTTACAAAGTGATGCGATTCGAAATTAAGAATGCTGGAGCAACACATCAAAGGCTTGTTAACAAGATGTTCAACCATCAAATTAGGAGTACACTAGATGTCTATATTGATGATATGCTTGTAAAGAATATTTAAAAGGAAGATCATATCCAACACTCGGGTCAGCCATTTGACATCTTTAAGGAGCATAAGATGAAATTAATGTTAGGATGTGTGCCTTCATATCGAAGACATTTTATTATTATTTAATAGATTTGATTTATTATTGAGTTTCAAATTACCATATGTTTGGATGTTGCTTTATGTCATGAGATGATTAGTTCTTGAGTTGTCATTAGGAGTGGTTCATATGTATAAATGAGATTTATACACAGGAGATATGAATTGCTTATCTAGGCAATTCTAGAATTGTTCGCGGATATTGATAAGACTAGACATCTTATCTGTAAAATTGTAATACAATCAACCTTTATGTGATAAGGTGGTTTATCTTAACCATCAGAGTAGTGGACTCTAGGTTATTGTATTGGTGTATTGGGAATACACTGAACTGGATCATTATAAGAAACGCATCATTTAGAACTGTCATCTTTAATAAGTTTCTTATTCACTATTCGCAAAAAGCTCTTAATCCTAAGGGAATAGTGAACTCAAGTTTTGAATAGTGATGACTTTGAGTTACCAATGAGTGAGGTCTTTTAGATCAACACCTCGATATCTTGGGAAGTCATTATTTAGACTGTGGGAACACATATTCTCAAGATGGAATCTACACTCTATATATTAGAGAGATGGATATCACCTTTGTGCTAATTCAATGGGTTAATCACAGTGAATTGTTTATCAAGATGATGACCAATTGCAAGTGATTAATAATTATTGAATTAGGTTCTTAAAATAATTAGAGAATTAATTTGATTGTATAATATGGAACCCTGATTATTAGTATCCATGTAGAGGGCCAATTGCAGAAGTATAGTGTATATAGGTTTACTCTATTCTACTAAGTTGGAGTACAATTTCAATTATATAGTGGAGTTAATTAAAATTAATTATTAGATAATTAAGATTTAATTGACTAATTGGAAGCTAACTTAGTGGGACCCATTAGATCCCTTCTCTTGCCCTAATTAGGTTAAACCCTATATATATGATATGTAGGGAGCCGTTTACCATAAGTTTTTGTGCTATACAAAAATAGGAGGCAGCCTACTCTCCTGCGATACAGTTTGCCTAAGGGAAAAGAGGAGAAGACCTAGAGAAGTAAGAGAAGAAATATTGCAACAACTCTTCAAGAAACCTTCTTCAACAATCAAGACTATCAAGAACAAGGTAATTCTAACCCGCTTTTCAAGATTGTATGATTCATGTAAAGAAAAAGATCCAAATAGATTTTTAAAATTGCTTTTGCTGTGGTTACGAACCCAATAATTAAACCCCTCGAAGTGCACATTTGGGGTCACTAGAGGGAAAGTCTTGTGATTCCTTGTATCCCAAAGAAGAATTGAGGTTGATCCTACTCAGACAATATTTTTTCCTTCATGACAAAGATTACTGTAATGAAGTGTCATTGGAACATTAAAAGTTTCTTGCTTTATTTTACCATGATCATCAACTACAGTCCTAGACTTTGCCTCTCTTGTCTGCCTTTTCAAAATATACATTGGACAAACTATTTTGAATATATATAGAAACTTTTCAATATATGCCTACATAAGTAGCCAATATATTCAATAGCCTGACAAAAACATCAAACACTTTGGCTAAAATTGTCAAAAGTGATAGTTATCCTTCCTGAATTTTCATTCTTCCATGCATAATAAGTGGAGACATTTCCACAATCTGTAACTTTCTCATGGCGATAGGAAAGACCTTTTACCAACTCTTCTTAGAACATACAAGAAATTTCTCTTTGTAAACTTTAGCTGTCTCTTTCTCAATATTCATACCAATTTTCAAGAAAGGTCTTTTATCATTAGTATTTAAGTCGACATTATTTTCTCGCTCTCTCCTTGCAATGACATCTTGATCATGTTACCCTATAAACTCATACAAAGACATATAACTTCTTAAGTATCCATCAAATAAGAATTGATGCTATCACTACGTTGTATGCTATACATACTTGCACAAAAAACATCATAAGTGTAAACTACTACCCATTTTCTCCTCTTTTGATAAAGCTTCATAAGCCACTGATTTTCCCTTAAATTTTGTTTTACAAGCACCCACTCCTAGTTCACCTCAAATTCTTCTACAGTTTCACCTTTATACAAATATTTGTTGAATTCATTCCTAAACTCTTTATGCTTGTTAAATACATAGGGAATATTTTTTAGAACATTTCGTATTATATTCCATAAGCAAAGACAATGACGAGCATTGGGCATAACACGTGTTATCGCTCCATCAATTGTTAATTCTTGATCAGTAAGAACC
Source organism: Nyssa sinensis (assembly GCA_008638375.1). Taxonomy (NCBI): domain Eukaryota; kingdom Viridiplantae; phylum Streptophyta; class Magnoliopsida; order Cornales; family Nyssaceae; genus Nyssa; species Nyssa sinensis. Next base: position 28,040,548 of record CM018035.1, read on the forward strand.
ACTTTAGGTTTCTTTCCTCCCACTGCCCTCATCCATGCCGCCAGAACCCAAGAAAATAAATCTTTTATTTCATCTAAAAGTAATACTATAGAGATCTGAAAAATGAGGACAAATTTTTCATTTTTTATCAGTAGGGCACTATACATGCATCATTTAGCTATAAGTCATATTTAGAAGCATATTTTGAGTGTGTCATAGAAGAGAAATATGCATAGAATATGAAAATAAACCTCCTGTAAAAATGTGAGCCTGTTTGGAGATAGTTTCAGAAATTGGACCAAAAGGGCATCTCGGGTGGCCCGGGTGGATCCGGCCAAACCCGGCCACATGCGAAAATTTATTTTTTAAAAAATTTTCATTTAAAATAATTTTAAGAACTTTGGTTAAACCAAAATATCGAATTGAGCCGTTTTGGGATGGGATGTAGTGTAACGGGGCCCAGATTCATTAAGGGCAAAAAGGTCATTTTTCCCCTTGACTATAAATACAACCCTTAGAGTAAAAAAAAAAAAATCATATTTTGGTCTGGAGAAGAGCAGAATACGAGCAGGGAGAGAGAGGGGAAGAGAAAACCTAGGTTTTCCAACATTCAAGCTTCCAAAACACACTTCTAGGATTGGATTTTCACAAAGGTTCCTTCTAAGAAGTTGTTCCTCTCAACAAGAACTATATTCTAACTGATCGGTTCAGCTGTGCAACAAACACAACTTTCTCGATTTGAGAAAAACCATTCTAGGTATGACACCTTGCTAAGTTAGGAATAGATTTGAGTTTTCTTGCATTTCTATGTGTTGATTGAATGATTTAAGTGTTTACTTGATATTAGAAAATCACTTAGGTGGTAGTTGCTTTGAAAACCTAGAGTTGATTGTTTATGTACTTGTGTGTTTTTTGTTATTCTTTAGGAATTTGGTAAAGTGATGAACATGTAACTTGTTGGTATGTGTGATTCATTGTATTTTAGCTTATGTTCATGTAGATAAACTCTTGTGATTTGAGAGTTATGAATTATTCCATGAGTTGGTAGTTTGTGTATTTGTATTTCCTTTGAGAAATTGTTAAAGTAATGAACATAAGACTTGATCATATACTTAATTCATTGAATTGCGACTTACATTCATGTAGACAAAGTGTTGTGAATTTGAAGTTATGCTTTACTTTATGAAATAGGCATATTTTTAAGTCATGTTCCATGTGTTGATGAAATGTTTCATTGAATTTCATAAGAACGAAACCAAAGCATGTTGGCATTGTGTGAATCTTTGGAGGCATGGCGCGAGTTGAGCACTTGGTGCTATGCATTATGAGGGTGTAGATCCTATGGTGGAAAACTCAAAATTGGCCATTGGTACTCATGCCAACGGGGACGGACCGTAAAGTGAGACATATAGTGGTACTCGATGGACCAACGGGAGCGATCCATGAAACCGAGACATGGGTGTGGCATAGAGTTTGCATGTGTGCATCATGCCTATCACCTTTGCATTGCATTGATGAATGGGTAGATGTATAGCTTTTAAAATGTACACTTGCATATGCCATGCCTTAAATTTGTTCCTAGCATTAGCATTGTGTCATACCAGCAGTTGAGCTAATTCATTCATGGGATATCATATTACATACGAGGCTCTCGGTACTTGAAGACTTGATGAAGTTTTGAAGGATGAAAGGGGAGATGGACCATGGAGGATTTTTGGCCCTTGGGGCATATTTTGATGTTGTACAAGGGCATAAGCTCTAAACCATATGAAATGATGTTGTAGAAGATTCTTGTGTAAGGACTAGACAGTGGATGCTCAAGGTATTTGTACCTAAAATTTTAGAGATATCTTTGTGTTAAACTCTCTTGTGGAATGATGTATTCCTTTTGGATAGCATTTCACCTAGGGTTGAGTGATAACGGGAGCATGTGTATACTGTATTGCTTAAATAAATTTTTTCTTACGAAAGGCTGTGTTAGAACTCGGTGTTATTTTTTTTTATTGTAAACAATGGGTGGGAATGGTTGACTTGAGTTATATAAATGTTGATTAGGCAAGTGTGTCATAACATGTTATATGTGTTGCTTAAGGTTAGAAATAGACCGACTAGATCCCCTATTGCATGTTGACATGCCGGTTGGGGGTAGTGTGACTTTGACGATGATTTGTAGAGATTCCTCGATAGAGATAGCTGATCGCATCCTTTATTTGACTTCATTCTACTTGACATGTCTGGTTTTTAACAAGAAAACCAATGCCTTCATGTGTCGAACTTTTGTGACCAGCCTAAAAGGTACCGCCATTAAATGGTTCACAACCTTCTCCAAAAATCGATCAGCAACTTTTATGAGCTCAGCAGGCAATTCATTGATTGCTTCTTAACAAGAAAAAAGTTGAGAAAAGGGCCAGAATTCTTGTTGATTGATGACTTCCATAATTTAGAATATTTTATTACTCCTTAACTTTAAACTTTAGTCTAATTTTATTTATTTTCTAGTTAATTTTAGGCTTCATTGTCATTTTTAAATTGTATTTCAGATTTAAAGAAATTGAAGTAGCCCGTGAGTTCCTCACCACTTTTGCTGATCTCAAAAGATTACAATCCGTCCAGCCAAAGAAAACAAAAGAAAAAAAAATGAAAGGAAAAGAAGCTAGAACTTGGGCTTTTTCTACAAGCGTATAGGGCTTAAGGGGGGTTCTATTTAAAAAAGCTGTGGCAGAAATTTGGAAAAAGAGGAAGACGTGCGGCTGCGCAGCAGAGAAAAAGCAGGGCGCAGAAGCAGAAAGAAAGAAAAACGAAAAAAAGCTTGCGGCTGGGCAAAACGGCTGAAGAGAGAGGCTTGCGGCTTGGGCAGAATAGTTGGGGAAGAAAAAAAAAAGTCAAAAAAGGCGGCTGCTGGACTTGGCTTAGCGGCTGGGTCTTGGCTAAGCGATTGGAAAGAGCTACGTGCAGCAAGGAGAGTTTTAGAGAAAAGAAGCAGCGCGGGCCAGCAAGAAAGAAATAAAAAGGAAGGAAGAAAGAAAAAGAGGACGGCTGTGACGGTTGGGACTGCAACGAGTATTTTTAGTGTTCAATTTCTTTCATTTCTCTCAGAAGAAATTATGGTGAATTCGTTTATGTTGAATTTAATTTTTAGGATGAACTAATTTTCTTTATTCTAGGAAAATGATGTAGTCTAGTCTCGAACTATGCTTGCTTTTCAATGCCAATTTGAAGTAATTCTTTTCATGTTTGTTTGATTTATTCTAAGCTTATTTCTTCTAATTAACTAGCCACTGATTAGATGATTTTAATATTGTAATTTGCTATCAAAAGAGGGAATTATAGGATGGATCTTGGATATTTCAGCATAGGTGAATATAGAGATCGAAAGACTTATATGAACATCATTGGTCTTATTGCATTCTTGCTTTATTAATTTGCATACTCTTGTGTAAAATGATGAACAAGAATAGTTTCTAATTGACTATCGAAAGAGGTTTTTGGATGATTTGAAGATTTGCTAACAAACATAGAGAATTAAATTCATTTAGATAGATGAGTAAAGCATAGTGAGGGATTAGGTGAAATCGATTTCCTAGAATTTTTCTCTCCCATTAATTTGATTTTCGAACAACATCTTTCTTTTCCTTTGAGTACTTTCTTTGAATTGATTTTATTTTAAATTGGAAATACAAAAATCTGAGTGACTTTTCTAGATAAAGTTGAGATTGTTATAATTCAGTAATTGTCAAAAGTCACCAATTCCTGACGACGATACTCTTCCCATTACTTTACTATAAAACTACGATACTGTGCACTTGTAGTTTTGCACCGATCAAGTTTTTGGCGCTGTTTTTGGGGATTGATTTCTTCTTATTTTTGCCAATATCGATACAAAGTAATCTTGGTTTTAATTTAGAACTTTATTTTTATTTTTTATTTTATTTTTGTTTTACAGTTGTGTTTTTTACGTTGGATGCGCCGGGTTAGAACTCGTGACATTATTCCTTTTGATCCAGAGATTGAAATAACTCTTAGATCACAAAGAAAGAAGAAAGTACTAGCCTTGGCTGACAGACAGCAAGATGCATAGCCACGCACCTTGAAAGATTATGTACGGCTAGTTGTGAATGACAACTGCTCGAGTATAAGACGCCAGACCATTAATGCCAACAATTTCGAGCTCAAGCCAGCCTTGATCAACATGGTGCAACAAGCCCAATTTAGAAATCACCACTTGATGATCCCAATATTCATTTGGTGATATTTATGGAGATTTGTGACACTGTAAAGATTAATGGTGTTACTGAAGACACCATTTGACTGAGATTGTTTTCTTTTTCTTTGAGGGACAAGGCAAGAGGTTGGCTACAATCTCTACAACCAGGAAGCACCACTAGTTGGCAGGACATGGCTGAAAAGTTTCTTGTTAAATTCTTTCCACCTGCAAAAATAGCTCAACTCAGGAGTGAAATTGGTCAATTCAAGCAAAATGATTTTGAATCACTCTATGAAGCATGGTGTAGAGATCCAAAAAATGAAGGTAAATTTTTCATTTTTGAGATAGAACACTTTGCATGCATAGTTTATCAATTTTGTCGGTTTTATCGGTAAAGTGCTTTTTTACACTGTTTTCACCGAACGACCTATTTAGAGGCATATTTAGAGTGTGTCATAGAAGAGTAAAGTGCTTATAATAATGTGAAGTATCCGTTGTACAAAAATTAGCCGCAATGGAAATGGTTTCCGGAATTGGACAAAAAGGGTATTTGGGTGACCCGGGTGGAACGGGTCTAAGACGACCTCAAATGAAAATGTTTCCTTCTAATAATTTTCATTTAAAATAATTTTATGAACATTGGCTAAAACGGAATTTCAATTTGAGGTGTTTAGGAATGAGCTGTAGAGTAACGGGGTTCATGGCCTCATTAAGGGCAAAATGGCCATTTGCCTTGCCCCTTTGATTCCCCACTATAAATACAGCTCATCTAGTTCATTATTATCACTTAAGCAATCAGAATCTCTAGATATTTCGTCCGTATGGAGAGAGGGAGAGAAAAGCCCTAAAATCACACATTTTCAAGCTGCCGAAACACACATTTCAAGAGGGAATTTGGTCGAACTTCCTTCTGAGAAAGTGTTCAGCTCAACGAGTACTACATACTCACTAAACATTTTTTCCATCTAGCAAGTACATCCTTTTCAGTTTAAGAAAAACTGATTTAGGTATGGTTTCTTGCTAAACTAGAAATAGATCTAGCTTTTCCTACCTTTCTATGTGTTATTTGAGCTGCTTAGAGATGTATTTTTGGTTAGGAAGTTATTTAAGTGGTGTTATTTTGAAGAACCTAGAGTAAGAAATTTGGGGATTTTTATTTCCTTTGATTTAATTGATGTTTTATCATTATGAATAACATATGGCTTGTCTACGTGTTAGATTGCTATGTTTTGATGTGTATTTATGTTGAACAATTACTTGATGTCATGAAGGAAATGTGATTGATTGAGGTGGGGAAGCTTTATGGAATTTTAGCAATTTGTGAAAAGTTTAGCATAATCTTTGTGAATTGCTAGTATAGTGGAATTGTAGTTTGAATGTGCCTTGATGTGTGTAGCCATAGTATATGCATGTAAATGATGTTTTGGAAGTGTAAAATTATGCATTTTGTGGGGTGGAATACATGACTTGAAAAGGGGCACACCATGTGTTTGTTGAAATGTCACATTGAGTTTGCATGATGAAATCATGGCATCTTGGCATAAGATGGTTCTTTGGAAACATGGTGTGGGTGGCACGTGGTGCCAGACATTATGAGGGTGCAGATGCTGTGGTTTTTATTATTCGGATGTTGTGGATTTTATTATGGATATTATATTGGGGATAGATTGGTTGTTTGCTTTTCAAGCAAGTATAGATTGCTACAGGGGGAGAGTGACTGTGTGTACTCCTGAATGGAGATAACTTTTAATTCACGGGGGATCGTGGAGATTTCCTAGTGCCACCTTTGTGTGACTCAAGGAGTTGGGGAGGCCATAGCTATTTGTTGGCTAGTTTGATAGCAGATAGGAATGGGACTATAGATAGCATGTTACTGCCAGTAGTGGATGAGTTTCCAGATGTCATTCTGGATGACTTGACTAGTCTACCACCGAGATGAGAGATAGAGTTCACGATAGAGCTTATCCCAGGCACTATGCCTATTTCCTTTCCACCTTACCGTATGGCTCCAGCTGAATTGAGAGAGAGCTGAAGGAGCAGTTGACTGATTTACAGGGTAAGGGTTTTACTTGTCTTAGTACTTTGTTGTGAGATGCTTCTGCATTGTTCGTGAAGAAGAAGGATGGGACATTACGTTTGTGTATGGATTATAGGAGACTGAACCGGGTTGTTATCAAGAATAAGTAACCGTTATCGAGGGTAAATGACTTGTTTGACCAGTGTAGGGGTTCGAGATGTTTCTTGAGGATCGATCTTAGATCAAGGCTACCATTAGTTGGGAGTCTGGGAGGAAGATGTGGCGAAGATAGCTTTTCGCACTCGTTATGGACATTATTTGTTGTGGTTATGCCATTCGATGTGACAAATGCCCCGATGGCATTTATGGACTTGATGCATCGCATCTTTAGCCCTTATTTAGATCAGCTTGTGGTGGTCTTTATAGATAGTATTATGATTTATTCACCTTCTGAGGAGGAGTATACTTTTCACTTGAGGACTATATTACAGATTTTGAGGGGGCATCGTTTATTTGCTAAGTTCTCGAGGTGTGAGTTTTGGCTCTAAGAGGTACAGTTTCTAGACCATGTTGTATCAGGTAGTGGGATGTATGTGGATCCTTTTAGGATTGACTTTGTCCTAAGTTGGGAGAGATTAGACCTTAAGTTATTTGGACTGGTTGGGATTACGTGATCATATGTGTGCAGATTAATGTATGTTCATAGTTAAATTGGTAAGGAGTTTCACTAAGAATCCCATTTGTTTTGAGACTTTATTTAATATTTTGACTAGAATGATGATGAGTTAGAATAGCCTTGGATGAAATTGGGATATATATATTTTTTTTATTACCTTCTCTGATGTTTTAGATTTTTAAACCTTGATGTATTGCCTTTGGTTTCATATTTCGGAATACATAAACTACATTGTCTACATTGGGATATTTATTGATATATGTATGATTGAAATTAATAGGCTAGTCTTCATTAATGCATGACATTTAGTCTCAGTTATATATAGACTAAGGTGGATGATGATGACTTTACTTTAAGATTATGTTGTTGATGTCTTGTGGATAATTATAGTACTTCGGAGAATATTAGATTATTGAATTACATTGAAGTGCAGGTGCTATATTGATGCCATTGTGACAAATTATTAGATGATTGCATAGCTTGATTTGAGGTTAGTTAGATGGTCATCACATGTGTGAGAGACTTTGAGGTATCCTTGTGAGCATTGAGAATTGTTTTTTTTTTTTTTTGGCATAATTGAGGTGGTGATTACGCCTAAAGAATAACGCGGTAGTTGTAGTGTAGCTTTGCGGTGTTGATTTCACAGGGAGACAAAATTAAAAGAATAATAGACAGAATTTCTAAAACTAAAGAAATATTAAACGATTAACGAGAAAATAAAAATATAAAAGGTGATTTTGAATGCAAATAAAAATGAAACAAACTGATTAACGGACAAAGTACTCAAATTTAACGAACAGTAGAGTTTCGGGAATCCCTTGCACATATATGGTATTTTAATTATTTTTAATTCACTGATAACTCAATTGAGAATTTAAATTCCGAAAATCCCAATCGGAAGATATAAAATTATGAACCAAAATTAAACTGAAAGTAACCCTTTGAAAAATCATTCATCACTTTTAAATCACTCAAATTATTATTCACATTGAGAAAACCCAACGACGACAATATACCCAACGAGCAATATTGCAGCAAAGAATTGAATCAATATAAATAATTAATTGTTCCAAAAATAATCAAAGCATTAATCCATTCAATAGAAAAAGCATGACTGAATCTATAAACAAACTGAACCCTTTAATTAATCGGAAAAGAAAACCCAACAATAAATTGAGAATGACAATCAAAGAATTTAATAAATGAAAACCACATACAAGAATCAAAAATAAATTAAAATAATCATTTAGTGTGCAAGTTCATCCATAACTCCACTTAAAAAATTTAGTTATCCATACACAAGACAGACAACATAAACCTCATGGAGAAATTATCACGAAGCATGCTGCGCTGATTTTTTTTCCTCTTTTTCCTGTTCTACTTCAGCGCCGCACCTGCAGCTCCTCCCTGTTTCAATCGTAAGCCCCCCCCCCCTTTTTTTTTAATTTTTCCTGCGCCCTAATCCTTGCACCTCAGGCCCCACATCAGGTTTACTTCAGCCCAGCCACACGGAGCAAGCCGTTGCCCAAGCGCACAAGCCCATTTGGCCTTAAATCCCCTATCCGTACGCCCAGGGGCATTGCGCCTCACCGTACCACCGATGGGCCCACTGCATTGTTCCTATTCTCTTTTTTGCATTTGGCATCGGGCCCTACAGCAACACTCATACCGCACCAAGCCGTAGCAGCCAAACGGTTTTCCCTTGGTCAGCCGCCCAGCGCCTCACGCGCAATCGGCCCTGGGACCTGCACCTGTATCCAAGCCAAGCCACACCGCAGCCCTGTGCATGGCTTGTTTTTTTCTTTAAGTACCCAGCCGCATATATGGACAAGCCCAAGTCAGTTTTTTCTCTTCTTTTTTTTTTTTTTTTTATTTCCTTTTCTTTCTTTACTTTTCTTCACAAGCCCGCCTTTTAAAACCAGGAACTCCCACAACTTTTTGTATTCTTTTTGAACTTTTGCTTTGCTGGACGGCTTGGAGTCTCGGCCCAATTAAGTGTAATGTAACTGCCATTAAAACAAATTTAAATAAATAATCCGAATAATAAAGCTCCAAAAATATTAAGTGTGAAGCACAATTACCAATTATCTCCCGCCAACAAATAATGTAATATTTGAGATTCAAAATATTATAAAATAATGCTCAAATGTATCTCACTGTGAATAGAAATTAAATTAAATATCAATTATAACCTAACATTTTTATTCACATTTCAGAAATTTAATCTCATAATGGAGTATTTAGAGTGCATTTTTGCGCACTCATTAGGTGGGTCATGATGCTTGGATGGATTTGGAAAAATTGGCATTGATAAGCCAACATGGATTTAATTATGCGTTGTGCCATGTGAAGTGGGCCGTTACAGATGGGATCGGAACCAGACCCTAGCAAGGAGTGTGGAGATGTCTGCACGCCGCTGCACGCCCACCCAAGTGGATGAGGTTCCTTTGGGGGGAGAGGGTAATAGAAGAGGGTAATGCATTCCACATCGCCTGGCGAAGGGAGAGGTGAAAGATCCATAGGTAAGGCTGCACGTCTTCATGTTGCAACGCATTTTGTATTGATCTTTCCAAATTTTGTCGAAGAGGTACATTTTAAATTTTGGGATGAAATTTATTTAAGGGGGAAGGACGTAGAGATCTGAAAAATGAGGACAAATTTTTCATTTTTGCTGGTAGGGAGTGCATATGCATCATTTAGCTATAAATCATATTTAGAAGCATATTTTGAGTGTGTCATAGAAGATAAATATGCTTCAAATATTAAAATACACCTCCTGTAAAAATTTAAGCCTGTTCGAAGATAGTTTCAGAAATTGGACCAAAAGGGCATCCCGAGTGGCCCGTGTGGATCCGGCGAAACCCGGCCACAAGTGAAAATTTATTTTTTTGAAAATTTGTAATTCAAATAATTTTAAGAACTTTGGTTCAAGCAAAATATCAAATTGAGGCATTTCAGGACGGGTTGTATTGTAACGAGGCTCGGATTCATTAAGGGCAAAAAGGTCATTTTTCCCCTTTGCCCCTTGACTATAAATACAACCCTTAAGAGTAAAAAAAAAAAAAAAATCATATTTTGGTCTAGAGAAGAGCAGAATATGCGTAGGGAGAGAGAGGGGAAGAGAAAACCTAGGTTTTCCAACATTCAAGCTTCCAAAACACGCTTCTAGGCTTGGATTTTCATAGGAAGTTCCTTCTAGGAAGTTGATCCTCTCAACAAGAAATATATTCTCACTAATCGGTTCGGCTGTGCAACGAATGAAACTTCCTTAGTTTGAGAAAAATCATTCTAGGTATGATACCTTTCCAAGTTAGGAATAAATTTGAGTTTTCTTGCCTTTCTATGTGTTGATTGAATGATTTAGGTGTTTACTTGATGTTAGAAAATCACTTAGGCGGTAGTTGCTTTGAAAACCTAGAGTTGACTGTTTATGTACTTGTGTGTTTTTTGTTATTCTTTAGGAATTTGGTAAAGTGATAAACATGTAACTTGTTGGTATGTGTGATTCATTGTATTTTAGCTTATGTTCATGTAGAGAAACTATTGTGGTTTGAGAGTTATGAATTATTCCATGAGTTGGTAGTTTGTGTATTTGTATTTCTTTTGAGAAATTGTTAAACTGATGAACATGAGACTTGATCATATACTTAATTCATTGAATTGTGACTTACATTCATGTAGACAAAGTGTTGTGAATTTGAAGTTATGCTTTACTTTATGAAAGAGGCATATTTTTAAGTCATGCTCCATGTGTTGATGAAATGTTTCATTGAATTGCATAAGAATGAATCTAAAGCATGTTGGCATAGTGTGAATCCTTGGAGGCATGGCGTGAGCTGAACACTTGGTGCTATACATTATGAAGGTGTAGATCCTGTGGTGAAAAACCCAAAATTGGCCATTGGTACTCATGCCAACGGGGACGGACCGTAAAGTGAGACATAAAGTGGTACTCGATGGACCAACAGGAGCGATTCGTTAAACCGAGACATGGGTGTGGCATAGAGTTTGCATGTGTGCGTCATGCATATCACCTTTGCATTGCATTGATGAATAGGTAGATGTATTGCTTTTAAAATGTACACTTGCACATGCCACGTCTTAAATTTGTTCCTAGCATTAGCATTGTGTCATACCAGCAGTTGAGCTGATCCATTCGTGGGATATCATATTACAGACGAGGCTTCCGGTATTTGAAGACTTGATGAAGTCTTGAAGGGTGAAGGAGAAGGTGGACCATGGAGGATTTTTGGCCCTTGGGGAATATTTTGATGTTGTACAAGGGCATAAGCTCTAAATCATATGAAATGATGTTGTAAAAGATTTGTTTATTATGAAAAGAATGAAAAAGACCTTATATGTTGTAATGAATATGATGATGCGACCTTTAAAGTTCAAGCATATGTGTAGGTGTGATGAATTGTATATATTTAAATGATGTATATTTAAATTCAATGAGATTGTGGCCATCGAGTGAGGATGGAATGTGCAAACCCATAATTGTAAAATGTATCATGTATATTAGGTGGGAAAAAGACTTAGAAAACAAAGGAAGTTATGTCAAAATTTTAGTGAAATTAAGGGAGAAAAAATTAAGTGTGTAAAGTACCATTTAAATAGGTGAGAAAAGTGCTCAAAATGGAGGGTTAGAAACCTTGAGGAAATGGGCTAAAAATGGAAGAAAGGGGCTTGAAAACTTGGAAAAAAATTTTGAAAACAGAGAAATTTGCTCGCAGCCATGAACAGTAAAAATGCAGAAACAGGAAACTTTGCTTGCAGTCGCTACAGTGAAACATGATTGACATGCGACCTGCGAGCACCCCGCCATGCCTTGCACAGCCTGACACCCCCTGACACTTACCCCTTTGGCCACCTTTTTGAGCCATGTTTGGGTATTTTTTTGGACTATGTTTGGGCACCATATTGGGCCATGTTTGGCCAACCTTTGGGCCATGTTTGGCCACCCTTTTGGGCTATTTTTGGTAACCTTTTTGGGCCATGTTTGGTCACTTACATGAGCCATGTTTGGCCCCCTTCCTTAGATAAATTTTGGTGGACTTCTTGACCCATACTTAAACTATGCCTTAGGGCATTTTGGGGCCCATTTGGGCCATTATCCCAAGGCATTTTTAGAAATATTTTGAGACTATTTTGGAGCCATTTTTTAATATGACTTAAACTATTTTAAGTATTAATTGGGAGAGAGACTTGAGCAACATTAGGGGACCATTTTAGTTGAGTTAAATGGCAAGTCTTCACTTAAAATTTTGGGGAAACATAGGGGAAGAAATGCATAATTATTTGAATTTTCCTTAATGACCTTTCCTTTACTTTTCTTATTTCATTTCACTCACTCCCCGGGTTTGTGAAAATTTAGGGTGTGACAAATACCACCAAATAAGATGTTCTAGTATTGATGGTTAACATGACTATAGAAATAAAAGGCATCCCATACTTATTTATCATGTAAGTGAGATCAAAACAAACCATATCCCCAAAATAATGGTAATCCATCCTTGATATAGCATCAACCCAAAAAAAAGTTGTCATATGACCCTTTGATCAACTTGCATGGAGTAAAAAAATGATGGATTGTCTAGCAGTTGTTTCTTTAAGTAGTCAAAGACTGCTTCAACATCTCCCTTTTGAAGTTCTTTTTGATGCCTTGAGCTTAAGAGATTTCTCCTATCTTTTGAAGTGAATCCAACATTATGAAAAGCTCTATCGTCAAAGGCCGTAAAATTCATCGTTAGATTTGTTCAAATTTCCATCGAACACATGTTCTTAATCATTTTAGCTTCACTGTCACTTTTGTTTCTATGAGAATGATAATAATATCTTTTACTTGGAGTTGTGAGATCATGATTATGCTCCTCTACCACTTGTGATACTACTCATTTACCATTTTTTCTTTTCTTGATCCTCATCACTACCTTGCATCATGTTCTTGAATCTCCTTTTAGCCTTTGTTTTTCTTCTTCTAGTTTACTAGACATTTTAAATCCTTTACGCGAGCAACAAAATTGATGTCCTATTGTCTCCCTAGTGCATTGTGATTTGCTAGTTGAATGTTTTCTGGTGCCAAATCCCCTTCCTCTTTCATTGCTGTTGTAAAAACTATATGCATCCTCTTAAGTTTCAAATTTAATGCCAATATATGGACAACCAAAATTTACATTTTCGTTGTTTGTTAGGACTCCATGATGTGCTCATCTCTTCTTCCCTCTCTTTCATCATCTTTGATATCTTCTTTCCTTTTCGGTTCATCCATTATCCATACTTCCACATCATCCTCATTGTATCCTTTATCCTCGTCAAAGCAGTGATCTTTCTCATTATTATTATTATTATTATTATTATTATTATTATTGTTGTTGTCATCATCATCATCATAGAAGGCTACATTAGCTGTCTACAATATTCCAATAGAAGAAAAAAAAATCATGGTGGGACAAATATCAAACATATTGAAAGCCAAAAAAAAAAAAAAAAAAAATTAGAATATGAAGTGACAAACAAACAAAGTATTTCTACTAAAACCTATTATTTAAAATTATCTTTTATACATCTGAACATAAAGTAACAAAGAAAACAAACTGAACATTTTAATATGAAGTAACAAAGAAAAGAATTATAGAGATAAAGAAGTCCCCCTCAATTTAAAAGATTCCATTAAACAAATACTAGGTCTCTACAACAAGTTTCAGTTGGTTTTGCAAGCATTTACATGCTAAAACAAATTTAGTAAAAGGTAAGTACCCTTAAATTTGAACGAGTCTACAAAATCTAGTAGATAATCAAGTTTATATAAAGAGTTCTAAAAACCTTGTTATAGTAGCAACTAACAAACATACGAACAAACAATAGTCTTCTATCAATATTCTATTAGAAAAAAATGTTTTCCCAGTAAATGTTGTATGTCCATTTAGCCTAGAAAGGGATGAGATAGAAAATATTTCAAAAAGTCACTAAATAAAAATGGATTACAACTATTGGAGGTACCAACATTGAATCTAATTACAAAAATGTGCACTAAATAATTTTTATTACATAGAAAAAATATCAAACATACTGGAAGGAAAGAGCTAGAAAGTGCAAGAGATAGAGAGAAAGGGAGATAGAGAGAGAGAGAGAGAGAGAGAGAGAGAGAGAGAAATAAATAACAAAGCACACAAATAGAGCATTTTAATATGAAGTGATAAAGCTAGAAAAATCTCTAGTAAGCTTGGTCAATCATTTGAAACTCAAATGCAGCACTTCCTTCGAGAAACAAAAAGCAGCAAAAAAAAAAAGAATACATTGAGCTTGGGATTGCATACCAAAGGGAGGAGAATTAATTTTTGAAATTATTTTTATTGAATCCAAATGGGGATGCTTCTTTATTTATATTTAATGTCTTGAGTAATTTATTAAGTAAATATAGAGTAAAAGTAAATGAGGACTAATGTCTTAGGTAATTTCTTAAATAAATGGAGAGTAAAATTAGATGAGAAAATTAATTTAAATGTATATATGGTATTGGTTTTGAACCTATAGTCCCAAACAAGCTGTTTGGAGATTATGTCGATGGTTGTTCGAATGACTATTAACTTTATTCAAACAAGCTTTCAAAATGGTTTCAAATGTTCCACACTATCTTTCCTTATTTAGTTTATTGATTAACCTAGTTTGAACAAGCTTTGAACTAGGATTGAGAGACATGTTCTGTTAGGACATTTTTAGCTGAATTTTTTTTTTTATTCTCTCTATATTCTAAACTCTATTGATAACACCTCAAAAACCCATCATTTGAACATTAAATATGAACATATACATGTGCATACACTATTAAATCAACAACTTATCATTTAAAGATCATTATTTTCATCATTTAGTCATATACATTATATGAGATACATATTTTCTTTCCAATGCATAATATCTAAAATATCTCAAGGTTTTTACAAAAGGAGATTTACTTCCAACAATTCCCAATTTTCAAAATACAAAACTAGTGGTGGTTTACAACACTTTAAGCCTAAAGGGTAAAAAAAAAAACTCAAGTTCCATCTTCCTCAAGTCTTCGGCTCTTTGTTGTTACCCAAAATTGGGGGAGAGGGTGTCACGACCCAAAACCCACTCTATGCGGATTAGGGGTCTGTGACCGGGTCTACGGCCCGTGGGCCGTTTCCCGTCAAAAGGATCTGAAACACTAAGTAGAGTTTTAACAAAAACATTTTATAATCATTAAAATATCTGGTAGCATAGTCAGGTCATCATTTAGATACATGCCAAAAAGGACATAAGTGTTAAAAAAATATAGATCCTCAGAAAACACAACAGACAGGACCGTAGGTGATATGGGAGACATTAAGACCTTCCAGTATTTAATTTAATACAAAACTCGCCAAAAGAGCTACCAGTAGCTAGTAGCGTCTAGACCTCTGGGGCGCCTGAGGGTTCTCCTACTTCCTGTTATCCTGAAAAATATAAGGGAGGGGTGAGCTAACAAAGCCCAATAAGTAATCTCCTAGCTTTAACATGGGTTAGGGTTAATTCAAGGGAATGATAGGATAAAGAGATATCAGATAGCCAATAGTCAAAAGAACAATCAGTAGATACATAGCTAGTCACCAAGGTGTGCAACAATAACGACCCGAGGGTCTAAAAGAGGCATATCCCACAATATAAAAAAAAATAAAAGGCAACAACAAAGTTATTCAGATTTGGGATCTAGCCTATCATGACGAATTGCTGCCACAAACAAAGCGTTAGCCAATCAAAATATGTCATGCTTGCAATAATATGATCATTCATAGGGTATAAAATATGACCATCCAACAATGCAAAAATGTTAATATCGAAATCTAACAGAACAGATGCGTAAACAGAACAAGGCTCGGCATACCCCCAGAACACGCATATTCAGCTCCACCTCAGTTTCTCGGGCTTACTGAAAAGCGCCAGAGCTCTTTTACTACAGGTCCCGAAGGACACAACATGTCCCGAAGGACACAACAGACCCCAAAGGGTCCACCTCGCATCTGGAAACAGATGGGCATTGTGACTGAGCACAACCCCGGGTACATACCGAATATTATAATCCATAAATTTCCACACAGAATGTACAATCATGTGAAATAACCACAATCTCAATCAACGAGACATAAGATTATGGATCAACAAAATTCAAGATGTATCACCAGATCATGATGGTATAAATATGCTCAAATATCAGCAAATCAAGATCACAAAAGTTATAGGCAAGCGAGTCGAATTCGAAGTACAGACATGAATAATTGATCACAATCAATTGGCTTCAAACGGAGAATCAAGTTCAATAGGTAGTGATAGAGTACAAATTTTGGCAGCATAAAAAGATAAATGTGACTGGCTGGGAAATAACCCACATTAAAGCATAAGAGTTACTTACCTCAAAAATAGATTTCGACAGTTCTACTAATTTAAATCTCCTTCTCCTTCCCCTTGGAGGTTCCTATAAATCAAGAATTTAAGTGTTATTAAACCATTTCGATTATTTAAGGTCGATGTAATTGCTCATGGTTTAATTTTACCCTCTCGGTATTATTTAAGTATGTCCTTAAGGTTGCTAATTTTATCACAACGGCCTTTAGAGTATTTTATTTGGGTAAACGGACTCCATCGTTGAGTCTGAAACGTCCAAGAAAATAAATCTAGGCCTTCGCGGCTTTCTATTTGGCTTTGGGTACCCCTAACGGCAAAATGGTAATTTCATGTTTTAGGTGACTTAATTTTTTGGAACCCCGATTGACAAAACGGACCTCACCATTGAGTTTGGAACGTTCAACATAATTAAATTGGACTATCCTTCATGTTTATTTGGCCTTGGATACCACTTGGGGCAATACAGTCTTTACTATTTACGTGTCTGTATTTTTTAGGACTTGGTTTCATAAATCGGACTCCACCGTTAAGTCCGGAATGCCTGAAATAGTAAAAATACACTATTTATTTATTAAATTTGGACTTCGTTTGACTTATTTAATGTCTGAGGGTAAAATGGTAATTTTACCCAATTAATAAAATAATTAAATTAATTATTTTATTATTTATTTATTTTCCCAAGGGCCTATTTGAATTTATTTTTCAAAGTCTGGGCCAGAATTCAAATAATCAGAACTGGTTGGGGTCAAAACGGAATTCCAGAGTTTTCTAGGGGTCAAACTGTAATTTTCTAAGAATACCAAACTAAACCGAAGGGTTCAGTTAACCTTTAAGTGAACTGGACTGGGACTTTACTAAACCAACCGGTCTGTCTGGTTCAGGATGTCATGCTGACGTCATGATGACGTCAACCCAAAATTTAAAATTTAAAAATTTCCAAAGCAAAACGACGTAGGTTCATTAATGCGGTGGCACATCCCACACGTCGACAGGTGGCCGAGTTGGCACGGAGGGTTTAAACGAGTTGGGCGAGTCGACTCAAGTCGTCTTCTTCATCACACAGTGATTGTAACCTTAATTCCCGATTTCACACTCTTCTAATTTCGTGGCTTTTTGGGATGATTTGATCTCTGTTTTTGGTTCCAAAGGGCTCCTAAAACCTTCAGGCAAGTTTTAGCATCAATTTAGGGGCTCGAATTGAGCTCAGGGTCACGGTTTGGTGTTCAATAGTCGCGACCTGCAACACGGTTGTGCCTGCTCGTTTTTTACTCAAATTCCATGGGGTTTTCTCTGTTATGGTCCCCTCATCATGGGGTTCAAGCCCCCATTTTTAAAATGGAGTTTTTGGGCAGTTTTATGGAGTTGGTCTCACAACCCGTGACCTGCAAGTCATGTTTTCCATAGTGTTCTTGGTGTTTCTAGGTCGTGGATAGCTGATTTCTAGGCTTCCATAAGGTCTATTTTAGGTTTTGAAGGTAAAAATCATGTTTCATGAAGGTCGGTTCAGACCTGCATTGTTGGAGGTCCAACAATGGAGGTCCCTCTCGGTTCTTGGCTTCTTAAGCCTCTCGACCCTATCTATTCATTCATAATAGTCCCGTAATGTCAACTTTTAAACATGCGTGCAATTAAATCTCCATATCAACTAAAACAGAAATCAAAAATTCAAAAAGGAAAGAAATGGAACACGACAGCTTCAGACCTTATACCTTGGTGGTTTCCCTTCAACCGTGGCCCAGTTCTGACCCTCTCAATCCTCTCTAGGTTGCTCAATCCCTTCTCCTTGTGCACTTGAGTGCACACCCACACACATGCATGCACACTTGTACAAACACACACACAAGTTCTCTTTTTCTCTCTCTACCCTCCCTCTAGTTTCTCTCTCTAAACTCTCTACACCAGATCAGCATTCACGCACACACAGTATTTGAACTCACACACAGACTTGAGGTGTCTTAGTTAATGGGTTGACTTATACACACATAAGTGTATGCATGCACATCATGAGGCTTCAGTTGTCATCATGGGGGGCTATGATAATAGGCTGATTTGTAGAGTGATATGGGCTGACCTGTTGCATGGATGGCCATTGGCCATTTTGTGAGGTGGCTTGAGCTAATTTAGGGTTTAGATATATATATATATATATATATATATATATATATATCTTGGTGCATTTATACACAAAGTGGGTTGCAGCCCACTTGGTAATTTTTTTGAAACAATTTCCTTCCCACCATAGGTCAAGGGTTCAATTCCCCTTGGCCCCATGTGTGGCTATTTTCCACCATTTTAGGCTAAGGCCTTGTTTGGTTGGCGCGGTAATTCAGTTTCACTGTTTCTGCTCTAACTTTCGTTCCGTAACTCCTTTTTCGACACGGTTTCTTCCGGTCGCTTCGTATTCGGATTATCTTTATTGTCCAAGGTCTAGTGTCAGTTTTTATTTTTCTATGCTTTTTATAATTAGCTAATTCGAGTTCTAACTGCGATAAAATATGGTTTAAAATAGCTCAACCACTGTATTAAACTCCGTAATGGACTTCATTACATTAATTAAGCAGCAAAATAAATTCGGGGTGTTACAGAGGGTGAGCAGGAAGTCTAGTAGAGAAATACTATAACCCTTAACAATGAATGAGATGATCTGTGAATTTTTCATGGGATAATTGAATACATCAAGATTGTTACTCACAATTTAATAAGTAATCTACCATGCCAAGTATATAGTATCAATTGTGTACCAATGCATAAATCAACGTAACCAAATCCATGCCAAGATAATCCAAACTTAAGTATAATAACTTCAAACTCACACAACTAATTCCACACCACACAACATTTAGGTCCCTGTAAACTCACACAAGTTTTCATCATATTTCTTACTTTATGTGTTACAAGCTTGATGGACATGAGTACCACTTGGCCAAGTTACACTTAAAACTAATAGGCACCAAGTTTCCTGCTTAAATTATGGGTCACATACAACACATAGACAACAATGTTAACAACATAATTCTCAACAAATAACCACACTTTCAAGCATGTCATTCATGTAACCATACATTCACAACAATTCCAACAACATTATATCTAAGAGAATAATATATAAACCATGTCTACATTCTATCCATAGGGTATATATAGCATGTTTCTTAGAAGTTTAGCACATAGCTATATTCTAATCAAGAGATACACACATTTTCAAAATTTTTATCACTCAAGCAATTTCGCAAACACTTTACATATATTACTAGAAATAATTGTTTCCAACATGAAATCCCAACACCATTTTTTACATCAACCCTATCATTGATTTCATACCTATAAGGGATGTAAAACACATGAATATTAGAATGCACCAACATTACAATTAAGTTACATATATGCATGATACATGAAGTAAGAGTCTAATGTTACATTATATATAATGCTAAGGTTTGAAATACATCTTTTAGTTCTTAATCTACATGAAAACTCATAAGAAATTAAGAGAAATAGTAAACCTTAAATGTTCATAATAAACAAACTTTAGAATCAAATCTTCCTCCAAACGAGAAAATTCTACCTCTAAAAGATTGATTAATGTGTGTAGAATGACTTCCTTACAAATGTCCAAATTTTCATAACCCAAATCCTCATTGAAATCAGAAAGGAATGAAGAAGAATCGGAGAAACTAGGAGGGAAGGGAAGTTTTGCCATTAGATAGTGAGAAATGAGAGAGTTATGAGTCCACTCTTGGCCCCTTCCTCTTACTCTCTTGTCTCTCTACATTTTTGGAGCAAATCATGCAACATAATTGAGCATTGGATCTTAACATAATTTCACCTGCAATTACCCATACACATTCCTACCATATTCTCCATCCTTCTGACTTGGAAAGCCATTTCTCTACATGTTTCATATTCTTGTCACGAGGATGTACTTTGAAAGTTCCATCAGTCCCGACTAGCAATTCATCGGGGCAATATGAAGATATATCACAATTGGCATCGACAGTATAAGGGCATAAGGGTGACATAACCAGTTTTATCATTCGATGCCTTACTTGCTAGAAAATTAAGGTCGAGCATCTAAGGCCTACAATGGCTATTGCCAATAGCTGAGTGGAAGTTAGAGAATGTGAATATGGATTTTGTGACAAGGTTATTGAGATCATTATGAGGAAATGATGTTATATGGGTTACCATGGATTAATTAATAAAGACTACTCACTTCTTTCCTATTCGAATGAAAAATTTCATTGATTCTCTTAACCATTTGTACCTTTGGGAGATTATTCGTTTCCATAGAATTCTGATGTCGATTGTTTAGAATAGATATCTATATTTCCCATATTAATTTAGTAAAGTCTATAGGTAGCACTGGGGATTGAGTTGTTGTTTAGTATAACTTTTAACCCACTAGAAAAAAAAAAAAAACATAGGTCGAGCAAATCATTCATATTCTTAAGGACACGTTGTTGGATTATGTGATGGATTTTCAACGTGGTTGGGAGGATCACTTAATAGTCGAGTATTGAGTTGACACCTTTTGAGGCCTTGTATGGGAGACCTTGTAGATCACCGATATGTTAGATTATTCTATAGATTTGGCACCAAATTTAGTGTAGGAGACCATTGGAAAGATCAAGGTGATACAACAAGCATTAATATTAGCCTATAGTCGACAAAAGAGCTATGTGGATATGATACGATGACTTTTGGCATTCGAGGTTGGGGACCACGTGTTCCTAAAGGTCACACTATGAAAGGGGTTGGGTGAATTTGGTTATAGCAGGATGTAACATTTTGTAAATTTAGAAAATATATAAATGAATAAAGAATGGATAATATCAGCTTTGCATGATAATGATAATCACAAACACATGAATAAAAGCTTGGAGTGTAGAATCAGAAAGGAGAAAACATACCCAGTTTTGGGTCTTCGTTTGAACGAAGGGTAGTTCATTCAAATGAATGTTACTAACCCTTCGTGATGATGATGATGAAGGAGAGAAAAGTTAATTTTTGGCTTTCACAGTTATCACCAATGTCCTCAAAGGTTTTTCATCCCATGAGGATGATAAACAAGAGGATAATGAAAATCTTGTGTCTAGTGATAGTGAAAATGAAGAAGAAGACAACATTGAGATTGCTTATGAAAAATTGTTTAATAAATCAATCAATCTCTATAAGTCTAACATAAAACTAACTACTAAACTCAAAACAAATAAGAAAGAGAAATGTGAACTTGTGGTTAATCAATCCTTGTTGAAGCAACTTAACGAGAAAAAATTTTCTCTTAGAAAATATAAAATCCTTAAACAAGAGAAGAATTTGTAGGTTGATAAAGTAGGGAAATTTAGGTTATCCCTATAAGCTTGTGATGTTGAAAAGAAAGAATTGATTTCAAAATTTCATTCTCTTAATAATGAACTTAAACATGCTAAGGATGTTAAAATCACTTTTGGGGATAGGTCAAACAAATTAGTAAAAATTCCTAATTATGTCCAAATCAAGAATGATAAAAGTTGTGACGCCTTTAACCCGAAGGGCCGAACTACGGCGTCACTAGGACCCCGAAAGGAAGGTAACAGGACTAACCATGCTAATCAAGTATATAAAATACAGGCCATTTTTTTTAAAATTGATTTCCTTTAATTGGTTCCTCTTTAATCAGTTTTGGTTCGGTTCCATGATTAAACTTGTTCAATTCCTGTAACAAGATTAAATGAAATTGATTACTATCAAAGGTACTATACCAACCATTCATTAACAGTGTATAATTTGATCATCACACTTGGTCCAAATCAATCAAAGATCCCCAAACCATTAATTCAATTGAAGCAATTTATGGAGTTCAACATTGTGGACTTCAACGTTAGGCAATCGGAGGATTCCAAGGTTGCATGGAGTTTTTAATTGTGTAGAGCGTCGATCAGAAGATTTTGAGTTTGTATAGAGCTTGTAGTTGTATGAAGAATTTATCTATGGTAGTGTCTTATGGCTACAAGTGAGATTGAGGACGGTTGAGTAAAATGGAGCTTGAGGAACTGAGTTTGTGTCATCACCGGGGTGTCATCAATCTCACAAATAGTGGATTCTTCCATAAACATGGCTAGCTCTAAAGTTTTCCATCACAAATAGTTATTCATGTTGGTTTCTCCATCATTACGATTGGTTTGCAATCTCTCTAACTCCTCTCATGCTTTACAATTTCTAAATTTCTCAATGTTGATTGCTTCTACTTGATTAGATTTAGGTTTCCATGAGTATTAAAAATTGATCATCAATTGAATAATTGAGAACCTAAATTGAGAAATTAGATTAAAAATTGAATTGATAAATTAAAAATTGATCAAGTAATCAAAATTGGGGTTAAATTGTGAAATTGACAAGTGGAATTGATTGCTTAGTCAATTAGGCTCAGGGTGAATTGGTTTGTTTATTGAACACTTGTACAATCAAATTGAGTGAATGAATTGTAGTGAATTGAATTGAAAAAATTGTTGTATGTTGCATAGAATTTCAATTCAATTTTGTGCCCTCAATTATTGTAGTTAGTGTTGTAGATAAAGAATTGCAAAAAGTTATACATACCTATTCAACCCCCCTTCTAAGTTAGTTTCACACTAAGGGACTAACAATAATATTTTATTTTTCTATGCTTCGCAAGTATGAGCTGGATCCTTCATATGTTTTAGATTGGACCAACTTGAGTATAGAGAGGGATGCTTCTTATGAGGAACGACCCATTCGGATTCTAAATTCAATAGAAAAGTCTTACGAGGCAAGACGATTCCTTTGGTCAAGGTCTTATGGAAACATTATGGCATTGAGTAGGCCACGTGTGAGTGCAAGGATGGAATTTGCACCAAACATCCAGAATTATTTCTTGATAGAGGTATTATTAAATTTTAGGGACAATATTTCTTTAAGGGGGGAGGTTGTAACATTTCATAAATTTAGAAATATATAAATGAATAAAGAATGGATAATATTAGCTTTGCATGATAATGATAATCACAAACACGTGAATAAAGACTTAGAGTGTACAATCAGAAAGGAGACCCAGTTTTGGTTTTTCCTTTGAACGAAGGCCAAAGAAGACCCAATTTCGGGTCTCCGTTCAAATGAAGGGTAGTTCATTCGAACGAACGCCAGTAACCCTTCGTTTGATACTCGTTCGAACAATGGCACACTTGATCAAATGAGGCATTATTCGTTTGAATAAGCCTGCGACAGACCATTTTATGTTGCGGGGTAAAGAGTAATTTTCTCACAAACTTCACCATTTTCTTCTCTTCCAAACTCTCTCAAGCCAAGAAAGAGTTAGGGTTTTGATATTTTCCTTGATTCCTAAGCCATATAAACACATTTTACCATAAGTACACATGATTAAGAAGAATCTCACCAATTGAAATATAGGAAATCAATGGTTTCTTCAAGAACAAGGGGTAAGGTTTAGGGTTTTTCATCTCTTCTTATAATTGTTCATTTTTCCTGATAGATTTAGTTGATTTAAGTGAAATAAATGGTGTAAAATATTTTCTTAGGATTTGGGAGCAAGGATTGAGCTATGGTCTTGGAATCTCTCTCTACATATAAGAAATCCACTTCTCTCAAGGCTTTGAGGTAGGGAGTCTAACCTAGGTTGAAGGTTGGGCATTTTTTATTTGAAGCATGATGCATTTTACTTGTCTTAAGGTTTTCTCTACAATGTCATATTTTAGTATATTGCTCATGTCACGACCCGAAACCCACCCTATGCGGATCTCGTGTCGCGGGGCCGACCCTAAGGCCGTCCCTACTTTTTTCATTCCTGTATCATAGTACTAATATGCAATGTACTAAATTTTAAAAACAATAATCAGCGGAAGTCTTATCAGTAATAGTAATCAGCGGAAGTCTTTAATATACAATGATTAGCGGAAGTCTTTACAATACAATGATATGGTTCTATATTACCAAAATAAGAACCAGACGTAACCAGCACCCGAAGGTGGTGAATACATAGGAGAACTAAAACACAGACTGGTACATTTCCTCAAAATATCCTCCTACGTGTCCAGACTCTTATTGGGCTCCTGCAGCGTCATCACCTGAAATGGGGTAATAAGGTGGAATGAGCTACGAGAGCTCAGCAAGTAAAAGCAGATCTCCAACACTGGTATCAGAATATGATAAAAGAGATGATGTGATAGCTAATGAGAATAGTTTCCATAAGGGCCAATAAACAACAGGTCACAATGTACAATCAGGAGTAATGGATATAACCTCAACATGAAACTCTCAACAACAATATATCAATATGAAGATACTGCCACAATAAACCGATCACAATCAATCAATAAAGAAGGTTCTCTCAATGTAAGATGAATCATAAGGAAGAGTATTCCTTGAATAACATAACCATAACAATCCAGTCGAGATGCTTTTATTCTGTAACATTCCAGTCAAAATGAAAATGAGATGCCAATGAAATGTCAATGATCATGTCAGTCAATTGCCGGTAGATAGTGTCAGGACCCGCCCCATCATGGCACAATATTGTCCGCTTTGGGCTTCAGCCCTTACGGCTTTGTTCTTCCTGGGCTTTGCCCCAGGAAAAGGCCTTGTACCAAGTGGTGCGCGATCCCCCCTTATGTGCACCTTCACCTTTCCTTCCCCAGGCGATGTGGGATGAGACCTAATGGCCTCCATCCACCCCTCACGAGGCTCGACGTCCCCGTCGAAAGGCCCTTCTTGGTGGCACATCTCTGGCTGGGGGCCAGCTCTGATACCATCTGTCAGGACCCGCCCCATCATGGCATAATATTGTCCGCTTTGGGCTTCAGCCCTCACGGCTTTGTTCTTCCTGGGCTTTGCCCCAGGAAAAGGCCTTGTACCAAGTGGTGCGCGATCCCCCCTTATGTGCACCTTCACCTTTCCTTCCCCAGGCGATGTGGGATGAGACCTAATGGCCTCCTAACTGTAACGGCCCGGTTCCACTGGTCATGATATTGTCCGCTTTGGGCCGTAGCCCGCACGGGTTTGTTCTTGGGCTTAACCCAAAACGCGTCATACCAGCTAGACATCCGTCCGAACATATGAATACCTTCCCCCTTCCTTCCCTAGGCGATGTGGGATGAGACCTAATGGCCTCCATCCACCCCTTACGAGGCTCGACGTCCTCGTCGAAGGGCCCCCTTTCGGGCACACGTTCCGGCTGGATCAGGCTCTGATACCACTGTAACGGCCCGGTTCCACTGATCATGATATTGTCCGCTTTGGGCCGTAGCCCGCACGGTTTTGTTCTTGGGCTTAACCCAAAATGCGTCATGCCAGCTAGACATCCGTCCGCACATATGAATACCTCCGCTTTCCCTTCCCCAGGCGATGTGGGATGAGACCTAATGGCCTCCATCCACCCCTCACGAGGCTCGACGTCCCCGTCGAAAGGCCCTTCTTGGTGGCACATCTCTGGCTGGGGGCCAGCTCTGATACCATCTGTCAGGACCCGCCCCATCATGGCACAATATTGTCCGCTTTGGGCTTCAGCCCTCACGGCTTTGTTCTTCCTGGGCTTTGCCCCAGGAAAAGGCCTTGTACCAAGTGGTGCGCAATCCCCCCTTATGTGCACCTTCACCTTTCCTTCCCCAGGCGATGTGGGATGAGACCTAATGGCCTCCATCCACCCCTCACGAGGCTCGACGTCCCCGTCGAAAGGCCCTTCTTGGTGGCACATCTCTGGCTGGGGGCCAGCTCTGATACCATCTGTCAGGACCCGCCCCATCATGGCACAATATTGTCCGCTTTGGGCTTCAGCCCTCACGGCTTTGTTCTTCCTGGGCTTTGCCCCAGGAAAAGGCCTTGTACCAAGTGGTGCGCAATCCCCCCTTATGTGCACCTTCACCTTTCCTTCCCCAGGCGATGTGGGATGAGACCTAATGGCCTCCATCCACCCCTCACGAGGCTCGACGTCCCCGTCGAAAGGCCCTTCTTGGTGGCACATCTCTGGCTGGGGGCCAACTCTGATACCATCTGTCAGGACCCTCCCCATCATGGCACAATATTGTCCGCTTTGGGCTTCAGCCCTCACGGCTTTGTTCTTCCTCGGCTTTGCCCCAGGAAAAGGCCATTAGGTCTCATCCCACATCGCCTGGGGAAGGAAGGGGGAAGGTATTCATATGTGCGGACGGATGTCTAGCTGGCATGACGCGTTTTGGGTTAAGCCCAAGAACAAACCCGTGCGGGCTACGGCCCAAAGCGGACAATATCATGACCAGTGGAACCGGGCCATTACAGTGGTATCAGAGCCTGACCCAGCCGGAACGTGTGCCCGAAAGGGGGCCCTTCGACGAGGACGTCGAGCCTCGTGAGGGGTGGATGGAGGCCATTAGGTCTCATCCCACATCGCCTGGGGAAGGAAGGGGGAAGGTATTCATATGTGCGGACGGATGTCTAGCTGGTATGACGCGTTTTGGGTTAAGCCCAAGAACAAACCCGTGCGGGCTACGGCCCAAAGCGGACAATATCATGACCAGTGGAATCGGGCCGTTACAGATAGCCTTCAAGGAATTCATTCCTGCCACATGTTCATTCATGGACTTGACCCTTAGGTCTCCAGTCAATCAGAAAGCATTAGAGGGATATTGTGACTAAGCACAAATTCGGTGTTCATAACATTTTATGATTATAGTGATTCCATAGAAGTATAAAATGGAATATCATGTATACAATAAATTTATAACCGTAGGCCTTTCGAGGCATGGTTCAACATGATAACAATGACATAACAGTCAATCAATGTCCACAAGATAGAACAATATCACATTGTGGAAAACAATAGCGTCAAATACGTTCAAGAGTAGAAGCTTGGCAGTAAAGAGAATAAACTTGGCTTGGAAACACCATATGGAAGAGAAGGTGAATTTACTTACCTCTAATGCGTTCTTAAATAAGTCTCCTGTTGGTTTGCCTTTTCCGATCAAGTTTCTTATATATCAATAAATACGTTTCAGAATGATACTATGCATCAAATTCTACGCCTTGCTATGATAAGTATTTCTAATACTTATTTAGACTTTACCATTGATTCTGAAATGCCGAAGAAAGTCGGTTTAGGCTTTCGCGGAATTCCATTTGGACTTCTAGATTGAAAAGGGCAAAATTATCATTTACATTTTTACGGTATTTTATCTTTTGGGACCCCGTCTCATGAAATGGACCTCACCATTGATCTTGGAATGTCCGAGATAATAAAAATTAACTATTTATTTGCATCATTTGGACTTCGTTTGACCCATATTTGAAATAGGGGCATTTTTGTAAAAATTAATATATTATTAATTTTTCTGTTTGGGCCACAATGACATTTCATAAAATTTCTAAGGGTCAATTCATAATTCTTCAGAGTTGCGATCTGAACCAGTTGGTTCACAACCAGAAACCCTAAACCGGTTTGTTATATCATTGAACCAACCAGTTCTGTTGAAATCCAAGAAACCAGAATTTAATAGCCCTTCCTTTATTCTATCCACGTTTTGGATACCCTTCAACCTTAATTTCAATTTTCTATCCATGTAACCAAACAAGGCAAATACCATTTGAATTCAACTTCAAAACGATGCAGCATCACTGCCCCATTCATTTCCAGTTGGGTCCCGACCCAATCCGACCTGTGACCCGGTTCCGTCTAACCCGATGTGCCCCCGACATTCCGGTCATCTTCCCTGACTATTTTTTCGGCCACAGTTGCCTGAACAGTAAACCCTAGCTACAAATCTTCACTGTTTCACGTCTATTTTTGTTGCTTTTTAAATCTTCTCATGCCAAATTACTCCCACTGTCCTAAGCTCTCATTTAGGCAATCTTAAACCTAAGAAAACTACAGTTTCCATCATCATTTTTCCCAGTTTCCAGCGATTGTATCTTTCCAATTTCATGCATATTCTTTGACTGTTTTAACCCCAAATTGTCTCTAAATTATTCCTGTATAGTAGAGGATCAGTTCCTCATCACTTAAATAGATTTTAAAAACACAAACCTCATGGAACCTGAATTATCACCAGACTTGCAACTCAATGTTTTTCCTTGGTTTCTCAACCGTTTTAGGTGGTTCTTTTTGCGTTGAGTTTCAATTTCCATATCCTACAAGATCTTATCAATAAAACTCGGCTTCATGCTTTGAAATCAGAACTCAAAAGATTGACAAACTCACCTGGAATTTCTGTATTTCCTTTGCAGCTTCTCCCCTCTTCTTCTTCTTTCTTGGTTCTGTTTCCTCCAAAATGTTTCTTTCTCTTCCTTTTCTATCTCAGTTTTCTCTTTCTCTTCATCTCTCAACTATACATATATAGAGAAGACCCACCATTTCTTTCTCTCTCTCTACTTTCTCTCTCTCTCTTCTCTAATCAACCGACCTAACCTGCCTTGAGTTGGTGGCTTCTGCCACCTAGCACACATGTCACTACACCACCTTACACTATATCCACTTGCCCTCATCTCCTTTCACACAACCACACACCATGACACCTCCACACACGGCATGCATACCATACACTTATACTACCACCCAACACACCTGCACATGGCACGTGTTGCATGTCCACCTTTCCATTTTTCCTTTTGTATTTTATTCCACAATACATATTGTTATATATACATTATACTGTATGTATTTATTTATACATACATATAAAATACACATTAACATACATGAAATTGTATCCGTATATATACATCTATACTCATTTCTATAAATGTATACATACTCTAATATTTAGTAGACTACGCATGCATGCAAACGATCACATGCACGGAAGTACATGCATGCATGTAGTACGAGCTCAATCTTGAGTTGCTCGGGTGTTGCCCGACAATGTTTATAAAAATAAATCATTCACATTCCAATCCATTTGGTCCAAGAAATACAATGATATAGAGCTTAACCGTTCGGTTTACCCCTAGTGATATTTCACTTTACCGATGTACCTCGGTATACGCACCATATCCTGGGTCAGGATATTATAGGCTATCTCGATATACGTGTCATATCCCGGGTCAGGATATTACAGCTCATGCCTTGAATTATAATGAAATGTTGAATATCTTGATTTCACTAGTATTGGTGTATTCTTGTGATAAATGATAAAATTGTTAAATAATGTGTATATATGTATTTCTCATGTTTGAGAGAATTAATTGAATTGTTGAAGTTTATAAGGTTGTGTTAGCCTTGTTGTACTTTGGTTATAAATGATAAAATGAAGTTATGGCATGTTTGTAAATAAATTGAGAAATATTGATGATAAGAGAAAATGTGAAATGGAAATGAATGACAAAAATGTGGATATTTACTCCTTGGGATAAATTGAATAATGAGGGATGTGAGATTGTTGGAATTGTGATGCCTTGGTTGGGAAATTTATAAAAGGCTTTAAAATTTTGAAAGAGTGAAAGTGTGTGCTCGTGAGATTTCACTATTTCCTGGTGGATCTATATGTTGATGGGAATTATGTCTCCCTTCAATTAGGACCGTAACCCTACACGGGTGGCGGCGCATTGCCAACGAGTTAATAGCTCATGAAGTGTCAGGCCTTTCAAGAGGGCCAGTAGAAAAGCTAAGTTCGAAACATTAGGATTCAACATGAGAGGAATGGAAAGTGAGCTCAATTTATAGTTACATGATGTACACTTACCTCTCTTATAGTTACCTAGGTTAAAGGTTGGACGTTTTCCATGTGAAGCACGATGCGTTTTACTTGTCTTGAAGTTTTCTCTACAATGTCATATTTTCTATATAAAACTCATTTTAAGGGGGGTAGGATGTAACACCCCGATCTAATTGAGCAAAGTAATTAACGATAATGACAATTATCATAAATTAATTTGCTTAATAACCATAGGCAACGCTAGTTATAACTAGTGACTCGTAAATATGGAAGCAAGTGAATAAATGATAAAAATAATTAGCCCTAAATCAAATACGACCAATGTGAGAATGAAACTTAATGTCGAGGGCCATGATTTGATAAGAAATTAGTGAATGTGGGAAATTAGTGCACAAAGACTATTAAAATAATTAAATACAGCAAGGCGAGACAATGAAGGCTATGAGAACTTGACAAGATCTCGATTTATGAAATCGACATGTGAAGAGAATAAATAAGTGATATAAGTACATAAGGAAGAAATACAAGTGATTCAAGAATTCTTTGATAAAAATAAAATACTTTTGGTATAAACAAAACACGATGGGATGTGTTAAAAATAAAATTTATGACATGAAGAAGAAGCATGCAAGAATCAAAAACATTACGAGAATGCCAAGAGATTTTACGGCAATTGAAAAGCAATTTTGAAAATTCAAGAAACACACCCAAAATGCCAAACAAGGCATAAGGAGAGAAAAAGTGCGAAAATAAGGCCAAAAGTGTTGGCCAAGGGACTTGAACCCAAGACCAAAAAATGAGGGGGAATTCTATACCAAAAAGAATAGCCAACTTGGCTACAACACTTTTATGCTATATATCCCACATGACATGTATATATCCCATGAAAAATATATGTCTGCATGCAAAAAGCTGGGTGTCATCACCCTATTGAGCCAACACTTCAA
Organism: Nyssa sinensis; assembly: GCA_008638375.1. Lineage (NCBI taxonomy): Eukaryota > Viridiplantae > Streptophyta > Magnoliopsida > Cornales > Nyssaceae > Nyssa > Nyssa sinensis. Next base: position 28,071,410 of record CM018035.1, read on the forward strand.
AAAATCAATTTTCATGCAAAAAAAATATATATATATATATATATAAATGTGTGTGTGTGTATATATATATATGTTGTAGATATACATATATATATATATATGCCATGTGTGTGTTATGCGTGTGGAAGAAGAAAGGGGAAATAGACCATGATGGTTTGGCTAGAAAGAAAGAAAGAGAATGGAGAGAAAGAGAGAGAGTGAGTGAGAGTGAGTGAGAATTGTAAAAAGAGGGAGAGACTTGCTGAGACATAAAGTGAAGAAGAAGAAGAAGAAAGAAGAAATCAGAGGCAAGAAGGAATAGAGAGAAGCAGTCGAGAGAGAAGGAAAAGCTAAGAGAGGTAAATTTTCTCTCTCTAGAAAAATTCGATTTTTAAGCTTGTTTATGGGCTAAAATATGCATGCATGTGTTTTATATTGTTAAGGGATAAAAATAGAAGGCTTGAAAACCCTAAGAACTCTAAGACCCGAATATGCCAAAAATTGAGTTTTTGATAAAACTTAATTAAAGCTTCAAACAAACTACAAGGCTCAAAAGAGCATGAAACAAGGAGTGTTCTGCAACTTGAATCACAAAAAATGGTTAAAAAACCATTGAGAAAATCGTGGTTATAGTTGGGGGAAGAAAATTTGAAAACTCAAAATTTGAGTGGGTTTTGTTGCATTAAAGGAACGGAAAAACCTTCCTCGTAGTTCCAGAAACTTATAGGATGAAATTGAGGCAAAAACAGTAGCTAAAAATCCATGAAATAGGAAATGAATACCTCATCGAAAAATCGAGGGTCACCGGAGCTACGACTGTAACCTCCTATTTTGCGACGGTAGAGCCCTCAAATCTAGAAATTAAGTAAAAAAATGGAATCTTCATGAAATTAGGGTTCGAACTACATTGAATTTGCACCAAAATTCAACCGGCGACCGTCGTCGACACCGGAGAAGGCCACTAGAACCCTCGTCAAATTAATGGGGAAGAAGAACAGTGGTGGGTCAAGTCATGGGCCGGATATCGGGTTGGGTCCTGACCCACTGTTTAAATTGGGTTTGGGTTAAATTAAAACTATGTTGTTTTGACTTAAAAGGATTTTAAAAAATAATAAAATATTAGGGTTAAAGTCAGCATGACGCATTAAACCGGATGCACCGGTTGGTTCAACAATGTTTGGGACTAGTTCACTTCAAATCCAATTAAACCAATTGGTTTTATTTAAATAGTTTTCAAAAATTATATTGGCCCGTACTAGTTTCTAAAATAATAATTAGACCCACAGAACCTTCGATTAATTGTAAAATGACCCTCAACAGGTTTGATTAATTATGAAATCGCCCATAAATTAATTAAATATTAATTTTAAATCCCTTTAATTATATGAGAAATTACCAAAATGCCCTTAGGCCAAAAATAGGCCAAATAAAGGCCGATTAAAATAAAAGAATAGTGCAATCCAATATTTTCGGGCATTCTGGACTCAACATCGGAATCCGATTTGTGAAATTAAATCCCAAAAAATACTAACAGGCAAACTGGAGTAATTTCACATATGTCCTAATGATTAATTAAGTGACAAATTAAACCCTGATGATTGTAAAAATGCGTACCTTAACATTTTGGGACATTCTGGACCTAATGGCGGAATCCGTTTTGTGAAATGAAGTCCTCCTAGAAATACAGACACGTAAAATGTCGTAATTATGGTTTTACCCTTAATAACCCAAAAGCCAGTTAAATGTTAGAGGTGACATATTCTGACTTTCTTTGACGTCCCGGACTCAACGGTAGAGTTCATTTTAGCAAACAAAGTACCAAAAAATGTGACGTGTGAAAATATAAAATTATAAAAATGCCCCTAGACTTAATGTAAGTCACATAAATGCAAATTAAGATCCAGAAAAGCCTCAATTAATTATATTCAATATTTCGGACTTGATGGTGATGTTCCTTTGAGGAAAATAAGACTCGATAACAAACTGAAAAATAATGAATACGTCTTTAGGACTTAATGAAGTTACCAGAAGTATAAAAATAAAATTAATAAATCCACATAAATGACATAAGGATCGAATAGACTCAAAATGGAGTCTGAATACGTAAATTTACATACGAAAAAATAAGAGACATTAAAAAGTATAAATTACCATAATGCCCTTGAAGGGCTAAATAAGTTTTAAGGCATCAAGGAACCTTAAATGGGGAATTTGAAGACCCTAAATTAAATAGCCTAATTTCAAAAGAACTTAAAACACTGAATAACAAATTTTGGGATTAGAATGAAGACTAATTCATTATGCCATATATTTTTTATCCATGATTATAGGATCACCCAAACGATGAAAAATGGAAAGAAAGCTATGGGATAGCTATTATGGTACCCGCATGGGAATGCGATGCTAAGAACCCAATGTAAGTAAACTTGAACTCTAATATGTGGTATTTCCTTGAGCCATGTCACAATTATATTTTTCTCGATGATGCCAATTTGTATTCTTATACGTACCTAACAATTATCGATTCCATAATTTGATACATGTTCTACCTGGTAGATATGTTAAGAATTCGATTACCAATATCTTGATGTGATTTCTTCTTCATTTCTATACCTTGCTTTAGATATTGGAAAATTGATATGTTTCTCACTACTGAATATTTGATATTCCACATATATGTACATCCCTTATGAAATTTTGTTGATCGTGATATTATTATGAGTATTGGGACTTATGCTCTGTCACAACGTCCATCTGATTCCATAGATGTTGTTTTGGACCTACGGGTCGGTGATTAGGAATGATACCCAACACTTAGTCTATGGAAGACACGATATATAATGTGAGCTCTAGTGCTATTCAGGAACCCGAATGAAGGGTGAACCTGAATGAGTGCTTTTGGGGGTAGTTGGGCCCTATTTGTTGATGCATCTATTTTGTTAGTATCTCATATCTTTTTTGAATCATAATCTGATAATGCACTCTTTGGTTATTGATACACCTTGCAAGCCTATCATTGGATTCAATTTGATAGTTTGTAATATCTTGTGATATTTGGCGACTGATTGTCGTATAGACTAAATCCCTATTGTTGATTTGCTAAACTATTTACATCACTTTGTTCAAACTACTTTGGGATATGCCTTTTGGACTCACGGGTCATCTTGGTTGATTTATTCTCCTTTGTGACTGGCTATTGTTATCTATCATTTCACTTGCCATTTGGTTGTATCTTGTTACCCAAACTAACCCTGTCCCATAACAGAGCGAGGAAATTTACTTACTGAGCTAAGTTAGCTCACTCCATATTCATAGCCATTTTTTAGGTAGCACTATATGAGAGGAAATGCAATAAGGCAACTAGTGGAGCTAGTAATGTGCTTATGAGCAATATTGATGAAGTAAACTCCAAGTCTTAATTGGAACATGTATTTTGTAAGGCTAATATTTATATTTAGCTATTGTGATATTGTATCATTAGAAATGATGTTAGACTTAAATGATGATTTATGTTGATGAAAATTGTACTTGGAGATATTCTGATTGGTTGTTGGAGTTCGGTTTGTGATCAGATGAATTGCATTGGTGTAGCTTCTGCATTTAATGATTCGTTGATTTAAAGAAAAAGAAAAAGAAATTATAACTCTTGTGCAATTCATTTGATTCTATAAGGCCTGTCGAGTGGCAATGTCGGTCGTTGCCCCTAATTCGCGTAGGGTGGGTTTCGAGTTGCGACAGAATGGTATCAAAGCTATAGGTTGATGATTCTTTGGGAGAGATCAAACCAACATTGAACTTGAGGACTATTGGATGATTTAGACGATTAGATGATCGGTGACTTTGAGACAATAGCATGTTTAGGTACTAAGGTTAATAGTCTTTGGGAAAGACTATGCTATGATGAAATTTGATGATTCTTAAGCGATTGAGATGATCAAATGCATAGTGACCTTTGGGAGATAGTAGTGTGCTTAAGGGAAAATGTTAAGGATTCTTAGGAAGAACTGTAGCGGTATTGAGATTGATGACTCTTGCATAATTGAGTTATGAATTGATTAGTGAATTATGGGAAACTATAGTTTGAACTAGGGCAACAGTTAATGCTCTTTTGGAAGATATAGGGTGACATAGAGTTGGGATTGTGAAATTTTGGAAAATCAATGGATCTGACAACAAAACTATAGAAGAGATAGTCTGAGAAAGACTTAATGGATAGTGACATAAGGGGTTTGAGACTTCAAATGGATTGATGATACATTAGAAATGTAAGGATTCTTGAGTGAGTCATAGATAAACCCTGATAGAGTAAAGACAAATAGATCCTTTAGAGGCAATTACTGATTGAACGAGACTATCAAAGTTAACATATGAATGTGATGGTTCTAAAAGGAGACTGACACATGATGAATGATCATTGGAGATAATTCAATAGATCTTGTTAATCTAGGCGACGATATGACCCAATGTGGGTGGTACTTTATTGTGTTAGCTGAATCTATTCCAAAAGGTAAATGATTAATAACACTGAATAACTTTTGAGGATTAATGTGATCTAATGATTGAATGGACTGAACTTGTAGTAAAAAGCCTAGAAAAATTCGTGAAGACAACAACTATTATGAAAAGGGTACATAATTCCTTAAAGTACCATGAAAATAATTTTTATTGTGGGAGAAAGTAAGGATAACTAAATTGGGGATACTAAGGAAGTTATGAACTTCCCTGGTTGGAGAAACCTTAATTAATTTTGACAATCTTTAAATGCCAAATATAAAGACAAAATTATAGGATGGCTAATTGATTTAAATAATCCTGAATATGATATGAAGCCTAGAATAGACATGATTGTGAATAGCAGTACCTGCAAATGAATAAGTGCTAGTATGCTATTAAATCTTTGGTTATAGATGAGACTAATCACATGACTATGTGACTTTGAAGTCATAGAAGGGACAAGGTACTTCCTGTATGGTTGAATAAGTTCTCTAAGAGAACAAATTTGTTAAAATTGAATAAAGATTGGGAAAAATGAAACATTTAATGGAAAATCGAATATGATGATGAGTATGAAAAACTAAACACTTGAACAACCTTTTTGAGCAAAGGTAAGGGAAACCAAAATAATGGCTATAAGTTAAAAAGTCATAGGACTTTGAGATTTGAACTGTTCAAAATGATGTGAAAGGTTCAAGGTGAACCAAATATGATATCACGATAAAAAATACTTCCAAAAAGTGGATTATCGTATGAATAATTAGTGACTAGGGTAAAAGACTACTCTAAGAAATTTTAATAAGTCTATCAAGACTTAAAGAAGAGATGAACTAAGTATATTTACTATTATTTTAATTCATAAAGGAATGAGAAATCAAAATCTATGAAAGGATAAATTGTGAGAAAAAGATTAAAAGGTATTTGTATTTCTCTATAAATTGAGAAAAAAATGGAGGAACTAATTTTCTCAACCTATCTGAATCATAAAAAGACCAATGCATACAAATTCGAAAACAAAGGCAAGGGTGCCAATGAAATAGTGCAAAATAAAACTAAAAAGGATTGATAAATCTTCAACTTAAGTAACCCTTAAAAATGGGCATGTGATCGAGGATCACAAATGAATATTACGAATAAATCTAAATTTATCATTACACGAAAAAAAATGTTGAAATGCAAAGAGAATACGAGTAAACCATCCTAGCACGAGCCAAAGGATGCTCATAAACACAAAACAGAAATATGACACTGAAAATACCCAAGGGAAATACAATAATTGTCATAATTAAATAGAGTCTGATAGACAATAGAGACTTAAATGGGAGACATTGCAAAACACACAACCAAATGCATGTAATGAATCCAAGGCGGGATTCGTGAAAAAAAAAAAGGGAAACATTGAAAAGAAAGTGGCCAAGAAGGAAAGAAGTTGTGTATAAGCTTCAGGCAGGTGAAAATACAAACCTTTCTTCCAGATCATTATTTTAAGCCTCTGTATGAATTCAAGTGGAATAGTGTAAATCAATCAAGGACTCTGTCCTTGGTAAAGACTAAAGTACTTGAATGAGAAATCCAATACACTCTATACGATGGAAGTAGTGTAGTCTAGTTACACCGTTGACTTCCTATGACTACCAGTCAAGCAACCGATAAAAAAAAGGATCAAAGTACTAGATACCTTTACCTTGCACATGATGGGCCATACGACGCCAACAAAAGTTGGGAAACCACAAATAGTAGTGTAATCACGACTTAGTGCCGAACAAAATTAATAAGACGACTAGATGTGGGATTAGTCAAAATACTGGTAACAGTGGGAAATAGTCAAGTAACTAAAAAGATTACTCAGAATAAGTAATGAAAGTAATAGACCCGTAACCACAGGTCCTAAAGCTAAAGAAATAAGCACTAAAATGCTAACACAAGAACTTAAAGACTTCCAGCGTAAAGTCTCGAGGAAGTTAAAAGTCAAACCTTTGACTTTCAAGATCACTATTAAACTAAAACAAAGAAGAGTATGAAAGAATTGTGAGCCTTGTGTAAAAAAAATTCTTGTTTGAAGATATAAAATTGATAATGCCAATGATAAGTCCAAGAGACAAATTAAAAAGGAAACCATGATAATGAAATTAGCATGAAAAGAGAATAAAGTTTCCTAGATATGAACGCTCGAGTTTTGAGGACAAAACTCATTTTAAGGGGGGGTAGGATGTAACACCCCAACCCAATTAAGCAAAGTAATTAACGATAATGATAATTATCATAAGTTAATTTGCTTAATAACCATGGGTAATGCTAGTTATGACTAGTGACTCGTAAATACAGAAGCAAATGAATAAATGATGAAAATAATTAATCCTAAATTAAATACGACTAATGTGAGAATGAAACTTAATGCTGAGGGCCATGATTTAATAAGAAATTACGACTAGTGTTAATTGGGTATTAACACACGAGTGAATGTGGGAAATTAGTACACAAAATGCACCTGAGCAAGATTAGCATAAAGCAAAACGGGAGCGCATTTAATCAAAATTATTTCAAAAATTATAATAGACTATTAAAATAATTAAAATACATTTAAATACATCAAGTCAAGATAATGAAGGCTATAAAAACTTGACAAGATCTCGATTTATGAAATCTACACATGATGAGAATAAATAAGCGATACAACTACATGAGGAAGAAATACAAGTGAATCGAGAATTTTTTGATAAAAATAATATATTTTTGGCATAAACAAAACACAATAGGATATGTTAAAAATAAAATTTATGACATGAAGAAGAAGCATGCAAGAATAAAAAACATTGCAAGAATGCCAAGAGATTTTACGACAATTGAAACGCAATTTTGAAAATTCAAGAAACACACCCAAAATGCCAAACAAGGCATAAGGAGAGAAAAAGTGGGAAAATAAGGCCAAAAGTGTTGGCCAAGGGACTTGAACTCAAGACCAAAAAATGAGGGGGAATTCTATACCAAAAAGAATAGCCAACTTGGCTACAACACTTTTGAGCTATATATCTCACATGATATGTATATATCCCATGAGAAATATATATGTCTACATGCAAAAAGTTGGGTGTCATCACCCTATTGGGCTAACACTTCAACCAATCAATTTTCATGCAGAAATTAAAATATATATATATATGTGTGTGTGTGTGTGTGTGTGTGTGTGTATATATATACCATGTGTGTGCTATGCGTGTGTAAGAAGAAAGGAGAAACAGACCATAATGGTCTAACTAGGGAGAGAGAGAGAATTGTAAAGAGATGGAGAGACTTGCTGAGACAAAAAGTGAAGAAGAATAAGAAGAAGAAAAAGAAAAAGAAGAAGAAGAAAGAAGAAATCAGAGGCAAGGAGGAAGAGAGAGAAGGAAAAGCTAAGAGAGGTAAATTTTCTCTCTCTAGAAAAATTCAATTTTTAAGCTTATTTATGGCCTAAAATATGCATGCATGTGTTTTATATTGTTGAGGGATGAAAATAGAAGAAAAATGGTGAGTTTTGAAGCTTGAAAATCCTAAGAACTCTAAGACCTGAATATGTCAGAAATTGAGTTTTTGATCAAACTTGATTAAAGCTTCAAACAAACCACAAGGCTTAAAAGAGCATGAAACAATGAGTGTTTTGCAACTTGAATCACAAAAAATTGTTAAGAAACCATTGAGAAAATAGTGGTAACAGTTGGGGGAAGAAAAAATTGAAAACTCAAAATTTGAGTGGGGGTTTTGTTGCATTAAAGGAACGGGAAAACCTTCCTCGTAGTTCTAGAAACTTATAGGATGAAATCAGGGCAAAATGGTGGCTAAAAAGCTACGAAATAGGAAATGAATACCTCGCCAGAAAATCGAGGGTCGCTGGAGCTTCGACTGTAACCCCCTATTTTGCGACGATGGAGCCCTCAAATCCAGAAATCAAGTCTAAAAATGGAATCCTCATGAAATTAGGGTTCGAACTGGAATACCCCAAAAATCCAACATAACTCAGATTATACCTCGACCTAATAAAAGTAAGCTATGTGACCAGAATAGCCAAAATATATCAAATAACTAGAAATATATTAAGCTATAACAGGATTAATAATCCTAAGATATGAAAGAAATCCAAAGCACAAAAGATGGTGCATGCTCGGAAAATAGACGACCCGATCAACCGAGTGCCGAAATGGACAATATGGGACCAATATCGAGAATGAATTATGAAAATAATATACAATATAGAATAAAGTATAAACAGGGACCAAATATTGACAAAATAAATAATCATGATACCGAGCATTGGCTTTATGCCCAACTAGTCGATATTCCATATAATAATCTGTTATGAACTACAAATATCACATGCAGGAATAGATACGAAAAACTACATGATGTATATATGCATATACCATTGCCATCCGGTATACCTTACATAACATAAAATATAATAATAAACATATATATGTATGTATGTATGTATGTATATTTGTATACAGTATACAAAGGAAAATATACATACAAAATATATATATATATATATATGTCTGGAAGCTTCCATCTGGAAGCAATTGAAAGACAGCCGCATTGTTTGACCATATAGATGTATATATATATAGCTAAAAGAATAATGCAGAAGCTTCTTAAAGAAGCTGGAAAAGTGACAAGAAAAAAGGGGCAGCATAAGAAGCTTCTAGCAAATTGCCCCAGCCGACTATCTAGACATATCTACACAAATATATATATATATATATATATATATATATATCAATCTATGCATATAGAAGAAACCTGCTATGAGAGAGATTGAAGAGAGAAAGAGAGAAAGGAAAAAAAGGGTCGTGTGAGGCTGCTGTCTTATTGAAGCAGCAACAAGAAATTAGAAGAAAAGGAAAACAGAAGCAGTAGCTGCAACAACAACACAAAGCCACTATGGAAGGAGAAGAAATGAAGTTTCAAAAGTTGGGCTTCAGGCCAAGGTAAGTTACTAAACTACCGTCTCTTTAGTTTTAAAATGATTAGAAGCCAAGAAGTAGTGGAAAAAGTGAAAGAAAACTTAAAGAACCTGCCTCTGTAATGTACGACCGAAATCAAGAAAAATTTGAAGTTAAACCAAATGTAATTTGGTGACTAGGGATAGCTAAGACACCATGGTAGGAGTCTGGAACACCTTGAATGATGTAAAATGGTCGAAAAATGACCATTATATGGTCGAGAAACCAGCACCGGTGCATGGCCGAAAAACTGAAATAGGTGTAAAAAAAAACTATAGTTTCAGATTTAAAACAATCCCAAAAGATTGCTTAATGTTTTAGGAACGGATCGGTGTAAAAACAAAGGAAATTGGACGTGAAAATCATGAGAAAAACAAAGAAAAAAATGTTGCATTTTCCGGCACCAGCGTTGGAGACGACGCCTGAACAGTAACCGGAGTATCGCGAAAAATACGGGTTAGTTTATGGAGAGATTTGAAAAATTAGGAAAAAGTTTTCATTTTTGCCGGTAGGGCACTATTCATGCACTGTTTGTCGGTCGGGAGTTATACATGCATCATTTAGGCATAAGTCATGTTTAGAAGCATATTTTGAGTATGCCATAAAATAGAAATATGCTTAGAATGTTAAAATACACCTCTTGTTAAAAGTTTAGCCTAATCGGAGATATTTTCAAAAATAGACCATAAAAGGTATCACGGGTGGACCCGACCGAAACCGCCAACGGGCGAAAATAAATTTTTTGGACAAATATCATTTAAAATAATTTTAAGAACTTTGGTTAAAGAAAAATGTCAAATTGAGGCTTTTCGAGATAGGTTGTAGTGTAACGGGGTCCCGAACTTATTAAGGGCAAAATAGTCTTTTTACCCCTTGGCCCCTCTAGTATAAATAGAGCACTTAGGCTGAAAAATATATAGAATTGGTCTGAGAAAGGAGATACAGCTTGTGCATGGAGAAAAAGGTGAAGGGAACCTAGGGTTTTCCAACTTTCAAGCCACCAAAACACATTTCTAGGTTAGGATTCTCACAAGGCTTCCTTCTAGGAAGTTGTTCCCCACGTCAAAGGCTACATTCTCACCAATTGGTTCAGCTACATAGTGAACACAACTCCCTAAGGTTGAGAAAAACCCTTTTAGGTATGATATCTTGCTAAGTAAAGAATAGGGTTAAGTTTAGAAGTGTTTTATATGTTGATTGAGTGATTTATATGTTTACTTGTTATTAGAAAGTCACTTAGGATGTAGTTGCTTTGAAAAACCTAGAGTTGGTAATTTGTATACTTGTGTGTTCTTTGTGTTCTTTGAGAATTTGTTAAAATGATGAACATATAAATTGAAGATATGTTTGATTCATTACATTGTGGCTTATGTTCATGTGGATAGACCTTGTGTTTTGAAAAATATGGTTGTTTAATGCATTGATGCTTTGTGTAATTATGCGTTCTTTGAGAATTGCTAATATAGTGAACATGTAACATGAGCATGTATTTAAATTGATTGTATATAGCATATGTTCATGTGGAAGAAGTTGTGTGGTTTGAAAGTTGGAGTTTACTTGATGAATGATGTATGATTTAAGGTGTATGCCATGTATTTGATAAAATGCCTCATTGAAATTGCATAGAAAAATCAAGGCATATTGGCATATTATGATTCCTTGAAAACATAGTGTGGGTTGAGCACTTTGGTGCTATGCATTGTGAGGGTGTAGATCTTGTGGTGAAAAACCCAAAATCTGGCCAATTTCAGTACTCGCGGGCTGACAGGGGCGGACTGTGAAGAGAGACATATTACAGTACTCGCGGGCTGACCGGGAAGGACCATGAAGCGAGACATGTGTTGGGCATAGAGTTTCATGTGTGTGTCATGCATACTGCCATGGCATTGCATTGATGAATTAGAAGGCATATAGTTTATAAATGTACACTTGCACATGCTACGCCTTAACTTTGTTCTTTGCATTAGCACTATGTCATACCAACAGTTGTGCTGACCCCTCGTGGGATATCATATTACAGATGAGGCTCCCGGTACTTGAGACTTGAGGAAGTCTTGAAGAATGAAGGGGACATGGACCATGAAGGATATTTGGCTCTTGGGGCATATTTTTGTATGTATGAGGGTATAAGCCTTAAGACATGTGTATTCAAATTGTAGAAATCTTGTGTAGTATGAGAACAATGGGCAAGGCCCTAAAATTGTAATGAGCATGAAGTTTGTAACATTTAAATTTAAGGTATATGTGTATGTATGGAAGATTGTGTGTTTTAAGTAATGTATAAATGCTTATTTAAAGTGAAGGATGTATTTTGGGTTGCTAGGTTGAAAAATGATGGTTGTATTGTGGAATATTAGGTTGAAAAGACTTAGAAAACAAAGGAAACCATGCTAAAATTTTGTAAAATTAAAAGGTTAGTTAGGTGTGTAAAACACCCTAAATATAGGTGGAAAAAGTGTCAAAAAGGGGAGAAGGTTAAAAACTTTAAAGAAATAGACTAAAAATGGGAAAAAAGTAGCTTGCAAAACTTTGAAAAAAATTTTAGAAAATAGAGAAAATTGGCTGCTGGACAGAGAAATTTAGCTGCAGCCAGCTACAGTAAACCTACAGGAAAAATTAGGTTTTGGACCAGACATGCCCCAGCCCCTTGCCGCAGCCTAGCCCGCACGCCTGCCGTGCGTGCCCACGTTTGCCTTGCCGTGCGCCTGCTGCCTTGCCCCCCATGCGTGCCCAACTTGACACCCTCCTGACACCTGTCCTTGGCCACCTTTTATAGCCATGTTTGGCCATCATTTTAACTCATGTTTGGCCATCATTTTAACTCATGTTTGGCCACCTTATTGGGTCATGTTTGGCCAATCCTTAAGCCATGTTTGGCCACCTTTTTGGGCCATGTTTAGCTACTCTTTTGGGCCATGTTTGGCCACTTCCTTAGACAAGTTTTGGTAGACCTTTTTACCTATTCTTGGCCCATGTCTTAGGCCATTTGGGACCCATTTGGGCTATTGTTCCAAGGTATGTTTAGAGACATTTTGGGGCTATTTTGGAAGCCATTTTTAAACATGGCTTAAACTTATTTTGAGTATTGATTGGGAGGAATGTTTAAGTGACATTAGGAGATCATTTAAGTTAAGCCTAATAGCAAGTTTTAAATTTTAAATTTTAGGAAAATATAGGGAAATAAACATGAATAATCAACTAAATCGATTAAATTACCTTTCATTTAATTTTCTTATTTCATTTCACTCCTTCCCCGAGTTTGTGAAAATTCGGGACGTGACAGTTTAAGCCTGATGGATCAGATTCTGGGTCGGGTCGAGTCAAGACCCGACCGAGCGCCTATACGATTAACACAGCGACGTCGTATGGGAGTTGAATTTAAATGATCTCTAGTCTGTTTGGACATAGAAATAATCAATTGACATCTGAAAGAAGGATAACCAAACCTTGGATAAGGAGTATAACAGGGATATTCCATTCTGGTTCACAGTGTGACCTGAACCAGCTGGTTCATAGGGTTTGTATGCCAATCTAGGGTTTTAACCCAAGAACTCAATGGTTCAAGGGTTTAAATGAAAATAATTAAACCCTAACTTTTTTAATTTGTAGTTTGGCCCCAAACCTTCTGAATATTCTGTTCTGGCCCAAGTCTTGGGATTTTTATGCAAATATGGCCCTGGAAAATAATTTAATAATTAATTAATTAATTAAATTATTTTATAAAAAGTATAAAATGACGAAATTACCCCTAGGCCAGAACTAAAGCAAATAAAGTCCAAATTGAGATCCGGAAGAGTCTATCTTAACATTTTTGAATGTTCCAGACACAATGAAAATATCAGATTGGACATCCGAGGACTCCGAGGTGGTCCCACCATAAGATGTAAAATTACCAAAATGCCCTTCACACAGTACGAAGCCCAAATAAAGTCCAAATTGGACGAAATTGATACCAATGGAAGCTCAAATAACTGTGAACTCGTATATGTGACTAAATGATGATTCAGGGTCAGAATCTCATAAAATCTAAAATGACCAAAATACCCCTAAACATAGAAAATACAAAGTAAATGCCAAATAAAGGCCACTCTAATATCATGAACTGTCGTAAGTATAAGTACGTGAATTAAAGGGCTAAATAAGACTCTAGAATAGTTAAAATATAAAATGAGAAATGATCGATGTGTCCCGATGATCAAAAGCATATACAAAATGAAGTCTAAAAGACTTAGAAATTTATATATGAGATATCTGAAATATTCTGAGGACCACGATAAGGTCCGGAGCAAGAATGATAAAAATTATCATTTTACACCTAAGATTAAATAAGTGATTAACTGATAACAGCTGGAGTCCAAATGACTTAGATTATAATTCTGACAGCTATTAAGCATACTGAAGGAATGTAATAGCCTCAGATGAAACCCAATAGATGGGTAATAGGCCAAAGGACTTAATTAAGGAATCTGATAGACTCCTAAAATGACAAATAAGTTATGAATTGATGAATTATGATCTGTCTGTGATTAATGATGATTATTCAGGATATGCTTAGATGTGCCTAACGCATCTGGAGATTATCAGATTATTTGTGAATGGAGATAAACGAACTATTGTGAGTAACTCGGACCCCTGACTTGGTGTATATGTATTGTATTATCTAGTTTCGTATATTGTACAGTTTTATATATTGTACTGTTTTAATGCATATGCTTTCTTGCATACTCTTTGTACTGCATTACATGTGGCATGATTCTATTTTGTCCTGCTTTTTGATATATCCTGTTCTGATTTTGTTCAGGTCTGTTCTGTTCTGTTATATATCGTTCGGAGTTTGTCTGATTCTATTTTGTTATGTTGTGTCTACTCTTGGGCCCACTACAGGATTGAGCAGTTGATTTATGCCAAAGCATGACCGAAAGGGTAGAGGCCCCACAAGTCGTCCGCTTTTGGGTAGTTGGGAAAGGCTCGTATGTATGATTGGCATTCTATTTTTTGTTTATGTCCCGCTCAATTCTGTCATGTTCCGTTCTGATCTGATCCCAGAGGGTAGAGGCCCCACGAGTAATCCGCTTATAGGGTAGCTGGGAGAGGTTTAGACACATCTTTTGAGGGAGGGATGAGTATAAGTCCTACCCCGTCGAAGGACCAGGCAGTTGCTCCTAATTTGTTATGTTCTTATCTGTCCAGTTTTGATCTATTATGTTCTGATCTGATCTGTTCTGTTCTGGCTTTGTTTTGATCTGTTCTATTTATTCTGGTATGTTCTGTTTGATCTGATCTGTTTGTTCTACTTGAGCTGCATTTGATCATGCATTTTATTTGATATCATATATATAAGATCTAGTTTTGAAACCCATGGCAGGAACCTATGTTACTCACTGAGCTTGTTTAAGCTCATTCTATTTATCTGACATTTTTTAGGAGCTATCTCCATTGAATTATAAGGCACAATAAACAGGCACTAGTAGACTGGGAGGCATTCCAAGTAAGGATCTGATGACATTGATTCGTGGAGACTTGGGTTCTGGTGGATTGACTCAGGCTATTCAGGTAAGTGATATGATATGATTAAATTTATTGATATGCAATGGATATATTGGGACATAGCTCATGATATTGGTACTCTAACAATATTAGATGTCTGGTTTTAGACTTGCTTTGTGGTACATACCTTTATGGCATATAGATGAGTTGCATTCTTGAGATGAGAAAAATTTCAAATTTCGCTGCTTTGACCCTTCATTTCGAATGCAATTTCATCGTACAGTTCAACAGTTTGCCTTTGGTTGGTCGTATTATCGGTAGGGAGACCAACAAGGCAGCTAACTGGCATCACATCTTTGGTATCCAAGTAGGGTGGGGTGCAGGATGTGACACGAACCACGTTAAGTTTGCACCAGAATTCAACCGGCGAAAGTCGTTGGCACCGAAGAAGGCCACCAGAACCCTCGCTAGAGTAATGGGGAAGAAGAACAGTGGCAGGTCGAGTCATGGCCCAGATATCGGGTTGGGTTCTGACCCACTGTTTAAATTGGGTTTGGGTTAAATCAAAACTACGTCGTTTTGACTTAAAAGGATTTTAAAAAATAATAAAATATTAGAGTTGACGTCAACATGACGCAATGAATCGGATGGACCGGTTGGTTCAGCACTGTTTGGGATGGTTCACTTAAAACCCAATTAAACCAATCGGTTTTATTTAAATAGTTTCAGAAATTATGTTTGGGCCCCCACGAGCTTCTAAAATTATAATTGGACCCCCAGAACCTTCGATTAATTGTAAAATGACCCCCAACAGTTTTGATTAATTATGAAATGGCCCAGAAATTAATTAAATATTATTTTTAAATTCTTTTAATTATATGAGAAATTACCAAAATGCCCTTAGGCAAAAAATATAACAAATGAAGGTCGATTAAAATAAAATAATAGTGTAATCCAATATTTTTGTGCGTTCCAGACTCAACAGCGAAGTCTGATTTGTGAAATTAAATCCCAAAAAATACGAACGGGCAAACTGGAGTAATTTCAGATATGTCCTAATGATTAATTAAGTGACCAATTAAATCCCGATGACTGTAAAAATATGTACCTTAACATTTTGGGACATTCTGAACCCAATGACAGGATCCATTTTGTGAAACGAAGTCCCAAAAATATAGACACGTAAAATGTCATAATTATCGTTTTACCCTTAGTAACCCAAAAGTCAGTTAAATGTCAAAGGTGACATAGTCTGACTTTCTTTGGCGTCTCAGACTCAATGGTGGAGTCCATTTTAGCAAATGAACTACTGAAAAATGTGACGCGTGAAAATATAAAATTACAAAAATGCCCCCAAGCTTCATGTAAGTCACATAAATGCAAATTAAGATCTGAAAAAGCCTAAATTAATTATATTCAATATTATGAACTTGATGGTGACATTCCTTTGAGGAAAATAAGACTCGGTAACAAACTAAAAAATAACGAATACTTTCTTAGGACTTAATGAAGTTACCAGAAGTATAAAAATAAAATTAACAAGTCCATGTAAATGACATAGGGATCGAATAGACTCAAAATAGAGTCTGAATACGAAAATTTGCATACAAGAAAATAAGGGACATTAAAAAGTATAAATTACTATAATTCCCTTGAAGGGCCAAATAAGTTATAAGGCATTAAGGAACCCTAAATGGGAAATTTGAAGACCCTAAATTAAATAAACTAAGTTCAAAAGAACTTAAAACACTGAATAACAAAGTTTGAGAATAAAATGAATACTGATTTATTATGCCATGTATTTTTGATCCATGATTATAGGATCACCCAAACATTAGAAAATGGTAAGAAAGTTATAGGATAGCTATTATGGGACCCGTATGGGAATGCGATGCTAAGAACCTAATGTAAGTAAACCCAAACTCTAATATGTGATATTTCCTTGAGCCATGTCACAATTATATTTTTCTCTATGCTGCCAATTTGTATTCTTATACGTACTTGACAATTATTGATTCCATAATTTGATTCATATTCTACCATGTGGATATTTTGAGAATTCGATTACCAATATCTTGATGTGATTGTTTGTTCATTTCTATACCTTGCTTTGGATATTAAAAAAGTGTTATGTTTCTCACTGTCGAGAATTTGATATTTCATATATATGTACATCCCTTGTGGAATTCTGTTGATCATGATATTATTATGAGTGCCGGGAGTTGTGTTCTGTCGCAACGTCCATCTGATTCCATAGATGTTGTTTTGGACCTATAGGTCGGTGATTGGGAATGATACCCAACACTTAGTCCATGGAGGACGCGATATATGATGAAAGCTCTAGTTCTATTCAGGAATCCGAATGAGGGGTGAACTTGAATAAGTGCTTTTGGGGGTAGTCGGGACCTATTTGTTGATGCATCTATTTTGTTAGTATCTCATATCTTTTTTGAATCATAATCTGATAATGCACTCTTTGGTTATTGATACGTTTTGCAAGCCTATTATTGGATTCGATTTGGAAACTTGTGATATCTTGTGATATTTGGCAGCTGATTGTTGTATAGGCTAAATCCCTATTGTTGAATTGTTAAACTGTTTACATCACTTTGTTCAAACTGCTTTGGGATATGCCTTTTAGACCCACAGGTCATCTTGGTTGATTTATTTTCCTTTGTGACTGGCTATTGTTATCTATCATTTCACTTGCCATTTGGTTGTATCCTATTACCCAAACTAACCCTATCCCATGGCAGAGCAAGAAAATTTACTTACTAAGCTAAGTTAGCTCAATCCATATTTATAACCATTTTTTCCGGTAGCACCATATGAGAGGAAATGCAATGAGGCAACTAGTGGAGCTAGTGATGTGCTTGTGAGCGATATTGATGATGTAGACTCCAAGTCATAATTCGAACATGTATTATGTAAGGCTGATATTTATATTAAGTATTGTGATATTGTATCATTAGAAATGATGTTAGACTTAATTGATTATTCATGTTGATGAAAATTGTACTTGAAGATATTTTGATTAATGGTTGTTAAAGTTCTGTTTGTAATCAAATGAATTACATTAGTGTAGCTTCCGCATTTAATGATTCATTGATATAAAGAAAAAGAAAAAACAATTATCACTCTTGTGCAATTCATTTGATTCTGTACGGCTTGTCCGAGTGGCAGTGTCGATAGTTGCCCTTAATCCGCATAGGGTGGGTTTCGGGTCGCAACATTACGTAACACTTGCTTATGTTTGTTGTTTATTATCTCCTTCATATAGTTGAATTGAAGTGATTATCCAAATAATTAAAGTGAAATGAGTGTCTTGCTATTGATGTATATGCGTGATGAATGAACTCTAACTTGACACTACACATGTCACATGCATACACTTGGCACTGTCTTAATTTTTTTCTATTTTAGAATATCTACTAGTGTTGTTGTTTTGACCCCTACTAGATACAAGTAACGGCAAGGAGTTGGCCACTTGATGACGTGCATTAAAGATAACTTCCTTTTTGACCTTTTGTTTATTTTTGGGAATGAAAAAGACCTTATGGTCTTTATGTTGTTGACTTGAAGGCTTAGAAGCCTAGACGGGACTTGGATATTGTTTTGTGTAATTACAAGGATAAATCTTGGAACTCGTGACTTGTATTCTTTTGATTAAAAATAAATATCACATGATGAATACACTTTTAAAATTACTGTATGTAAACCTTGTTGGGTCATATGGATGGAATGTGAATGAACATATATCTTGTGAAAACTCAAGTAAAAATGTGCTAATCACATAATGGTTTGAGATGCACATGAATTATTTATTTTATTTAACCTTGATTTACAGGGTCACCCTCGAGTCTTTGGGGCCCGGGGCATGAAACGGGAAGTTAGCACTGCAATACATAGAAGATACCATGTGTCAATGTCTAGGAAAACCAATCAAGCTTCCTTGATAAGCTTTGTACACAACACTATGTGCCACATGGCCAGTTGGCCACACGTATGTGCACACACACCTAAAATAAATTGTATCTGAATCGCTACCAAGATTGATAGCTTAACTAATTTTGATGCGTTGATTCCAAATACAACATCTGTTTCTCAAAATTCAAATGTTAGATTTTTTAAATTTATCTTTTAGGTCTATTATATTATACTCACTATTAAATAATCAATTTTAGAATTTATCTGAAGTATTTTCATTTAATTAATTACATGTTATTAATTAAGTCAAAAAAATTATCAAAATTTTCTTCGATAATTTTCTAAGTCGTTACAGCTACAAAGGACAGGGGAGGGACATTGTTATGGATTGGGATTGAAGAACTTTTTATGAAATGCAAGGGACTACACTTGAAATGTGCTTTAAATTTAAACTACATGCATGTGAAGTGCAATTTCTAATCTTTTGTTGAAATTTCAAAAAAGGACATTACGGTCATTCGATTTTATCACGACCCAAAACCCACCCTAAGCGGATCACCGGATCGCGATCGCCGCCCCGAGACCCGAGGGCCCCGAGACAAGGCTCGCATATGCAGCGGTATCGAATAGATGTGCAACATACGTTTTGCGGAAGCGTGAAAAACTTTTTCTTTTCTTTTCTCATTTTTAAATTATGCACATCCGTTCGGTACTGCCGCTCCATACATAGCATACATGGTTACACATTCAGAGTATAACTAAAACTTAAAGACTTATAACATTAATACAATACATGTTCAGTTTCCCTGAGGGCTTAATACATATTCTTACATTATCTACTAATACAAAATGTACTAATAGAGTTCATAGGTTTCTCAAGAGAAACTTCTTAAACATATCTTCCCAAAATCAGCAGATTCATCATCAACGTCCTCAAGTCAAGACTGCTGCTAATTCATTTAACATTTTCACACCAGCCGACACACACACACTCACATTCACACTTTTTCACTTTTTACCTTTTAACATTTTCCTATTTCATTCATTTAATATATATATATATATATACATTTAATTAATACATATATACATCCATTTCTTATAATTAATTAATTAATTAAATAATTAATTAATTATATATATATATAATTTTCTTTCCCTCGTAATACGTGTCATGTGACCCGGTATCCCGGGTCGGGATATTACATTCTTCCCTACTTAAAAGAGTTTTGTCCCCAAAACTCAACTACTCATATTCCGTAACAATGTTTACTCATATCATTCCTCGTTTCTAACTTTTTAATATAAAATTTCTAATATCTCGAGTCATGTTCTAGATTCATGTCTTTTTAGGGTTTAAGGGTTTCTTTGATCAAGTTGGATAAGGCAGTACTGTGCGTTTTTCAGTTCCTTTGGTTACATGATAAGGTGGCCATTCCTCACCGGTAACAAAAGTCTTGACAGCACACCAGTAATTGTCAAAATCCTCCTTTTCACAATTTCTGTTATCCATCTTCTTAGTTCATGTTTTACTTCAAATCTTTAGACTTAAACTTTATTCTTTTTTACTTTACTGCGGGTCCCATACCCCGCTCTTATTCCATATCACATATCTTACATTTCCATTTCATATACCGCAGGTCCCATATCCTGCCTTCATATCGTACACGTACTTCTAATAACTTGACTTACTCTAGTGCAGGTCCCATACCTTGCCCTTACATTACATTACGTATCACGTACTTACATATCTAATTCATGAACTGCGAGTCCCATACCTCGCCTTTACATCACATTACGTACTTCACATATCTATTTCATATAATGCGGGTCCCATACCCCGCCTTCATATCATAACGTATACTTCACATAATCATTTCATATATTGCGGGTCCCATACCCCGCCTTTACTTCACATTATGTACTTCACATATTTAGGTAGCCTAGGACTTACCTAACTCAAAATTCTATTTCGAATCTCCTATCGTCACTAAGTTGATCTTAGTCAACCTAGAACTAATCTTAATCATTCTTATCTTCACTTATGACTCGGTCTTTTCCCAAAAGACCTAATACCTAGTGCTCTGATACCATGTACGGTACCAGTAATTTGAATCGTTTCCTAATCTTAATCATGACTTAGTCTTTTCCCAAAAGACCTAATACCTAGTGCTCTGATACCATGTTGTCACGACCCGAAACCCACCCTAAGCGGATCACCGGATCGCGATCGCCGCCCCGAGACCCGAGGGCCCCGAGACAAGGCTCGCATATGCAGCGGTATCGAATAGATGTGCAACATACGTTTTGCGGAAGCGTGAAAAACTTTTTCTTTTCTTTTCTTATTTTTAAATTATGCACATCCGTTCGGTACTGCCGCTCCATACATAGCATACATGGTTACACATTCAGAGTATAACTAAAACTTAAAGACTTATAACATTAATACAATACATGTTCAGTTGCCCTGAGGGCTTAATACATATTCTTACATTATCTACTAATACAAAATGTACTAATAGAGTTCATAGGTTTCTCAAGAGAAACTTCTTAAACATATCTTCCCAAAATCAACAGATTCATCATCAACGTCCTCAAGTCAAGACTGCTGCTAATTACCTGAAAGGGGGGTCCGAACAAAGTCCGGGTAAGCTAATCTAAGCTTGTGAGCAATTCCAGTATTTGTCATGGGGTTTTCAATTAGCAGTGGTTTAGTACATAAGAGTTTGTAAAATAATCACCGCCAATTGTTCGTATACTTTGAATACAGAATATATGCATTCCTTAAATCATGTAGCTTTGAAACATTTAAAGTATTCAAGCTAAACTCATACTTTGTCAAATAGAGTATATAACTCAAAACATATGCATTTCGTAAAACAATAGCTTTGAAACATTTAAAGTATTCAAGCTATACTTATACTTCGTCAAATAGAGTATATAACTCGAAACATATGCATTTCGTAAAACAATAGCTTTGAAACATTTAAAGTATTCAAGCTATACTTATACTCATGAACTTCAAAACATATAACATAACATGTATTTCTTAAATAGAGTATATAAAACTCAAACATATGCATATTAAAAATGAGAGTAAAAACTTGCTTCCATTTTCAAATCATTTGTCATCTTATCACTTCCATTAGTGGAATCCGTTTCGAACCGGGCTCCCATATTACTTATAAATGGAGATATCTCATTTGCCTGGGGGATTAGATCCTGCTACCGGGCATTTCACATGACAGGTCAATGAGTTACAATAAGAACCCAAAATACTGACTATGTGGTTTTTGACAGGTCAATGGGATCCGAAGAAACCCAAAATACTGCCTGTGTGCTTATGCACCATTATCTTATAAAACATTTATCATGTGACTTATCTCATAGGTACTTTTCATAAATTCGTAATAAACGTTCGTATACTTGAAATAAGCAAATTCAGAATATTTAACAATAATTGCACTTTAACTAGACATGCTGAAAAGTATTTTGAAGGAAAACTGTTGCAGAAACCAATCACTAAGCATGTCACAATGGGGTTATAAAATAGAACAATTAAAAACTGAATCATGTAAATACTGAATTTGAAATTTCAAATGCTTCATATCTTTAAACTTAAAACCTTGTCAAATTCATGGAGTTAAATCTCCAATTCAAACACAGGGTTACTCACCTTGGTTCTTTAGGGTTAGTGCTACTAATGCGCTTTCCCACTTTCCTGATAGTTCCTAAGAACAATTCATAAACATCTCATCAACTTCATATTCATTGTAATATCATTTCGATATTCCTTAACTTATGCTTAAATCGTATTAGATCCTAAAACGATTTCATAATTTCATAGGTACTTAATTTAACTCGTACTTGTAACCTATGACATAATTTAATGTGTTAGAAATTGAATTTATTTCAATTTATACTCTTCTGGGAGTTCCATTAACTTTAATTTAAAGTTATTTATTTGACATGTTTACGTGTCGTGTCTTTTCGTATTTCATTTCTCGTACTTGCTTCAGTTTAGTTCTTTGGCAACAATTCAATTCATAGTCATCTAACAGATGCTATTCATCAAATTTTATGTCTTTTTATTTTAGACATTTCTTTTGGTCTAATAGACTCTACCATTGAGTCCGGAGTGTCGAAGAAAGTCGGTTTAGGCTTTCGTAACATTTAATTCGGACTGTTATATGTAAAAGGGCAAAATGGTCATTTACCGTTTTACGTGTCATATTTTTCTGTACTTCGTTTCGTAATTTGGACTCCATTTTTGAGTCCGGGATGTCAAGGAAAGTCAATTTAGACCTTCTCTGATTTCATTTTGGCTTTAGGGGTACCAGGGGTATTTTGGTCATTTTACCCCTTTATGTGTCTTTATTTTTCGGAACCCCGTCTCATGTCGTGGACCTTACCATTGGACTCAGAAGGTCCGAGATAGTAAGAATACACTAATAACTTGTAAATTTTGGGTCAGGGGTATTTTGGTCATTTACCCCTTACGTGTCTTTATTTTTCAGGCCCCGTCTCGTAAAACGGACCCTACCATTGATCTCAGAATGTCCAAAATAGTAAAAATACACTATTCATATGCTTAATTTGGACTTCGTTTACTCTATTTATGACCCAAGGGCAAAATAGTCATTTTACTTTATTTATTAAATAATTAAATAATTATTTAATTATTTAAATATTTTCCCAGGGGTGTATTTGAACAAAACTCTCAAAATCTGGGCCACAGTAGAATTTCCCAAAACAATTGGGGTCAATCCGTAAATAACCAAAGGTTTGGTTTATTTTATTTTTAAAATAAATTAAAAACCAAAGGGTTCGGTCCAGTTTAAATGAACCAGTCCGGTTCAGTTGCAACCCAACCGGTTTAGCCGGTCTGCTTACATGTGGCTGACGTCATCATGACGTCAGCCCTAGATCTCTTTTAATTTAAACCGACACCCAAAACGGCGTCGTTGCATTTAATCGGTGGCAAGCCCAGAGGCTGCCACCTATCTGAGTCGACCCAACCCTATTTTTAAAACGAGTTGACTCGTCTTCATCTTCCCCACGAGACCCCCTCTGAAAACCCTAGTTTCCGAATTCCATTTCTTCCTATTTCGTGCAGTTTGGATCCATGGATCCTTACTGTTTTGATCCCAAATCATTCCTAAGACATAACCCACTGATTTGGCATTCATTTGGGAGTTAAAACTAATTTGTATGTTCGATTTAAAGGCTTGATAATCCGAACCTGTAAGCTGCTCGTAAATGCTCATTTCTGAGCTAAAACCCTTCGGGTTTGATCCTTCACGATCCATTTTGCATGTAGTTTTAGTTTTCATTTTGATATACTTGTTTTGGGGCGATTTTGGAAAGTTGGTTCCCAAACCCGAATCCTGCAACTTCACATATAGGGTTTGTTCCATAGGTTTTGTGATCGCGGCTAGGGTTTTTCATGACCCTCATGACCTCTTCTTGAAGCCTTAACATATCATTTCTGGTTTAATTGCCATGGGTTCAGACCTGCTTCAAGCAAGGTCCTCCCATGGCGGTTCTTCATGGGTTTTATGCTTTGAGTCGTTTTAAAGCTTAAATTTCATGCTTAATACCCGTCTATATATATATATGTAAGCATCATATACACAAATCATAACCTAATCTCTTAACATATGAAAAATATTCTAGAGAGAGAAAATGACAACTTTGAACATTTCTTACCTTTTTGGTCGTGGGTTCTAGGTCTTTTCTTTCTGATTTCCTTCCTCTTCTTCCCCTTTAGTTCCTTAGCTTTCTTTCCTTACGAAACAAGCATGCAATGCATGTTTGTTCCTTTTAAAGGAAAGAGAACCGACCTCTCTCTCTCCTCCATTCTCTCTCTCTCCATTCTCTCTCTCTTCTTTCTGATTCATAGCCCTACTCTAGACTTCCCATCTCATAAATTCTACTTTCTCTATTTTCTTCTTTGCATTTAATTTTCATAGATATTTATACATATAATATATACATATATATACATATACACATATATACAAGACACACACACACACACCAGCCGACACACACACACACTCACATTCACACTTTTTCACTTTTGACCTTTTAACATTTTCCTATTTCATTCATTTAATATATATATATACATTTAATTAATACATATATACATCCATTTCTTATAATTAATTAATTAATTATATATATATATAATTTTCTTTCCCTCGTAATACGTGTCATGTGACCCGGTATCCTGGGTCGGGATATTACAGATTTTATATACATAAGGGTAATCAAGCACATTCACTCTTAAATGTATGAGTATATGTCTCTTCAAATACTATTAAGGGTAAATCTAACATTTAAAAAAATCAATTTGCTTATGTCAACAAAAAGTTTTATGTCAAAGACGGATCGTCGTTTTAGGAGGTAAGATGTAATAAGTTGTCACATCACAAAAGAAATTAGCATAATTAGCCAAATAAAATGAGTATTTTCTGCAATTGTGAGAAATAAGAAAGCCAATGCAATTTATGTTTATTAAGTTGATTTTTTTTTTTTTTCTTTTGGTGCAATGAAGTAGGGTTGGGCTATGCCTGTAAATGGGTCAAGTTCGATCTGGCCCAACCCGGATCTGGACCTGTTTACATAAGATCCGGACCCATTAACAAGACCCGATCCGAATCCATTAAAAACTAATTAAATGAGCCAAGTATAGATCTGTTGGATAATATCCGTTAAAGACCCGTCATGCTAAATCATTAACAAGCACACACACACACACACACACTCTCTCTCTCTCTCTCTCTAATACAATATTGAAGTTAAAGTATTTAACCTCCTAACAAAGTTACTATATATATATATATATACATACATCAAAGTTAGAGAGAGAGAGAGAGAGTCTCGGTGAAGTTGTCATCTTCAATCTTCTAGCATCGTCTTGTGCTATGAAAATGTTTTGGAAATCAATTTATGAAATTGTTTCATGAATCGATCTATCAATACCCGATTCCATTGAATGAACATTTCATTAAAAATTATTATAAGCATTCTTTCGTCTTGGATGAGTAATCTTTATTTCATTCTATGACATTTTTATTCTGTCATTTTTATTCAATTTCCTATTATATTTAAAAGTAAGGCAACCTTTTCTAGGCCTAAATTCTTGATAAAAATTAAAAGATTTTTAGATGACAATTATTGTCATTTTATCATTCATCATGTGTCCGATCGGAAGAACGAAATATACAAATAATAGTAACTATCACATGAAACAATTTCAATCAATAATGACATAATTGGTGCCAATAAAATATTTTATTTGTAAAGCCAAGTTGCACTACTCCAAATAGAAAATTTTAGCTCTTAATTTTTTTGTTTTTTTTATGTAAACAGGTCAGGTTTTGGAGTCGAAAACCTAAATCCAGCGGATCCAAGTCCTGGGTCTAGTTGAGGTGGGTCTTAGCAAATCCAAATCCAGATCTGGACCCATTTAAACTTGACGGGGTCCAGATCCGGGTCTTAGAAGGTCAGCCCAGATCCGGCTCATTGACAAGCCTAAGTTGGGCAAGGCATGTTTAGTAGTGGTGGGTGGACCAATATGACAAGAAGTATATAATTTTTGTATTATATGGTGATCAAACTCTTGCAATTTTATCTATGGTGGAAAAAACAGTAGTGAATAAGATAAGAGAACAAAACAGAATAAGCAAGAGACAAGCAAACCCCATGTTGGAAATTGAGTTGTAAAACTTTTTCATTTCTCTTAATTCTTTTTCGAAATCTAATCTACGGAAGAAGTTTTAAATCCTCAAAGCTTTGGATGCCAACAAAATTGTAGCCATGGCCCAACAACCCTAGACCACCACTACAACAATCATACTGTCTTCTCACTTTACAACTGACCCACCACTCCATAGGACCCTTTGTCTTCTCTGCACAGCTCCATCATCTGTAAAAACATATCCACTTACTATTAAGTAGTACCAGCTGCCATCATCGCTGGCTCAAATTTGAACGTTTTGAAGTCTACTGTGGTGTGTTTCGTTGCAGAAATGTCCTGAGTCATGATTTTTCTTGGCCGGATATCTCCTTCCCTTGTTTGTATCAAATTTTATAACAAATCACTAGAAAATATTTGGCATTACTTGAATGATATATTAATATATAGTATAATAATACATCAATAATGCATAATGAACAGAATAAAGCTGCCCACCCACCCCACAAGCACTCCAGCCCCCTGCCCCACCCTTTACACAACTTTTAATGTCCAACTTCCAAGAAAAAGGAGTAAATTGTTGTAAGTACGGATTTGATAAAATAAGATAAGGAGAGAGGCCTCATGCAGCAAGGTAAGATTTTATATCTAGATCTGAATCTGACATTGTCTAAATGAATTAAGGATGGGAGCATGATTCAGCTGAAGAGACATTACAACCAAACTACCCGCCTCCTAAAGTCACTAGTAAGACAAAGTCATCAATCAATCACAACAAACAAAAAAGTTGGTTCAAAAGCAAAAGAAAAAAAAAAAAAAAGTAAAAGCTCAAGTAATAATTACAGCAACCATGATCATCCACGTCCACCCAACAACAACATCAACAATTGGAACAGATATTGGCCCCCAACTCCCAGGCCCGGGGTATCAAAGAAAAAAAGAAGGCGGCTACTACAATGGGGAAGCAGTAAAAAGGAGAAAGAACGTCAACAGTTAATTCTTAGTGAAACAAAATGAGGCTCAGATTAACAAACAACAATAACAACAAATTTAACATGCTAAAGATGTGCATGGTAAAATGATGATGATGATGATATTGTTTCCTCGATCCAAATGGAGGCTAGCCTGCGTGCAGAGAAGACCCGTCATCTGCCACATTGATAAGATCAGGATGTGGAACTTGATCATCTCGCAAGCTAGAACGGCAAAGCTCTTCAATTCTTCTTATAACCTCAGACATTGCAGGGCGCCTGTCCGGGTACTGGGCAGCACAATCTATAGCAAGCTGTAAGAGCTGAACCATCTCATCCTCAACATTCTGATACCTGAGGAGCTCGAGGTCAAAAACCTCAGATGTCCACTCCTCTCGAACTATGGACTGTACCCATCTAGGGAGGTCAACACCTTCCTCGTTCAAGAGGGCATGAGTGGGTGCCTTCCCTGTAAGAAGCTCCAATAGCAGTACACCAAAACTATAGACATCAGCTTTCTGGGAAACTTTGCGAGGGTCCGTTACCTCTGGAGCACGATAGCCAGCAACTCTGTTGGGGGTAGACGATGGTCCAACAAGGTGGGCTAGGCCAAAATCTGAGACTCTGGCCTCGTAAGATTTTGTGAGAAGGATGTTGGATGATTTTATGTTTCCATGTGAGACACTGGGACCTTGAGAGTGCAAGTATTCAATGCCCCGAGCAGTTCCCAGGGCAATGCTGGACCTGATTTCCCAATTTAACGGAGTCCTACCCGCTCCCTTGTTTCCTGCAGTAAATATAAGACAGATAAATGACAGTAAAGAAAAAACCAACAAATCAAATGAGTTGTATTAGTCTTCTCTAAAATCAACTTGACTGGGTTTTGGAGTTCATTGGTTACATTGAGCTTGCTGGATAAAATTTAACATCATTTCCATGTTTGGTCATATTACACTCTTGAAGATATGTAAAGGTAATTCAAAGGACATCACTGAACATGAATGAGTTGCAAACACACACCAAAACACATTCACAGCATAAACACTAACAAATAACAATAATAATAAAAAAAAATTATGGAAGTGCATCTTTTCCTAGCATACATAAGACTAAATAAATACCATAAATTCAAGCCAATGCAAAAAAAAAAAAAAAAAAAAATTATTCTAAAAAAAGGGCTACATAGTCCCAGTAAGAACACCAATCTTACAAAAGAAAAATAAAAAGGATTAATTAAATCAATTTTTAGTCATTGAATTATACCCATAAAACTAAGCATGAAAAATAACAATTCGGAAGCATGTATAGCAAAAACTAAGAGCAAAATGTGTCAAAAAAATTCAGACAAAAGAGTCTCATAGCCTTCCTTGCAGATTCAAAACAATGCAGACACAAAGCATAAGAGACATATACAGTCAATTCAAAGGGGCAAAAAAATCAATAATTGGTAAGTTGGCACCAATTCATTTTTTAGTTATGCTTCCAGAGGCAGAGGCAGAGGCAGAGGAGAAAAGCACAAATGAGTAATAGAACAATTATATATAAATATATATAAAACGCAATTCATCATGAAAATGAAAAGCTCGAATAAGTAACATTTTAACTGCAAATGCAAACGGCACACAAATATAGCAGAGGCTAAAAAGGCTCACCATGCAAAAGTGCAGATAAGCTTCCCATGGGCATGTAATCATAGACGAGAAGCTTTTCCTCCCGACTGTAATAGTAAGCCCTGAGGGGGACCAGATTTTCATGATCCATCGCTCCTACCGATTCTATCTTCTCTCTAAATTCTGCCTCAGAAATGGTCACATCCTTCAACCTCTTCACAGCCACCATAGTCCCAACCTCCATAACCGCCTTATAGGCTGTCCCAAACGTTCCCTTCCCCAAAACCTCCGCCGAAGCTCTCAACAAATCCTCCAAATCGAAACTTGCTGCATTCCCGAAAAACACCAGCTTCTTCGCCCCACCATTTCCCATCTCACCCTTCCCATTCCCTGTCGTTGCTGTTGCCGCCACTGCTGCAGCCGAATACCCATTACCCAAATCGCCATTCTCTTCACCTACCGGCTTCTCGCCCGGAATTTCCATTTCTGAATTCTTAATCGCAGCAACATCAACCGAGCTGCTCTTCTTAGTACTCTTCTTTCGGCACAAAAACAAGAGAACCACTACTAGTATTAGGAAACCCAGTACAGATCCAATCGCAATACCTGCAATGGCACCACCAGACAACCCATTCTTCTTCTCCCCATTGTTATTGTTACCTCCACTTCCAGCAGTCGCTGGTGAAGTCCCAATGCCCGTACAAGAATCCAGTGGGAGGCCGCAGAGTAAATTCCCGGCAAATGCTGCCGCGGGCATGGACTGAAGACTGGCGGGCACGGACCCATTTAATTGGTTAAATGAAGCGTTGAACTGTTGCAGATTAGGAAGCTTAAGTTCCGGAATCGACCCGGTAAATTGGTTATTCTCAAGATATAGTGTTCTCAACCGGGTCAAATTGTTGAAACCAGTTGAGATCTCGCCCGAAAAGTTGTTTCCGGCAAGATTCAAGCGAACCAGATCGTGAAGACTGAACAAAAAGTCGGGTAACGGGCCGGATAAGTGGTTTCCTTGCAAGTAGAGGTTGCGGAGGTTGGTGCAGGAGGCCAGATCAGAAGGGAGGCGGCCGGAAAGAGCATTGAAGCGAAGGCTGAGAGTGCGGAGGTGGGAGAGGTTCCCGACGGTGCCGGTGGGGACTTGGCCGGAGAGAGAGACGCCGGGGAGGCGGAGGGCGGTGACGCGGTTATTCTCGCACTGGACACCCGCCCACTGACATGGGTTTTGCTGGGTTGTGTTCCAGAGGAGGGTACGGCCGCCCACGGCAGATCGGAGCGCCAAAAGGGCCGCTCTGTCGGACGACAGATCTGAATTTCTGACGGGTAGAGAGAGAGAAATCAGGAAGAGGAAGAGAACCACTGTTAGGTGAGAGTGAGACTCACACCCCATTCTCATTTTCTCCCTCTTCTCTCAAAAACCTACTGCTCTTTGATGGCCCTGAGAAGAGTTTTTATGGGTTCATAGTCTCTGCACTGCTTGACTGAACTGCATTTTCTTTCTTTGATGCATTTTCTCTCTGCATTGCTTATCTACTCATGGTTTTTAGAGAGAGAAAGTGAGAGTGAAGTGAGAGAGGGGAAGAGAGAGAAAGAGATCCAGGCTGTGACTTGAATATTGAAAGCCAAAACTTAAAACCCTAGCATTTCTTTTTGTTTTTTTTTGTTTTTTTACAGTAAAGTAACATGTTTTTGGATAATTAAAAAAAGAGAAGGATGGAAAAGATTAATATAATTTTTTCATGTTATTTAAAAATAATAAATAAATAAAAATTATATTATTTTATTATTATATTTTTTTAAATTTATATTTGAATGCGTTAAGATTGAGGTATTATTTTTATTTTCACTTTTATAATTTTAAGAATAATATTAGTATTATTAAAAATTTATTAAATCTTTGTTTCTCTTTTCTCTATTTTTTCTCACTTTTGAAAGGATAATAAAATTACTCAAATAAGGGTTAAGCTCTTTCCTTCCTTTCTCTTTTTTCTTTCTTAATTTTTAAAACAAATGTAATATAAACTTCCCTTACTTCTCATTTTCTTCCATTTCTTTCTAACTCATTCCATCTAAACATAGTATTAGTTTTCATTCTCTTCTTTTGTCTTTCTTTATTTTTATTTTTCCTTTTCATTTTCTAGTTTTACCAAAAATAAAAGTGCTGTTGATAATTTTTTTTCTTTTTTGGTTTGTCTGAATTTTACTAAAATACACGAGATATGCTCATTTTACACTTTCCTACATATTTAAAATAGTAGTACTACAATTGTACTTGTAGTATCAGATATTTTTTATTAGTGCCAAATTCTAATTCCTTCCTTTCGATGAGATAATTTAAAAAAAAAATGATTCAATTTTTTAAAAATAAATATTAAAAAAATTTAAAAATAAAATTTTAAATTTAAAAAATTCATGATACATTTTTTCAATTTAAAAAGTCTAAAAATATAACTTCTAATACAAAAAAATTAAATTATTAACTTTCGTCTTAATACCATTAAAAAATATTACTTATTATACTAAAATAATCTTTAAAATATATTTTCAAAAAAATACTAAAAAATATATAAAATAAAGTATTCAATCCAAAAAAGTATGACATTTTATAAAGTAAAATTTTATTATTTAGGTATTCTAGAAAAATAAAAAATGTTATAGTTTTTTTTAATTGAAGAATTTATTGTGTCTATTATTTAGTATTTTTTAAAAATATATCTTGAAGGCTATTTTGTTTTAATCAATAATATATTTTAATGAAGTTAAGATGAAAGTTAACATTTGGATTTTTTTGTATTAAAAGTTTATTTTTTAGATCTTTTAGATAGAAAAAAATATTGCATGGACGTTTGGATTGCAAAAAATTATTTTAAAAACTTTTTAGTATTGATGCTGCACTTTTCGACTCACAATAAGTGTGGGCTCCATAACTTGTAGAACACTCAGAAAGATGATCAGAGGACCACCGGATTGGCTCCGGCGGTAGCCGCTCCGATGCTTAAGTAAGTAAACTGAATTGAAAGACTGTATTGAAAGCCAAAGAATGAGCATAAAAATAAAGCGTACCTTTAGAGTTTAATTTATAGGTCGTGGCCTTCCTAAGTTGATTAGGATTCGATGCCATGAATATAGGGATTTGATCATCGGAGATTGCAATTACCTTGTGGAGTATTGAGTCGTAGATAGAGATAATCATAACTAGTAGTTTCCTTGTCGAAGACTGTTTCCGTGTTGAAGACTGATTCCTTATTCCCTGCTTGACAGTTGTTAAAGAAGCCATAAGGTCGGAACCATATAAAATGCTGAATGAATATTGCCCAGAGCATAAGGTCTGGTAGATATGTGCATGAGAATGCCTTGGAGGCTCCGCCTGCACTGTATGTCCGAGTTTGTCGGCTTTGTAAGATATATATATATATATATATCACACAGAGCCGATACACTCGGTCATACAGAGCATTCACAACCGTCAGGGCATTCTCATATATATATATATATATATATGAGAATGCCCTGAAGGCTTGTGGCTGCTCTGTATGATCGAGATTATTAACTCTGTAAGCACACGTGTCTCAAGGTGATTGGTGTGTCTGTTTGTGGTATATCAAGTATTTTTCTTAATTTTTTTATTTGGATATTTACTAAAAATAAAAATAAAAGATTAGAAGAAAAAATTTAAGTGACGAAGGTCATTTTTTCAATCTCTCTAAAAATGACAAGATTTGGAGAGAAAGTAAGATTCATTTAATTAGTTTTTTTTTTTAAATATAAAAAATACCATCACTTGAATGATTAAAAAATTAAGACAAGTGTCTAAAAAAAAAAAGTATGATTACCAAATAATAATATCTATTTTTTTTTGTTCTTTTTTAATTATTGTTCAAATAAGAGAGAATAATTATTTTTTGTTTTTCTTTTAAATATTTAAACAAAATGAAAATGAATAGTTTTTTTTCTTCTCTTTTCTCTTATGTTTTAAATTTATTCTTTTTTTCTCTTCAAAACTTTCAAAGGAAATGTAAATCTCAAAAAAAAAGTATATACACACACACACACACACACACACAATAATAGAACTGCATTCATTATGAAAAAAGTAAGAAATATTTATATATTGATTCAAAATTTTTAATTTATTAAATAAATAGTCAAGAAAACATTTATAAAAAAAAAATGTAAGGTATCAGTTTTAATCAACAAGTTATATAATTTAAAAATTACTGAAATTGCACCATTTTCTTAGACATTATTTTAATATTTTTAAAATTTTAAAATAAGGTAGAGACTTTTAACCTACCAACACACGCTTTCCAATATCTTAAAAGTATGTGTAGAAACCAAGTTTTAGAGTATTGTCAAAAACAAATCGTAAAAAAATTCCCAATTTTTAAAATGTTGATATTTAAATTTATCAATCATTTTTAAAGAATAAAAATGTGACTTACAATATATTTTATATTGATACTGCACTTTTTAGCCGGTAGGGGCTCCCAACTCCGTTGCCTAAGAAACACTCAAAGAGAAGGATCAGAGGGTCACCGGATTAACTCCGGCGATAGCCGCTCCGATGCTTAAGTCAATAAAACTGAATTGAAAGACTGCAATTGTAAACCAAAGAATGAGCATGAATGTAAAGCGTACCTTAGGGTTTAATTTATAGGTCGTGGCTTTCCTAAGTTGATTAGGATTTGGAGCCATGATTGTAGGGATTTGATCAACGGAGAATGACAGTTACCATGTTAGACACTGTTTTTGATAGATATTCGTAGGTGGTCGTTTCCTTGTTAAAGATTGTTTCTTTTTCCTTAGCTCGGTAGGATATTCAAGGCGATGATGAGCTCTGAACCCTGAGGGATGTTTTGGAGGCCTTGTGCTCGGTCTTGTGAGCTCTGAAGGCTAAGGGCCTAAGGCTGCTCTAGACGGCCGATTGTCTGAGTCTACTCTGGATGGCC
The DNA here is from genome assembly GCA_008638375.1 of Nyssa sinensis. Classification (NCBI taxonomy): domain Eukaryota; kingdom Viridiplantae; phylum Streptophyta; class Magnoliopsida; order Cornales; family Nyssaceae; genus Nyssa; species Nyssa sinensis. The sequence goes on from CM018035.1 coordinate 28,105,505, forward strand.
GAGCTTTAACTGGTCTGTAATCACATGTGTCACATAGAGACTGGTCTGTCACTTTGTGGTATATCAGTTACTCCCCTCCCCCCAAGCCCTAGTTTAAGCTCAACGTGTAACTAGGGCTACGTGCTTTTGAAAAGTCATGCGTCTTGTCTTTCTGATTTCCAAGGCGACTACTGGCGTGCCATTTATTGCGCAGTCGACGCTTGGGCTTTCGAGGCCATCATTACCCTCAACCATCATAGCGGTTCGGCTTGGTGGGCCCCAATTGCTGAAAACGTATATAAAGAGGAGGAAGGGGTTCGTATGCCCTTTCCCTCACCATTTTTACTGTAGAGAAGAAGAAATTCCACCATTGTCGAACTAGAGCATCCAGTGATTCGTGAAGAGTGCCTGTTGCTTGAAGAGTACTCGTCATTTGAAGCTTTTGGTGTTAGAGATGGCGTAGGAAGTTTCTTGCCAATGTCGGCCTCTAATGTATCTTCTGGTGTTGGAGATGGTGCAGGAAGTTCCTCGCAAACTTCTGCATCATCCCAATCTCAAATTGTGGGTGGCAGTCTTTCCGGTAATGCCGGAAACAGGTTGAGAGAGTCTCCCTCTAGTTCTGACGTTAGGATTGTAGATGCCTTTATCGAACCCAGGAATAGGGTTGGGGAGGCCTCTGGCAGACCCTTCCAAAGAGAAGAAGGGGGGAGTGCCATCACCTAGACTATGTTAGACGAACTGAGGGTGACCTATGAATTCCTCTCTAATGTTACTTGTAGGATACCGAGCATCCTAGATCGTTCGTCCAATATTCGTGAGGGCGAGATTTTTGTCTATCTTGCTTAGTTCGAGGCGGGGTTGAGGCTCCCTTTTCCCAACTAGTTAAGTAGTTCTTCGTTTGGTTCAACCTTTGCCCTACCAACCTCAAACTTAACAGTTGGAGGCACTTGTTAGGGTTCATAACTTTAGGTCATCTTAATGACGTTGAGGTAACAGTAGAACTGATCCGTAGTAAGATGGATCTCAAGTATATGAGGTCGGAAGGCCTCTTCTATATGTCCTTCGACAGGGGGTTTAGACCTCTTTCCTTTGTGCCAACTTCTAACAAAACTTGGAAGAAATGGTATTTCTTTGTAGGAGGAGGATGGGAGATAGAGGACTTCTAAGGCCAGACTTCGACATTCCCCTGAAGTACGGGGTTTAAGGGTGAGACCCCCTTTTCTTGTGGCAATTTTACTTCTATTTGTGCTTTTATTTCTGAACTCTAACCAACATTTTTATGTGTTCTATGCAAACAAGAGTGCTTGGAAAAGGTCAATTTTTACCGTTGACCTTCAGGACAAGTACTGTAGGCTCCTCTAGACTAGGAACAGGGACTTCAGGGTCATTCTTACGTCAGAAAATTTGATGGCACCTGATCAAGACAAGGACCGGGTTGAGGGCTTAAAGAAGTCCTTGATGAACAAATGGGTTTTTGTAAAGAAGAAGGTTGAGGGGCCTTCTTCTTCTGTTGGTCCTCCTCAAACTAAAAAGAAGAGGATTGTGTCTGACCCCTCTACTTCAGGACCACCCAAGAAGGGCATTGTTATAAGGAAGCCTGTTCATGTCCTTGCTCCTGCTCTTACCCCTAGAGTTCAGAAGAAGGGGAAGGTGAGGATGGCAGTGGACCTCACTACGCTGCCTGATGGTTACAAGGCCGCAACTGTAGGCCATTGATAAATTCTGGATGGAAGCTCCCCTGAGACACAAGGGGTAGAGTACTCAACAGACCATCGCTGAAGTAATGAACACCCAGATAAAGGTAACCACCGTACTGTCTTTCTTTGTGCTTTACTTTGTTTCCTGTTCTGATCTGCTTGTCTTGTTGCTTTGCAGACCATGCACAGTCTGGCTGCCCTGATGGAGTCTGCCTCGGATCCACTGGTTGTGGAAAAACTTCAAGATGAGCTGGATGAGGCCAGACTCCAGCTCAGGACAGCCCAATAAAATGCCTCGGCTGTAGAAGAGAGGCTCAAGGAGGTGAACAATTCCCTCTCCATCATAGAGTCCAAGAGGGATTCCCTTCTTCAGGAACTGGAGGAGTTGAGGAAAGAGAATAATGATCTTCAAGCCTCAGTTGGTCAGAAGGTCAAGGAAACCAATGTCGCGACTGAAGCGGCAATGAAAGTTGAGGTCGAAGGGATGGGTGAGGAGCTCATGTAGCATTGCTATGATTCCTTTAAGTCCAAGCTCCTCGCCAAATTTCCAGATTTTGACCTGTCAGCAATTGAGAATGATGATGATTCAGCCAGCCCTTTAGTTCAGGAGATGAACTCTTGTACTCTTTTTCCTTTTGTTTTTGATGTATCTAAGTTTTTGATTAATGAAATCAACTTCCTTCAGAGCTTGAGCTTGTGCATTTTTATCATTACAACCTATAATACTTATAAATTCTGAGGATTGTTGTGGATGCCAAGTAGATTTAGCTCTGTCCCGAATTATTGTTGCTCTGTAATACACGCTTGGGCTCCAGCCCTTTAAACTTGTAATTAGCCTAAGAAGAGATGTTCACCATCTGAGTGCATTTCAGACCAGCCCTTGAACTAGTTATGATCAGAAACTTCCTTCTGAGCAGAGCATCTTGTAATAATATAACTGAAATTGCTTTAAGAAGACCTGATAACAACTGAACCTGAATCTAATAATGGGGGCATTTGAATCAGAACTTGTACTGAGTAGCTCAGTAGGACTTGCACTAATTATGATCTATTGGATGACTTGAGATAAAAAACCATCCATAGTGAAAACCTCTATCCACTAGGACTTAACAATAACCGGATAAGAAAACTTTGAGCAATCCCTATATGATCTGATTTTTGACTGAGATGTCTGATAGGAGGATTTGTAGAACTGATGTGGGCGTTAATTTGACCAAAAATACTCCATCCATAGAGATAAGAGGTAACCGAGCTGGTCAAAATTTCGTGGATACTCATGTACGAAGGACTGCGTATTGAGATGGATTAGACCTGGGGGGTCTGTGCATCGAGAGGACCAGACCTAAAGGACTTGTAATGGATTCAAGGCTTTAGGGGTCAATGAGATGGACTAGACCTAGGGGTCTGTGCATTAAGAGGACTAGGCTTGAAGGACTTGTAACGGATACAAGGCTTCAAGGGTCAATAAGATGGACCAGACCTGGGGGTCTGTGCATTAAGAAGACAAGGCCTAAAGGACTTGTAACGGATACAAGGCTTCAGGGGTCAATAAGATGGACTAGACCTGGGGGTCTGTGCATTAAGAGGACCAGGCCTAAAGGACTTGTAACAGATACAAGGCTTCATGGGTCAATAAAATGGACCAGACCTAGGGGTCTGTGCATTAAGAGGACCAGGTTTGAAGGACTTGTAACGGATACAAGGCTTTAGGAGTTAATAAGATGGACCAGACCTAGGGGTCTGTGCATTAAGAGGACCAGACCTAAAGGACTTGTAACAGATACAAGGCTTTAGAGGTCAATAAAATGGACCAGACCTGGGGGTCTGTGCATTAAAAGGACCAGGCCTGAAGGACTTGTCACGGATACAAGGCTTCAGGGGTCAATAAGATTGACTAGACCTGGGAGTCTGTGCATTGAGATGGGAACACTTAATAGAGATATTTTAAGAAAGAAAATATCTTTATTGATAATACTTCCGTAAGTGTTCTAAATTTTAAGGTCTAGGTACAGGTTTCCCAGCCATGTCTTCTAACTAGTAGGTGGTAGATTTAACAGTTTTCGTTTCCCTGTAGGGGCCCTCCTAGTTGGGTGATAATTTTCCCATTGTGGGATCTTTGGTATTTGGAAATATTCTTCTCAAGACAAGATCCCCGATCTGAAAGCTGAGGGACTTCAACCCTAGTTTAGAGCTGTTGGCCATCTTGTGTTGGTACGCTTCCATCTTGATCTTGGCTTGATCTCGCTTTTCTTCAAGTAGGTCCAAGTTTTCTGCAAGCTGCTGATCATTGGCCTCTTAATTGAAAGCTTCAGTCCTTAAGGTAGGCATACCGATCTCCATAGGAATTATTGCTTTTGAGCTATAGGCTAGTGAGAATGGAGTTTCGAAGGTTGGTATTCTCCTGGTGGTTCTGTAGGCCTAGAGAACACCAGGGAGTTCTTTAACCCATCTTTCTTTGGCTTCCGCCAACCTTTTCTTGAGGGCATCAAGGATGGTCCGGTTAGTGACTTCTGCTTGCCCATTGGCTTGGGGATGACTTGGTGAGGAAAAATGGTGGCTGATGTGCAAGTCTTGGCAGAATTTCTTAAAAACTCTCCCTACAAATTGTGTGTCGTTGTCTGTGATGATGACTCCTAGTATACCGAACTTACATACAATATTCTTCCAAGTGAAGTTTTTGACATCTGTGTCTATGATATGCGTGAGGGGTTCAACCTCCGCCCATTTGGAGAAATAATTAACGGCGACAATAAAGTACTTCCTATTCGGTGTGGCTTTGGCAGTGGCCTAACTATGTTCATTCCCCATTGAGCAAAGGGCCATGGGTTGGCAATCGGAATGAGCTCATGGTGGGGCTGAATGCTGATATAGAGCGAATCGTTGGCATTTGTCGCACTTCCGAACATACTCTTTTGCTTGCTTCAACATGCTAGGCCAATAATAGCCTTGAGTTAGAGCTCGGTGGGCTAGAGTTCTGCTGCCATTGTCATTGCCACAAATCCCTTCGTGAATTTTAGTCAGGACACATTTGGATTCTTCTAGAGCCAGACACCGTAGCAAGGGTTGAGAATAGGATCTTCGGTAGAGCTTCTTATTTAAGATTAGGTACCGAGCTGCCCTGATTCGGATTCTTCTAGCTTTGTTTTTATCTTCAGAGAGGAGTCCTCCTTCTAGGTATTGGAGGATGGGAGTCATCCAGTTTTGGATTTGTTTAGTGACTTGGGCAACTTAAACCTCTTCTATGCTTGACCTCGGCTAGTGAGAGATCTTTAGAGTAGAATCTCCTTCTATCTTGAGTCGAGATGTCATGTTCGCCAATGCATCAGCTCGGGAGTTTTGGCTTATTTCTATTTTCTGAATTATGAATGTTAGGAAGGAGCGCTTCAGCGAACTGACTAGTTTTGAATACCAAAGCATCTTGTCATCTTTGATGGAAAACTCTCCTAGAACTTGGCTTACAACTAGTTGGGAATCAGAGAAGACTTCGAGGTTCTGAGCATCGCATTCTAGAGCTACCTTCATACCAAGGATAAGGGCTTCGTATTCAGCTTCATTGTTGGATGCTCTGAACCCTAGGCTGACTTCATTTTTTGTCATAAGCCCATCAGGGGATTGTAGTACCAAGCTAACGCCAGAATCATTGTTTGTGGATAATCCGTCGATGAAAAACTGCCATATACCCTAGCTTTCACAAAGTTGTGCTATGTTTTGCAGTGCTAGGGTGAACTCAGCGAAAAAATCAACCAAGACTTGCCCTTCAATAAAGGTTCGTGGGACATAGGATATGTCAAATTCCTCTAGTTCCATGGACCACTTGACTAAATGTAATGAGACCTTAGGCTTCCTTAGGACTGACTTCAGTGGATAGGCCATTGGAATCTCAATGGGATGTGCTTGGAAGTAAGGTCGGAGCTTCTGTGCAGAAACTATGAGAGCAAAGGCTAGCTTTTCAATTTCGGGATATCTTTTCTCTATATCTAATAGAGCTCTGCTAACATAAAATATGGGCTTCTGAACACCTTTGTCCTGTCTAACCAGCAAAAAACTGACAACATTCTCGGATATAACAAGATAGAGGAATAGCTTTTCCCCTTGGATTGGCTTTGATAATAGTTCAGGGGAAGCTAGGTATTCCTTCAATTCTTGGAAAGCTTTTTCACTTCAAGGCTTTGAAGAACGGTAGGCAACGATCAGTGGACTTGAAGATAAATCTGCTCAGGGCTGCAATCTTGTCGTTCAGAGCTTGAATATCTTTCTTGGTCTTTGGTGACTCCAGTCCCAATCAACACCCTGATTTGAATGAGGTTTGCTTCAATATCTCTCTAGGAGACAATGTACCCCAAGAACTTTCCCTTGGTTACACCGAAGGTGCACTTCGAGGGATTCAGTTTCATCTTGTGTTGTTTTAGGATGTCAAAAGTCTGAGCCAAGTGCTGAAGATGGCTGCTCTTCTACAAGCTTTTGACCTAACATATCATCTATGTAAACTTCCATGGTATTGCCGATCAGAGGACTGAACATCTTATTGACCAGACACTGATATTTTGCCCCAGCATTTTTCAGTCCGAACGGCATCACTCTATAGCAATAGAGACCTCGTTCAGTAATGAAGGCTGTCTTTTCCTGGTCTGGCGGGTACATCTGGATCTGGTTGTATCCAGAGTAGGCATCTATGAAGCTCATGAGTTCATGCCCTATTGTGGCATTGACTAGCTAGTCAATCCGTGAGAGAGGGAAGCTATCTTTGGGACAAGCCTTGTTGAGGTCTGTATAGTCAACGCAGACTCTCCACTTGCCATTTTTTTTTTGACCACAATGGTGTTGGCTAGCCATTCTAGGTAAAACACTTCTCGTATCATCTTGGCCTCAAGCCGTCTCTGGACCTCCTCATTAATGATCCGATGTCGCTCTAGAGCGAGTGTCTTTCTTTTTTGTTGCACTGGTGGGTGGTCAGGATCTACCATCAACTTATGAGTAATGAGGTTTGGATCGATGCCCTCCATATCCTTTGTTTCCCAAGCGAATACAGAGAGGTTGTTTTTTAGGAATTCTATCATATCTTCCTGCTCGGCAAGTGTTAGGTCTGGACCGATCTGTAAGTAATGCCCATGTTCTTTCGAGCTGACCAACACTTTGATGGGGTCCCCTATGGGCTTGGCCTTGCTGTCCCTTGCTTTGGGGCTTAGAGGTTTATCAATTCTAAAAGGGCAGTCTTTTGCCTCGTGATGGTGGGTGAGGTCTGAATCCACGCATTCACGAGCGTGCAGTAATTGCTATTTAGGGGCCCTTTCCTTGAGGGACGAGTGCGTGACACTCTCGAGAGGTCAGTTGACATTTTCTGATAGAGTAGACAGTATGATTGTGGACATACTTCAGACATTGGTGGAGGGTCGAAGTGAACGTTCCCATTTGGTGTAGCCAAGGTCTTCCAATTATAACGTTGTAAGTGGACTTAGCGTTCAAAACCATGTATTCTAAGATCATGGTTTTTTGTCCAGCTCCCTCTCTCGCTATGGTAGGAAGGTCAATCCTTCCTAGTGAGGTATTGAGGTTCCCGTCAAATCCTGCCATGATTGTAACGATCGGTTTGATGTCATTGGAGTTTAGCTTCATCTGTTTGAAGGGTTCGTAGAATAACACATTCGCCGAACTCCCTGTGTCCACCAAGACTCTTCGGATTTCAAAGTTGGCAATCTTAAGGGAGATAACAAGGGCATCACTGTGAGGACAATGTACTCTTACAAGATCTTGATCTGAGAACTGGATCTTAGGCCCAGGTTTCAGTCTTTTCTCAATATTGGAGATCTGTAGTATGCTAGGAGTAGCTCTAGCCTACCGAGCATACCTTTTCCTTGCTCTGTTGGACATTTCTATGGTCGGGGTGTCTGCGTGGAGGACAAAGATGACCTGATTGTTCTGCTGCTGAGGCTCATTCCGTCCTCCCCTTTGTTCCACCCTCTAGTCCAGCCTTTGGTCCGGCCTTCTCTGTTGGGGCCTGTCATTGCGGGGGTTCTACCTCCAGTCTTTCCAGACAAACTCCCGTAGTTGCCCTCTCCTTACGAGCTGCTCGATTTCGTGTTTAAGGGCCTTGCATGAGTCTGCTTGCGTGCCCGTGGTCCTTGTGGAAATCACAGTACTTGCTTTGGTCCCAGTAACCGGGATCGCCTCTTAGTTACTCTGGCCACTTTAGGTTTTCACGTGCTCAGACTTGCTGAAGTATGTGAGTTAAGGAGGCGTTCAGAGGAGTCAAGGTGGTGAACCCCCTTGGAGCAGTGTTGTTTGGAGTTCTGGAGGCCGTTCTTCTATCTAGGCTTCTGACCCTTTTCCTGATTGTACTGGAGTCCTTTTTCTGGTCATCTTGTTGGGCTTGTTCTTTACCCTTTTGAGAAGGGCTCTTTGCTTCTTCTAGATTAATGTACTTCCTAGCCTGATCCATGAGGGCTGCCATGTCGGTAAGAGGACTCTTTGTCAAAGAATCCCTGAAGCCTCCTTGTGCGAGTCCAGAGGTCATAGCAGCTACCAAAAAGCTCGGGCTGTAATCTATAATCTCTGTGAGCTCAGTGTTAAAATGTGCAATGTACCTTCGGAAAGGCTCCTCTTTGAACTATTTTACTTTAAGCAGGAATTCTGGGTCTTTCCTCAATCTTCTGCTAGTCATGAACCTGTCTAAGAAGCGCATACCGAGCTCATAGAAGTTGGTAACTGAGCTCGGTGGGAGATGGTGGAACCACTTTAGAGCTGTGCCTTTGAGGTTGGTAATGAATGTACGGACACATGAAGGCATCAGAAGCCCCGTGTAGTGCCATGGTGTGTTGGTAATGAGAAAGAGGATCCCTCGGGTCCCTAGTCCTATCATAAGGGGTGAACTTTGGGACGACGAATTTCCTCGGCCTCTCCTCAGCCATGATAGCAAGGGTAAACGGCGTGGCGAGCCTTCCGAGCAGCCCAGCTAGCTCGTCTTGCTCTAGAGGGATTTGAATACCTCTCATCACAACAGTGCGGTCCATAGAGTCCGCAACTTCTTCAGCTCTTTGTGGGTCTTTAGCCGGGATTTCTTGCGAGTCTTGCTTTTGCACTTTCGGCTCCTATATGAATGGGATGGGCATGTCCCATGGCTGGAGGAGGATTTTGGTGCTCTTGAGCTGGAGGAACTGGAGCCGCTTGAGGTTGAGACTCTTCCGGCGCTAGATTTGCTCCTGAAGCCTCTAGGGTTGGAGCCCTAGTGGTGCTTCGATAGTGGATGTCTGGAATAAAGGTTGGTGTCCCCTTGCCTGTAGCTGCTGACGGCTAGGAGTCTCTGCTAATGTGGGCGGCACCTTGGGGGTACACCGGTTGATTATTGAGAATCTCTTCATGAAATCCTCCGTCCATGGTGGCGGTTGGAGGTTGTGTCCTTTGATCAGCCGTGTTGACGGGTGGATTCAAAGGATTGGTTCCAAGGTTCTGGGTGAGTACCGCTAGAGTTTTGGACATGACAAGTAGCTGTTCTTGCTTTAACTCGTTCTGTCGTTTAACTAGGTCAAGCTGTTGTTGCATGGGGTTAACTGCTCGTCCCCTTCCCCGTCTGGCAGGCGGTCGGGGTTGAGGGTCTTGTGGATTTTGAGCATTCTTTCTTGGTCAGAGATTAGGAGCCATGGTCCTTTGGAGTGAAGGAGGATGAGTTTATTTGTAAGTAGAGCACTTTTGTTAGAAGAACAATTGTCGTTCCCACAGACGGCACCAGCTGATGCTGCACTTTTTCGTCTGTAGGGGCTCTAAACTCTATTGCCTAAGAAACACTCAAAGAAAAGGATCAAAGGGCCACCTGATTGGCTCCAACGGTAGCCGCTCCAATGCTTAAGTTAATAAAACTTAATTGAAAGACTGTAATTGTAAACCAAAGAATGAGCATGAATGTAAAACGTACCTTAGGGTTTAATTTATAGACTGTGGCTTTCCTAAGTTGATTAGGATTTGGAGCCATGATTGTAGGGATTTGATCATCGGAGAATGGCAGTTACCATGTTAGACACTACGTTTGATAGATATCTGTAGGTTACAGTTTCCTTGTTGAAGATTGTTTCCTTTTCCTTAGCTCGGTAGGATATTCAAGGCGGTGATAAGCTCTAAACCCCGAGGGATGCTCTAGAGGCCTTGTGCTCGGTCCTGTGAGCTCTGAAGGCTGACGGCCTAAGCTTGCTCTGGACGGCTGATTGTCTAAGTTTGCTCTGGATGGCCAAGCTTTAACTGGTTTGTAATCACACGTGTCACATGGAGACTGGTCTATCACTTTGTGGTATATCATATATATATATTTATTAATATATCTATGAAAGTTACATGTAATTGTAGAATAATTCTCATATTCCATGTATTCTTTTATTTATTATTTTTGTTATTCAATATGTTAAGTATATCTCTATTAATCAATATGCTCCATACATATTCTTAATGAAATAATTGTAAGATGTTGGAATGTAAAAGAATCACATTCTCTGGCATACTTCATGTCTTTTTAATTTTTTCAATCCTACCTGAACTTCATGATAATTACATAACACCAAGATCAATAAAAATAATAAATGCATAAACAAATTCCAAATGAACCTTCTTTGAATTTCCAAATAGTCATTCGTTCGATTACAAAATAAATAAATAATTGCCCTATGTTTCTTTTTCTTTTCTTTCTTTTATTTTCCTCACCTTTTTCTGGGTGTCTTGGTATTAATTTTTTGGGGATTCAATAATAGGTTCACATCAAAGTATTTAATTAACTTAAAGTTCAATCAAATATTTTAACTCTAAATATTCTTAGTTATTTTCTTGACAAAAATATCATTCCTTACAAAAAATACAATTATCATCATTTTTTGGTTTTGAAATTTTAAAATTAATAACTTATAATGTATAAGTCTATTTTTCATAAAAATTATATATTTGGATTCTAAAAAGCGAAATCTATCAAACAATATTCATATAGCATAAGAAATTCTGTAAAAAAAAATTCATCTTTCTTCAATAGAGAATTTTCCATAGGACCAAGAGCAGACGGAGAAATTTTGAAAAATTCCAGAAACAAAAAAAATAAAATTACACATATTTTTAACAATGCATCAAACAATCTTTGTTCCATAGGAAAGTGGTCATACTCCAACATTGATAAAACAAAAAAAAAAAAAAATAGATAGAAAAAAGAATACACAAGTAATATATATATATATATATATATATATATATATATATAGTAACAAAGAAAAGTTTCTCGGACAGAGAATTTTGAGATATTTCTTTAAAAAAAAATATTACAAATGTTTTGAACATTGCATTGAACAATCTTTATTTCTTAAGAAAATGGTAATACTCCAACATTAATAATACAAAAATATATATAAATATTCATCATAGAAATTTGAAAAAATTCTTAGACAAAACATTCTTTTGCAAATAAGGATTTGTATTAAAAATAGCCAAGATACCCCTTACATCTTGCTGCCAAATGTATTGAATTATTGCAATACATTTCTAATCAATCACTTAAGATAGATTGATATACATTAAAAAAAAAAAAAAAAAAAAACAGATTCTACTTCATGCCAATCAACACCCAAATCATCCCAACCACCAAAACCTATCTACAAAGCCCTTTTTGCCCACTCATAACCTAGAAATCAAATTTGTGATGCAATATATCCAATTTCTTCTTCATTTGATTTGATGTATATATAGTTATATGCATGAACATGGTACAAAACTAATTGCACGAACATAAAATCACCCCTTACAATAGAAAAAGACACTTGACGTTAGGCTAGGGAGAATATACTGAAATACTGTAATACCCTAACCCAATTGTAACCGAGCCAATAAGGCCCGATGCTATGATGATGAAATAAACGGTTTGAATTTTCAATAGCTTTGAATATATGGACGATGCCAGGGCAAACAAATAGCGAAAAAATAAAATAAATAAATAAATAGAAAAAAATAAAATAAAACAAAGTTAAAATAAAATAAAACGAGAATAAAAATAAGAATTGGAAAGAAATAAAAATAGGAATTTGAAATGTGGACAATATATATATATATATGTCTATATATAGGTATAAAGATATAAATATAAATATATATATATATATATATATGTGAAGGTGCATATATGTATATCAGTTACAACATGTAACTGTTAAAAGAGAAGAAATGAAGGGGGAGAGTTATGGGCACAACAAGTGAAGGGTCAGAGAAAGGAGGGAGAGTAACAGAAAAAAAAAAAAAAGGTGAAGAAACCTTATTAAAGGATGAGATTGTGAGAGGTTGCGGCAACAGAAAGATTTGAGAGAGAGGAAGAAACTGTAGGGCGCAAAAGATGGAAGGACGATGGTTACGTATGTTAATCCGTAAGTGTTGATAGAGGAGAGGTGGAACAAGGACACCGGATTGAGACTGAAGCGTGGGGGGAAACAGAAGCGAAAAACAAAGAAGAGGAGTGAAATGGAGAAGGGAGATCAGAACTGGATTGGGCGCACACGCTTGGAACGGGGTAAGCTGGATCAATTCTATTTTTTTAAATTTTAAGCATAAAGTATAGATTTGAATGTAGGGTCTTTATGAGCATGGAATGAGGATCATTTTAAAAGACAAATGAAGGAAAACGGGTTAGAAATGAAGGAGAAATTTGCATTTATAGGTTTGGTAATTGAATTAGTTTGAGTATTTTTAGCATGAAACTTTGTTTAGATCATGAGGAATTTATCCTCTTCGGTGCAGGAAATTTATAAGATCAAAATTGGATCAAAACGGTAGAGAAAAAGGTGGGAAAAATGGGAGAAAACGGCTGGCCGGAAAACCACACAGCTCCACCGGAGCTGCGATTTTTGCTGTTTTGGGGGAGATCCAATGCTCCGATTTAAAAACTGAGGGTAGATTTGGGTTGCCCATGAGGAATAGGTTCGGGCCCATGTAGAAATCGTGAGAAAATCTATCGGTTGCGAGTCGCTGTCGATGAAAAAGACCACCGGCACTGTGCTGGGGAGGGTGATGCGTTGCTGGGTTTTTTTTCTTGGTTTGGGCCAAACCGGGTCTGGTCAGATCCGACCCACCCATTCAGAGGGCTAGTTTCTTTATGGGTTGTGTTTTAAATTGGAGTTTGGGCGCTGTTTGGTTGCGAAGGAGAAGTCATCCATTATTTGGTTTCCAATTGTAAAGAGAATGAAAAAAAAAAAAAGTTTGTACAGGCAGTGACTTGAATCCGTGACAAAGGGAAAAGGGTAGGAAAAATGGACCACTGTGCCACAGAGGCACATGTGGTTTATTTTGCTTCAATTAATATATATATATATATATATATATATATTAGATACAATTAATTAAATTAGTAATTATTCAATTAATTCCCAATATACGAACGAGTCAAATAAATAGTGTAAATTTACTGTTTTGGACCTTTTGGATCCAATGGTGAGGTCCATTTTATGAGACGAAGTCCCAAAAAATAAAATACCTGTAGAAATGCCAAAATGACCAAAATACCCCTACGTCGAAGGTGAGTCAAACAAACTCCGATTGAGTTAAGTAAATAGTGGATTTTTATTATTTCAAACCTTCTGGACTCAACGGTGAAGTTCAAATTATGAAAACAAAACCCAAAAAATAAAGACACATAAAAGACCATTTTACCTTTGGGTAAATTAGATCAAATTAGAAGTCGTAAAAGTATAAATTAATAAAAGAGATATTTAGAGTAGCGCGGCTTAAATTTGATAAATGACATTAAAGCTGAAATGTGTTTACTGATATATAGGAGATTCGAAAGGGAAAAGGAAGATCACATAATACTAAGACGCATTGATAAGGTAAGTAAATTCCTATCTTTGATACGTTATTGTTTCCGCCATGGATATTGTTTTATCTAATGGATGCCAATTGATTGATATCTCGTGACTTGATTCATTGTATTAACGTTTATCACTGTATGCCATGCTTTGTACACTTCATATGGAATATAATAGAATCCTAATTTATGTTATATGTCGGGTCTTGTGCCTAGTCACATTACCCATTTGATGCTATCTGATTGGTTGGGACCTACGGGTCAATTTATGGGACCTATGAGTCAAATGGACACATGGCAAAGATGGCATTTTTACGCAGTGAGTTTAATGGGCATTTAATATGCATTCATGAAAATGGGAGGTATGCCGGGCCCTAATAGACTGAGGGTCTGCCAAACCCTAAATAAAGTAATTGCATCATCCATACTTAATTGATACATTGATGTTTATTGGATTCATAGGATGTGTTCATTTCCCTATGAATAGTTCTATATTGATTGCTCCTATTTATTGGACTTGACTGTGACCGTTTTATTGTGGCAGTGTTCATGTTGATTATGATTATTGAGCTTTATCCATATTCATGTTACACCATCGCTCACACTGGTTATTGGGCTTTATTTTTCATTGGCCATTGTGGCATCTTACTGTTAACTGCAATCGTTGTCATGACTGGCTACCATGTTACCTTGAGTTGTATTCATCTATGTCATCCCTAGCTTGTATTGGAGATAGGCTTTTTTATTTACTAAGTTTTGTTAGCTCACCCCTTTTATTATATTTTTCAGGTGAGAATGCTACAGAACTACAATAGGAGATCCAGAGCACAGGGAGACGGTTGAGGAGCATAATAGAATACAGTAGTTTCTCCCATGCACTCACCATCTAAAAGTGGTTTATGTTTGGTTATTGTCAGACTTATTTTCAATTTTTGAACAATGTTATAATAAGGCTTCCGCACTTTAATGTTATGGTGACATTTCTTATTGTTATCATTGGTAAAAGAATGTAAAAAGTAGGGATGGCCATTGGGCTGGCTCCACGACACGAGATCCGCATAGGGTGGGTTTCAGGTCGTGACAAATACCCCCGCTTAATAACAGGCTCAGGCAAAGTCATTCAAGTTGGAAATATATTCGGTCAACGCTAGGTCGACTGGCTAGCTCATTTCAGTCAAATATACGGTTAACCAGTTCCAACCCACCGAACCAAGACTAATTAAGTGGGATTACGATCTCTGGTAAATCCGATAACGGAACGCACGATCATGCACAACACCGGTCGCACTTATAATGTTCCCCTATGATTAAGGGATCAACTGAGATCAAGGGAGACATCTCCTACCCTTATCAACTATTTAAACACCAGAACCTCCAATGAAAAGGTACGCCACATTTGGCTTAACTCTTCTTGCATCAATTTACCCCTCAAATTAGTTTATTGCTAACTTAATCGTCGGAGACTTCTCGACTGACACCATATCGATGCTCCCTATTTACTCCAATATTCTTTGTTTCTCTTTTGTAGGAGGATAATTATTTGTGGAGGATTTCTCCCTCACAAATTAGTGCTTTCATTGAGAGTTCTTGAGTCTAAAGCTTAAGAACCATTCCTATATCTATATCCTTTCAATCAAAACTGAAATGGTCAGAAACAACGAGAAGAAAGGACGAGGACAAGGTAGGGCATCTAACCAAGTGTCAAGAACCGAGATATCTGAAAAACCGGAGCACTAAACAATCAAGAGTAGCAGAATGATCCTCAAAATCCACCACCTCCTGCGGACCCCCCAACAGGATCTGGTTGCATACTTCATCGTTCATTTCAAAGAAATAGAAGAATTCATGTAATCACTTTAGTAACAAATCAATGAGGTTCGCTAGTAACAACCTATTGAAGATTGACGGGAGCGAACTGTCACCAATGATCGCCTAAGTGATGACATGATCCAACAAAGCAGTTATAACCCACAGAAACCAAACAACGCCTGGCACAAATAACCTCATCAGGGTGAAAATCAACACCAACAGAGGAACTCCCCCTAAGGCAATTGATTGATATCCTTAGTGTGAACAATGAAGGGTTATTATCTTGATATTTGTGAAAAAGAAATTAAAGCTAATTTAGAAATTGCATATGATAAATTAACCAAGGAATTTCTTAATCTTAAGAAGACTAATATAAGATTAGTCAAGAAATTAAAGTTGAGTGAAAAGGAAAAAGAGGCCTTACAAGTTAATTAATTCATATTGAGTCAACTTGAAGAAGTAAAGGCCCTTCTCTTAGAAAAACTTGAAATTTTAGAACAAGAGAGAAATTTCTTAATGGGTCAGGTAGGAATTCTCAAATCATCCTTAGAGGCTTCTAAAATTGAAAAGGGGGAATTAGGTGTAAAATTTGATGAAGAACTTAAATTGATTAAAAGTGTCAAAGACACTCATGGAATCAAGTCAAACAAGTTATCTTCATCCATCCAAAATATTCCTTCTACCTTCAAGCTTAAATTGGTTACTCCTTCTAACAAAATAAGGATGATGCTACTTCAAAAGAACACTCAACATTGTGTTCATGATCAATCTCAACCCCAAATCTCGCAATGCTCTTTGTGTGGGGTTGATGGTCATATTAGAAGGCTATGTAGAGCTTCTAGGAAAAGACATGTACAACATCAATACATGTTAAAAGAACACAAAAATGAATTCTCTTTAGTAAAACAAAAATTGAATACTTATGTTCAAAATACTAAGAGTGAGTCTCAAAAGTTCATGGAAATGAAAAAGGTTATGAAACCTCTAACAACTCCTACACTTCAATCAAAGACATCCAAAGCCAATTTACAACATGTTGTACTTATACACAAAGAAAATAAAGCAAATTTGGGTAAGAAATGGATCCATTGACCTACGTGATTTCCCTAAAATAAACGATGTGTTATATGATGGAAAACTAAAAGCTGACTTAATTAGCATTAGTCAACTAAGTGACGACCACTTCAATGTCGTACCAACTCCCAAAAAGATTGTAAGACAATTTGGGTAAGGAAGGACAAATTGAAGGGTCTTGAAAGAGAATATGCTAGTCACATCTCACAATTTGTTTCTTCCTCGGAAAGAGCAAATTCGTCTCTTAGATGACTAAGAGATTCTATAGCAATTTAGGGATTTCACTCTTCACTCTTATCTTAGAGTCTTCCTATGAATTGCTTCATTACATATTACTCTATCTCACTCATTGAAAATCATCTTGAGTTAGTTACGTTATTGTCCATAGTCAAGGTGATTTTTAAGTTAACCATCTTTTCTAGGTCTATGAATTTTTTTTTTTTGTTTTCCTTTTTTTTCTTTGTAGAATTTTGATTCCTCATAGTTCGGTGCATTTCATACCTTTGTGAAGTCAATAATCAAAAAATATTTTTCTCTTGTTTTAATTGCTAATGGTAATCCTATTTTTTTAAAATATTAAGTGCATTTTAAGTGATTGGGTCTTGACTTGTGAACTCTATTTTATCAATATCTTCACTTAGTCTCTTGCACTTGAGTGCACACAATCTTTCAATCTACTTGTGAGCTCATAGGTTTTTGTCTTACTTAATTCTTACATGAGATTGACTTATAGATAGGTTGGACTTAATGGTTTTATGTTTTCATCTTAATAAGTTTATAGCTAGAAAGATTGATTTAGGTTGGAAAAATCAAATGACTAAAAGTAAAAGCCTAAAAGGAAAATGACACACAAAAAAAAAAAAAAAATCAAAGAGTGGAAGGAAAAGGGGCTATCATTGAGATAGTGTGTTTGCTAACATTGGTAAATCCTTTGAAAAGAATAGCCAACTCAACTGTGTGAAAGCCACCTTGCAAAAGGCGAGACAAGTGCAAATTCAATTTTTAATTTTTTACTTTTAAATTGACAGGGAATTTTGATTGGAAATGGTAAAAAATTCCTAGGTTTTATTGACTATAGTTGTTTGCTCTTATTGATGTGAAAATCATTCAAAACTATAGAAAGTCAACCTTGAGACAAGAATATTTCATGGTTGACATGAATGCCTATGTCTAGTTACCATGGTTGAATGAGTAGAGAGTGAGCTTGTGTGCATTTTAGTGTTCTAGGATCATTTGATTGTATTGATGCTATTTAGAACACATTTACATCTTTCAAATTCACTTGAAATGTTTTTCAAATTCAGATTTCAACTCAAAAATATTGGAATTATTTTTAGCTTTAAAGACAATTGAATTCATCTTAGAGTTTGTAGTTAAAAACAATGTTTTTCATGAAAAACTCCAATTTTCCCCTATTTAGTAGTTGACATGCACAAATGATTTTTGAAACAGAGCAGGACACTATGTTTTTCTAAGAGAATAGTAGTTTTTGGTGTTCATTCGAACGAACTCTGCTCAATTCAAAACACGTGAAAAATCACGATTAGATCACATTAATAAGTGGTTTTCTCTCATTTTCTCTCCAAATCCTCTCACGTCTTGTGACATTTTGATCCCGGACTTCATTATTCTTATATTTCGTTCCAATTAGTGTGTTCTACACATCGAGGGCTTCCTTTTCATTGATAATTTTGCAATTTCATCCATTTATTAGTGTGGTAAGTCCTTGCGTCCTTTCTCCACTTTCCTTTAGTTTAATTGATCTTTCATATTAGATATAGGATTAGTGTGGACTATAGTTTAGTACACTAAATGTAGTGAAATCTTAGGATTATTCTACATCTTATTCTTGATATATATACTTCGTGATCATGTCTTCCAAGACTGTTCCCATTGAGTGTCATCATTTTTCATAAGCTATACGTCTAGGAGCAACACCTAGGGTCTTGGTTTGCTTTCCAATCTAGGTAGCTCAAGTTTGGGCAGCGTCTGTCCTGTCTTGACCAGTCCTTATGGAGAGGGTATGCATCATAGATGGTATTTATGAGACATTAGCTTGTCAATCACGAGTCCAGCCAACGAGACCCTAGTTCGAGAGTTTTACTCGAACCTAGATTCTCGTGATACCCAAAGAGTGTAACACCCCAACCCCGATTAATTTATAATTAGTTCGCTAATTATTAATTAGAAACAACATAAAGAATAATTAAGAAAATTAATCAAGATTTCTCGATAGTTACGATAGACCAATAAAATAATTAAATACGTCAAGACGGGGTCCAAAAAAATAAAAGACTCGTAATAACATTAACAATTACCAAAATGCCCCTGAGTTAAAATATAGTCAAACGAATTCCGATTCAAGTAAACAAATAGTGGAATTTTATTATCTCAACTATTCTGGACTCAATCGTGGAGTCCGATTTGTAAAAAGAAGTCTCAGGATGTAAGAACCCGTAAAAGTGCAAAATGACCGTTTTGCCCTTTTTAGTTCGGATGTCCAAATTGAATTTCACGAAAGCCTAAACCGACTTTGTTCGACATTCCGGACTCAACAGTAGAGTTTATTTTGGCAAAATAAAAACTCATAAAATAAAAACATAAAATTTGATGAATAACATAATTCAAGTGGCAAATGAACTGAGTTATATTTCATGATTTTGTGAACACTGAAAGGCAAAGAGAAGGTGGTCTGACCTTCTGCATTCTTACTGTTAGTTCCGCTATGCTACAAGTACGACTTCTTGGGTTGAGATCGACCCATCAGGTATGATATATTGTGCTAAGTAAGAAATAGAATTAAGTTTAGGAGTAATTACCATGTTGACTTGATGATTCACATATTTGTTTGATTGCTTATATGCTTTTGTGTTTCTTGTTATCTTTTTGAAAGTTTGGTTAAGTGATGGATGTGGATCATGATTATATGTATACTCCATGAGTTGGCACAGTGGGTGAATTATATTCTTTAAGAATGGTTCAGATTGAGAATGTATGACTTGAGCATGTGTTGAGTGGAATGTAAATAGCATACACATGTGAGGAAAGAATCTTATGATTAAATGTTATTGTTGCTTTAAGTGAAATGCACTGTTTATAGCATGCTTCATGTATGGATGGAAAACTTCGATAAGATTGCATTGTTGCATGGTGGAATCAAGGCACATTGGCATGGTGTGATTCCTTGAGACATAGTGTGAGTTGAGCACCTTGGTGCTGTGCATACGTGGGTACTCATGCCGTCAGGAAAAGGTCCGTAAAGTGAGACATACGTGGTTACTCAGGTCGTCGGGAAAGGTCCGTAAAGTGAGACATACTATGGTACTTGCAGCCCAGCGGGGAAGGACCGCAAAGCGAGATAGGGGTGTGGCATGGAGTTTGCATGGGTGTGTCATGCATACTATTCATGTACTGCATTGATGATATAGGATGACATTTAAATATAAATGTACACTTGCACATGCCACGCCTTAATTTTGTTTCTTGCATTAGCATTATATTATACCAGCAGTTGAGTTGACCCATTCGCGGGATACCATATTTTAGATGACGCTCCGGCTACATGAGATTCGGTGATGTCTTAGTGAAAGAAAGAACTTGAAGTGTTTTGGCCTTGGGGCATGTGTTGACATTATACAAGGGCATAAGCCCTGAACTATGTATGCTTAATTTGTATGTCGTGAAACAATGGGTAAGGTTTATGGAATTGTATTATAACCTGAATTGAGTTGATATTGAAATGTATGTAATTATCCTTTATTTACCTTTCTTGTTTTATATCGCTCAACCCCGGGTTCGTGCAAATTTAAGGCGTGACATGAGTGAACCATCCTAGCACAAGCCGAAAGATGTTCATGAACACAAAAAGGGAATATGACGCTAAAAATGCCAAAAAGAAAATACGATAATTGGCAGAGTCAAATAGAGACTGGTAGATAAAAGAAACTTAAACAGGAGATGTTTTAGAATACACAACTAAAAAGATTGGGAAACCTATATATATATATATATATATATTTAAGCGGAACAAGTGCGAATCCACCAAGAACTCTGCCCTTGGTAAAGCTAAAATACTTGGATGAGAAATCCAATACACACTAAACGATGGATAGACATAGTGTAGTTTAGTTACATTGTAAACTTCCTATGACCACTACTTAAATGACAAGTAGAAAGGAAAAGATTGAAATACTAGATACATTTACCTAGCACATGACGCGCCACATGACACCAACAGAGGTTAGAAAACCATGAATGGTAATGTAATCATAACTTAACGTCAAATAAAATAAAAAATCAATATGATGACTAGGCGTAAGACTAGTCAAAGTACTGGTAACGGTGGGAAATAGTCAAATAACTGAAAAAGATGACTCTGACTGAGTAATGAAAGCATAATGGATCCATAACTATATATCTGAAGACTAAAGAAATAAACATTGAAATGCGGATGCAGAAATTTGGAGACCTTAAGCATAAAGCTTCGAGGAAGTTAAAAGTCAAATCTTTGACCTTCGAGATCACTATTGAAATTAAACAAAGAAGAGTACAAAGCGATTGTGAAACTTGTATAAAATATTTTCTTGTTTGGAGAAACAGAATCTAAAATGCCATGATAGAGCGAGAGACAAATAAAAAGGGAAAAACTATGATGATAGGATTAGCATGAAGAGAGGTCCGAGCCTCCTACATACGAACGACTAAGTTTTGAGGATAAAACTTCTTTTGAGGGGGTAGGATGTAACACCCTGACCCCGATTAATTTATAATTAATTCGCTAATTTTTAATTAGCAACAACATAAAGAATAATTAAAAAAATTAATTGAAATTTCTCTATAATTACGATAGACCAATAAAATAATTAAATACGTCAAGAAGGGACGATGAGGACTAGATCAAGAAAACAATAGGGTGACACGACTTCGATTTGTAAAATCAATGTGTAAAAAAAAATTAATCCAAATGTGACTACGATTTATAAAATCGATATATGAAGGAATGAGTAATAATTTCAAATACATGAAGAAGCAAATAACAATTTAAATACACCACGGAGATTACGAGGAATATACACACAATACGAGGCTTCAAAAATTGAAGCCATCCTGGATATGAAATAGTCATAAGAAACTGACTCACAAAAAGAGGAATGGGAAGCAAAATAAAGTAAAAAGCCAAAATATGTATTTCTGATTGCCAAACAAAGCCTTAAGGCAAAATCCTAGCAAAAATGCAAAAAAAGCAATGGATAGGTTTTGAACCCTTGACTAAAACCAATGAAGCATTTAAGTCCCAAAAAAAATATCATTTGGGCTACCAACCATTTTTGTGATATATGTTATATATATATATATGTATATACATAAAGTGAATAGCTTAGAACAAAAAAATAACCATAATATATATATATATATATATATATATCTGTGTGTTGCAGTAAGCAGCATGGGCCAAGGAATTTAAAATTTATGTGAGTGTATGTGTGGTTGGATGATAGAGAGAGCTAGAAGATTCTAGATGGGGCAGTACAAGGAGTAGTTAGAGAAAATTTGAATTGCATATATATATATATATGTATATATATACACACACACACACAAGGAATTCGGCCATACCAAAAAAAAAATATATATATATATATATAGACATAGAGAGAGAGAGAGAGAGAGAAAGCTGTTGTGAGTGAGGAAGAGAAGAAGAAGAGGAAGAAAGGAGATCAGAGGCAAGAAGGGAGAGAAGAGCTTAACTTTTTCCCATTTTTCTTCTCTGTGTTTACTGATTTTTTTTTAAACTGAAACTAAACGCCCAAAGAACCATATGGTTTAAACGAGTAAGAAAAATGATGAATTTAGGAAGAAACGAGAGGTTTTTTGGTGGAGAAATGCGAGAGAAAATGTAGAGAGAGAAAGGTGGCCAAAAATGTTGGGTGGAAGAAAAGTGTCATGTTTGAAGCTGAAAACAAACCCAAATGAATTATTAAGGTCCCTAGAGTCGTTTTGATATAAAATAAGTCAAAATAGGTGTCAAAATAATGAGAAAAATCAAAATAAAAAGTCAACGAAAAATGGCTTCTCGCTGGAGCAGCCACTGGAAGTGGCTGTTCGATGGCCGTCGGGTTGTCCAAATGTGGTTTTGGCCGAAAAAATGGAACTCTTGGAAAAAATGGAACATTTCCTTTTTTCTAGAAATTTGAAAGCTCATCGAAAAACATTCGCCAGATCTTTTTATGTGAAGAAGACAAGGTTCTTTTTAAGTCAGTTGGGCCGGATCTTAGGTCGAGTCGGTTCAGGACCTGACCAAATGCAACCATGGGTAATTGAACTGTGTCGTTTTGAGCTTGTTTTAAAATGGAATCTTGGTTATTTGGTGGCAAGGATAAGAAATCTTAAATAAGGATAACCTCAAACGTGGAATAAGAAGGATAGTAGAATATGCTATTCCAGTTCAACAGAGTAACCTGAACTAGCTGGCTCATAGTATATGTGGACCAGTTTAGGGTTACAAACCAAGAACCCCTTGGTTCACTAGTTCAATTTAAATACATAAAACCCTAACTTTGTTAAATTATAGTTTGGCCTCGAACTTCTGAATAATTCTGTTCTGCCCTAAGATTTGGAAAATTAATTCAAGTAAGCCCCTGAAAAATAATAAAGTAATAAAATTATTTATTTTATTATTTTATTAATTGGATAAAATGACCATTTTACCCTTGGACACTAAATAAGTCAAACGCAGCCCAAATAAAATAAATAAATAGTATATTTTTACTATTTCGGGCATTCCAGACTCAATAGTGGAGTCCAATTGGTGAAATTAAGTCCCAAAAAATATAAACACGTATATTGTAAATGACTATATTGCCCTTAATGACACCCAGGGCTAATTAAACATAAAAGATAGTCCATTTTAATTATGTCAGGCATTCTGGACCAAATGGTGAGGTCCATTTTATGAACTGAGGTCCCAAAAAATTAAGCTATAAAAATATAAAATTACCATATCGCCCTTTGAGATTTTCGAAGCCAAATGAAAAGTTGTAAAAGCCTAAAATTATTTTGTTCGACGTTCCGAACTCAACCACGAAGTTCATTTCACCAAATAGAATATGTAAAGTATTGATATATAAAATGAGGCTAACTGTAAGACACGTTATAAATACGACAGCACTACCAAGAGAGGGAAATTAAGCCTATGCGGTAAAATACGGTGTGTGGAACTAAATGATAGGAAATTAGTAAATAAATCAGGTTAAATAAATGTCAATAACTTAATAATATTTCCTGATTTATAGGAACATCGAAAGGAAATGAGAAGGAGACGTGACTCTGCTCAAAAGGGAAAAGGGAACCATTTTTTAAGGTAAGTAAATCCGAACTTTGTTACGTGGTCCTCTCTTAGCCATGTTACAATTATTTCTTCATACTATCACCTTGTACTCTATTATCTGATATGTTTTGATTTTCACAATTGATATTGTTCTATCTTGTGGACTTGTTGAGTTGTTGCATGTCAACATCCTGATATGATTAGTGTATTTTTCCATGATGTTTGGATACTGAATAGTATATGTCACACGTTGTTGAGAAAAGTATTACTCTACGAATTTGTGCATTATCTATGCATCACCTGATTCTAATCCGTGGTAGTATTTGACACGTTACACACTTCAGTCCTTAGGGACAAGATACTGATAGTCTATGCGTGGTTATGAGTGTCACATCGCACGATTGATACGTAGTCATGCGAGGCATGACGTACGACTTGGGTCCTAGAGGACACAAAAAGTTTGAAAGTGTTGTGCTCTAAGCATGAAATGGTATGCCGGGTCCTGACAGATAGCATTTGATAGATATATTACATTCTGTTGGTATTTTCTCATACCCACTTCTTGGATTGATCTTGACCCATGACAGAGGAAGGGATTTTATTTATTGAGCTTTGTTATCTCATTCCATTTGTATTACTTATCTTTTTCAAGACAACAAGAGACTAAGGGACTGCCAGACATACACATAGAGTAGCTGCTCTACTCGCTACTGTCAGTCCTTTTTTTGGCAAGTACGATGGACATTTTTTGCTATACCAATGAGATAGACTAGTATAGAGTAGTCTTAATTCTTCCATGAGTCTAGGTCTTGGGTACAGGTATAGGTATATGTATACTTTTGGGATCTATATATAAATACTTTTATTTTTAGACATGTAAAACTAAACTCTGATGATGATAGATGTTGATATGAGGATATGACATGCAAAGCCAATTTTTTTTACAGCGTATCAAATTCACAGATGAGGGCACGACTTGTGGGTCATCGCCCAATAGTACAGTTATAGATAGAATAGTCACGCACCTTGATCCGCACAAGGTGGGTCGCGAGTCGCGAGTTGTGATAAAGAGCTTACCCAGGGATAGTACATGATGTTCCTTTCTCTCTCACCACTAACATGATTACTGAGACGTTTGGTCTTCCTCAAGTCGAGCAACCTTGCTTCCCATTCCCTCAGGATTCTATACTTTCGTTTGCCAGTCTTATTGCATCCACCTTCCGTGTCAATAGTTTGACAGTTTTCGCCACAAGGGGTGTCACACTAGAGCAGGGATATTTGCATGAGGATTATCATATCCTCAATCTCATCATGTGCAATGTGTTGCATCTAGTTAGCCACACAAACATGCTGACTCTCTCCCATGCTACACTTTTGTATGTCATCGATGCTTCCATTCTAATTGATACTCTATCATATATTCTTCGACTCATCGATTCCTTCACCTCTAGTACTAGATGCACCGCGTCTTTGCCATTCGGTAGCCTAATCCCAAGGATCTATGCTACATAACTGGTACCCTTTTTCACTACTAACATGCTCATTCTCCCACCTGGTCCATTTACTAGTCAGACTTTAGCCGAGTCACGGGGACATGTCATCATCTTTCCAATGAGGATGATGTTGATGATGAGCATCAGGAGGCATAGCAGCTAGAGCAGCAGCAACAGTACCCACCGGCATCGGCTCCATAGCAGGAGCCACATCCGTCGCTACTACAGTAGTTGTCTGGAGAGCAGATTCATGTTAAGGATTTCCTTGTTAACAAGACTCCACTACAGTTTCGTATCCCCTTGGGTGTAGACTTTCATTCGTCAGCAAAAGTCTCCTCATCTTTAGTCGGTCAGTCGATTTCGAGAGATAAGTTAGAAGAGTGACGACAACTACATTATGATCAGAACACAACCAATATTGATCACAGGCTGGAGCATCACTATCTTCGGATATGATCAAACTACTTCACTTCGGTGATGGAGGAGACGAATTATTTTTGAGAAGCTTTGTAGGGATTGACTTAAGCTCTCACACATGTCTTTCCTTCTCCTCCCCCACTTGCAGATGATCAATGATTTAGCTTGTATTAGGTTATATGAGTGATAAGTGATATTGTAACGAGTTTTTTTACCTGTATATTTTTTTGCTCATCAGCTACATGTACTTATTTTTTGATAGTTTCTCCCTATCATGTCCTGTTTATCTTTTTAGGACTGATGATAGACTCCTGTTTTGCTTTGATATCTTTTTTATTTTTCTTTCGTGTCTATGATCATTACTATCAGTACTATGTTATCTCACTATGCATACCTATCTTGTTATATTATACTTCCTTATTTGTTACCTCTTTTGTCATCGTGACAAAAATGGGGAGATAATGTTACAAAAGGGGAGTTGTACAAAGGGGGAGATTAGATAATTTCTATTGAGTGTATAGTAAAGGGGAGTAATATACATTTTTTATCGCATATGTATGAAATAGCTTAGAGTCATTTTTTCTTACTCAAGTATTGATTTAATTGCATATGGTTACCATGTTTATTGTACCTTGTTTTATATTGTACTCATCTATTTGTGTGATCTCATTGGATTTATTTGATATATCTCTATTGATGTGATCTCACATGGTATAGTTGAGTTTGTTGTGCAAGAAATAGGTTTTCCACTTGTTGAGCATTTCTAAGTGATATCTATAGTATAGGAAACTAAGTCAAAATGTATAATTTTCTTCTATCTAGCTCTTTGGGGGTTATAGATTTTGTTATATTTTCTTCTTATACTATTTTATGCAGTTTTGTCACGGATTGCCAAAGGAGGAGTTGTTAGGACTATGGGGTCCGATATTGTAATGGGCTAATTTGGCTTGACAAAATATGCTTTGTGTGTAATCTTTTCATAAGTCTTACGAGTGAGTGCATCAATGCCCGTTCTTATCAAAGTTCGTCCAAGAGACATTATCGTGCATTACTACTAGTCGACTTGGCTCTATAAGGGTATATTGGACTTTTTTATTTGATTTGGATCTCACACACTCACATCATGCACGCATTGCATATAGTTTTTATCATAACATCATGTATGTGATTGACTTGTGGTTGTGAATCAATTTTTCCAAAATACATCTTTAAAATCCTAAAGGCAAAAATTTAGTTCACAAGACAAGCAAGAATGAGCAACTCTCAGTTGCTTGTTTGAACGAACAATAGAAAAGTTCATTTTCATTCGTTTTCATTCATTTGAAGGTTTTGTATCAAACAAATAGCTGCAACCTCAGAGTTGTGCCCATTCGATATTCGTTCCTTATTCATTCGAACGGACTATTGCTCGTTCGAACAAACCCTGGGTAGAAAATAGATTTATAATATGTTTTCAAGCTCATTTGGGATTGAATAAGCTCATTGCAAAAATATACGAAAATACAATTAAGAGTAGTTAAGAATAGAGTGAGAGAGTCTCCAATTATGAGAGCTAAATTTTTGAGAGATCAAAAAGCCTTATGAGAGATCATTCATACATGTCATTCATACATTTCTCTACTCTTGTTCATTGATTGATTTAGATTATCCAACAGACCCAAATCAGATCTAAGAGCCTATTATTCACGTCAATTTCACCATTGATGAAATATGGAGTTCAAGCTTGAGGATTCGGCATTGAGCGATCGGTGGACACCGAGGTTGTAAGGATTCATAATTGTTGAGTGGCTTGATTAGAAGATTCTGAGACCGTTGAGGATTTTGGTTGTTTGGAGGTTTCGGCTATGAGATGCTTAAAGATTTAAGAGGAATTTAAAGACATAATTGGGGACAATGGAGCTTAAGGTACTAAGCTTGTTCATAGATACGTTGTATTTCATTTTCCATTATATTAGAAGTCTTCCTTGAGCATTGGCTAGGCTCCAAAGTTCTACTCCAAGGATTGTTGTCCTTGGTGGTTTCTCCATCATCAATCGTTTTGAAAATCTCTTATTTTCTTTCAATTTACTAATTGCTTTAATTGAATGATTCCGCTACAATATTGAAATTGAGTTTTCATGAAATTCTAATTGTCTTTAATTTGATTAATTGAAAACTTGATTGAACAATTGATCGAGTAAATTGAATGAAATCATAAATTGATCACTTGGTTGAATTTTGCTTTGCATTGATAAAATTGCATATCAAATTAAGCTAGATTGATCAGTTTGGTGAATGTTGATTAGTTGGTGTATTTGAATGATTCTTGGCTATTTCATTAATGGATGGGCATAAATGTTAGATTAATCACATTGAGTGGTTTGGTTATTGTGTCATCTTTTGTTAAAGACAAGAATTGAAATTAACATAGGAGAAAATTTTATTCTACGACCTACCTTCTGAGTGATATTCACTGCTTGGGACATAAAGTGATATCCAAGTGGTATCCCTCTGAAACAAAAGGGTAGCAAACCTTCGGTTTGCCCATGCGTTAGAGAAAATGGGTCTAAAAATGGACGAACCACTGGTAAGTTTCAATGGCGGTGTAACATACTCGAAAGGTAGCATTATACTACCTGTGGTAGCTGGACTGGTCAACCTCATAACAAAATTGTTGGTGGTCAATGTGCCATTTCCATATAATGTCATCTTAGGGTGACCTTGGATCCACAAAATGGGCTTAGTGCCCTCAAATCTATATCAAACCCTAAAATTTTTTGCTCCAACAAGGAAAGGGAAATCCTTAAAAGAACATACCATTAAAGGTGATCAAGCATCTGCCAGAAATTGTACCATCTTGGATAGAAAGACCACAGAAAACAAATCGTGCGATGACTCCCATCAAAGAAACAAAAGATGTGATGGAGATAGAATAGCAACCATAGAGCCAAGGGTAAAACAAAAGTGACTTTCTAGAGTTAAACCCCACACACAAAAAACTCGTACAAGTCCAGCATAGGAAGAGGTGGAATTAATCCAATTGGATCTATCTAAACCCTAAAGGGTGGCCTGAATTGGGACTGGACTTAGCGAAACGGAAAGAAACAATCTTACCCAATTCCTTTAACAAAACTAGGATATATTTGCCTGGTAAGCCTAGAATATTCCAGGAATTGATCCCCAGGTCATTTGTCATTAGTTATTTGTAAACCTAAAGTGAAAACTCGTCCACCAGAAAAAATAGATCTTTTCCTCCCGAGCAAAACCAGGCTATAAAAGACGAAATAAGGAAAATACTCGAAGCATGATTTATCAGAGATATAGACTTCCCGAACTAGCTTTCCAATGTTGTCGCAATACTAAAGAGAAATGGGAAGTGGAGGGTCTGTGTCAACTTCACAAATCTCAATAAAGCATATCCAAAGGACATCTACCCATTCCCCAAAATTGACCAAATGATGGACGCCACTTCGGGACATGAGCTCTTTAATTTCATAGATGCTTATTCAAGTATCACCAAATCCATATATATGTGCCCGATTAAGAGAAAATGTCATTTACAATGAAATATGGGACTTTTTGCTATTGGGTTATGCCCTTCGGATTGAAAAATGATGGAAACACGTATTAAAGACTAGTCAACATGGTTTTCCAAGATCAGATTAGAAAAACTATGGAGGTGTACGTGGATGATATGCTGGTAAAAAGCATGGTTAGTGTAGATCACCCAGACCACTTGTCTGAAGCATTTGATCAATTCCGCAAATACAGAATGAAGCTAAATCCTAAAAAATGTACCTTTGGGGTTGCGTTGGAAAAGTTCCTCAGACACCTAGTCACCAAGCGAGGAATCGAGGCAAATGTAGATAAAATAAGGGCTATTTTAGAAATGGAATCTCCCAAAATGGTGAAAGATGTCCAAAAACTAACTGGACGAGCGGTAACCCTCAACAGATTTCTATCTCGGGCGTCAGACAAATGTCAACCTTTTTTTCAAATACTAAAGAAAAATAACAATTTTAAATGGGCAGAAGAATGCGAAGAAGCATTCTAAAAACTGAAGCAATACTTAACTACTCCTCCACTATTATCGAAGTTGGACATAGGGGAAGAGCTCTACTTATACCAAGTAGTTTCTATTTCTACTATAAACGCCGTACTGGTCTGGGAAGATAGAAAAATCCAAAACCAATGTGTTATGTCAGCCAAGCATTACAAGATGCCCAAACACGCTATCCAAAGCTAGAAAAACTCTTACTAGCATTGGTAGTAGCTTCAAGAAAGTTGCATTTGTATTTTTAAGCCTTCACCATTATTGTTATCATGGAATACCCGCTCAGAGCTATCCTACAAAGCCTAGACGCCTTTGAACGAGTATCAAAGTGGTCGGTGAAGTTAGGTCAATTTGACATTCAATACTGCTCTCGAACAACCATTAAAGGACAGGTCTCGACAAATTTTGTAGCCGAGTTCACACCAAAAATAACAAACCTAGGTGACAGAAATGTAGACACTAGCCAATGCTGGAAATTTTTTATAGATGTTTCATCTCGAAAGACGAGTTCAGGCACAAAACTGGTTTTATTCACCCTTGAAGAAACAATGATGGAGCAAGCCATCTCACTTTGTTTTAAAGCCTCAAATAATGAGGCAAAATACGAAGCCCTATTATCTAGTTTAGAGCTAGCCAATGAGTTAAGGATAAAAAAGTTACAAGTTTTCTGTGATTGCTAACTCATAGCCAGCTAGAAAAATGGGGAATACTAGGCTAGAGATGCTACGATGGTCGTATATGAAAAGAAGATACAAGAACAATTAAAGTCCATCCACGAGCATACAATCCAACAACTCCCTAGGGAAGAAAACTCTCACTTTGACTCACTCACCAATCTTGGGTTGACAGTAGGTTTTCATTTCTAACAAACTATAATAGTGGAGTTCATACCAAAATCTAGCTTGGACGAAGAAGAACAAAGGATAACCCAGGTCAACCAGCTCCTCGAGGTGGCAAACTCTAATCATGTCTTACTTAAGAGATGGCTCCCTACCCTCATACAGGTTGGATGCTCGGAAACTATAGAGTAAAGCCACATGGTATGCATTGATTAAAGATAACCATTACAAAAAGTCTTATTTCGGGCCATACCTAAAATACCTCCCTAGAACAAGCTCAATAAGTTATAAAGGAAATCCATGAAGGGATATGCGGAGATCACTTAGGAGGCAAATCTTTAGCCTAGAAAGTAATAAATGAGGGATATTATTGGCCTAAAATATATGAAAATGCTAAAGAGTTGGTAAAGAAATGTGACCAATGTCAAAGGTTCGCAGTTATCCACAAGCAGCCACCATCGGAACATTTTCCTTTAAGCAGTCCATGGCCATTCATACAGTAGGGTCTAGACATCATAAGGCCCTTACCGATGCCTCCAGACAGAGGAAATTCCTTCTAGTTGCAACAGATTACTTTACAAAATGGATCAAAGCTAAACCACTCGCAAAAATGGGAAAAACTTAGATCAAAGACTTCATATGGACAGACATCATTTGTAGATTTGAGATCCCAAAAACTCTGGTCTCGGATAATGCTCTATAGTTACAGGGAGCTTTTAACACCCCAACCCGATTATCGATAATTTAGTTGCTAATTAAATATTAGAGACTTTAAGAAGCAAAATAATGATTGAGAAAAATTAGATTAAGAAAATAAAGGCTATAAAATAATAAATTTACGGCTAATGAAACCGACATGTGAAAAAAATAAATAAAAAATAATACAAATAAAATATAAAAAATTAAATTAAATTGCAAAAGCCTAAATAAAGGCAACTAAAAAAAGAAAAAGAAAGTAGGCCAAAAAGTGTTGGCCCAAGGAATTGAACCGAAGACCTAGTCCACCAATAGGCTTATGCAAAGCCTAAGCCCACTAGGCTATTAGCACACATGTGCCACCATGGCCAAAAGATAAGCATATAACATAGAGTTAGGTGGGAGAAATTTTGAAGAGCTGATGTGTCATCCCATTGCACCCACCTCTTGTCTAATGGAATTTCATGTAAACCTCACATGATGTATTGAACACAAGCTTGAGGTTATATGATAAAATTAGACATTACGTGAGATTGAGAGTATTCATCAGAACTTTTGTGTGTGTGTGTGGCTAAAGAGAGAGAGAGAGAGAGAGAGAGAGAGAGAAAAGAGTGAGAGAGAAGGAAGGAAAGAAGAAGAAGAAAAAGAATGAAGGAAGGAAGGAAGGGAGAAGCTTGCATGCAAGCCCTGAGCAAGACACAAAGAGCTTAAAAGCTCAGAACCTAACCTAGAGAGAGAGAAAGGGAACTCAATGTGAAGGTAAAAACCCAAAACCCAAACTTTATCTCTCTAAGAAAATATTGTAGTTACGTACTGTTTAGTGAAAATGAAATACATGGATGATTCTTATTGATGATGCACCATGGTAGGAATAAAAAATGGGAACTAATAGAGCACAAACAGTAGAGAAACAATGACCAAAATAAAAAAATCCTCCATTAATGGCGGCTCCAAGTTAGGTCTGAAACAACTAGGAAGAAATGAGTTTCTATCACTTGGGTTAGAAACTAGACAACCCAAGGATTCCGAAACACTAGCCATCTTTGAAAATGGATAAAAAATGAGAAAAAAAAAATCGATTTGTAGGTCACGGCCCAAGAATCTGACTTCACAAATCAGACACCAAGCTTGATTTTTAGAATGAGGATTTGAAGCCACTAGAATGAGGATCACAAAAAGCCCAACTCTACTAATTTTGGTGAAGAGATGGCCATGAACAAGTTTAATATTCAGAGCTGTACAAAACTTCCAACCAAACCTTTGAGCAAGATTTGATGCTCCATATAAACGCCAAAAGATTCACCTAAGTCCCAGAAACACATTGGGATCGAATATAGAAAGAATAGACACTTAGAATGTCATGAAATAGAGTTTAAAAAATTTCATGAAAATAAGGCAACAGTGATGGAAGGTTGGGTAAGAAGATGAATAGTACGGGTCACCAGTCGGGTTGTGTAATATCCCGACCCGGGATACGTCACGTATACCAAGGTAGGTCGGTTAACACATGTAACTTGAACGATAAGATATGTATATCATAGTATTTTCATGGAAATGAATGACTGGAACTGTGAATCATAGAAATGAATGACCAAGGCTGGGTGACACCCGAGCATCACAGGGCATTGCATCGAAATGCGTGCATGCACGTATTTCCATGCATGCATACGTAAACATAGATGTGTAGCTTAATAAAAATCAAGGTATGTAAATATGATTTAAAATGGAATTAGACCCCTACATATACATGTATATACATGTATAAAAGAGGTGTATTTCATGTGTATATGTATAAGATATAATGTATTATACATGTATGATGTATTTATGTATATATGTATATCTACATAAGAAACAAAAAGAAAGGAAAAAGGAAAAAGGGGAACTGCCCTTGGGCAGCATACAGCTGTGATGTAAGTGAGGTGTGTGTGTGTCGGCTAGGTGAGAGATGTGTGTGTTACATATATATATATATGTATATATGAGTGTAAAACAAGTCTCCCACCCATTTAATGCAAAGGTTGCATTTGGCAGAGGGAGCACAGGTCCTAGGTCAAGGAAAGAGGCCATAGAAGGGGGAGAAACCAAGAGAGGGAGAGAGAGAAAAGAGAGAGAGGCGGTGGAAACTTCTCTCTACAAATATAAACCTACGGGTGTGGGTTTAAAGGCAAAAGAGAGACCATTGTTGGGAGAACACTTTGGCAAAGAACTTAGGAGCATAAACAGGAACTTTGGAGGGTCATAATGGGCTGAAATCCGAAACCCAGGTAAGCAAGTTTTAGTTCTGTTTTTGAGATTTAAAGCATGAAGCTTATATATGATTATAGGATCTAAACAAGCATGAAATATGGATTATTTTGCAAAAAGAATCAGGTTAAAAGGTTGAGAAACCATAGAGAAATCTGGAGTTGCAGGTTATAGGGAATAATCGGCCATGTGGTATTTTATGCATCAAACCTTGTTTAAAGTTTGTAGAAACAACCTATACTAGTGTAGAAAAACACTAGGAGAATTTTAGAGTCAAAACCGTGCTTAGAACACCATGGAAATGAAAAATGTCACTTGGCCGGAAAGTCGGCCGGAGACATTTAAGCCCTATTTCGTGAAGATTTGGAGGGCTTCAATGGAAACCGAGGGTGGATTCGAGATCCTTGAAGTGAAGGGAATAAAACTGCATTGAAAATGGGTTTAAAAACCATCAGAAATTGGTTGCCGTCACCGGAGAAGGTGACGGAACCCTACTGTTTGCTCACCGGAGCTTTGGGGGAGATGACCGGAAAAGCGTGGGGGGTTATCGGGTTAAGTCTAGACGGATCCGGGTTCGGATCGGGTCGGTACCCGACCGGATATGAATGGGGCATGATACTGTGTCGTTTTGGGTTTTGAATTTAAATGGATTTGGGCTGTTTGGTTGCAGGGACAATAAATAGAAATGGGGTTTGGGCGTTATCCAAACCATGGATAAGGTGGTTAGGGTGGATATGTTAATCCGGTTCTCTAAATTTAACTGAACCGTTTGGTTCAGTGAAGAACCAAACCGGTTGGGGTTTCTAGGCAGTGAACCCAATGGTTCAGACCGCAACTTTGAATATTTACATTTTGACCCCAAATGTTTATGGAAATGTCACTGTTGCCCAAACAGGAAAATTAATTAAATATTAATTTTTACAATAATGCCCCTAATCCAAAAATGGGTCAACCGAAGTCCAAATAAGGCAAATGAATAGTCAAAACCTATTATCTCGGACGTTCTAAGTCCAATGGTGGAGTCCGTTTTACGAGACAGAACCCCGAAGGATAAAATACCGCAAAAGTGTAAAATGACTATTTTGCCCTTTTTAGTACAAAGGTCCAAATGGAATTCCGCGAAAGCCTAAACCGACTTTCTTCGGCATTCTGGACTCAATGGTAAAGTCTAAAATAGTATTTGAAATACTTATGATAGAAAGGCATAAAATTTGATGAATAGCATTTATTCTAAAACGTATTCACTGATATATAGGAAACTCCAAAGGCAAGGGTACGTTCACGGATTTCTGAGATAGAATCACGATAGAGGTAAGTAAATTCCCTTTCTCTTCCATATGGTGTTTCCAAGCCAAGTTTATTCTCTTTACTGCCAAACTTGTACTCTTGAAAGTACTTCACGTTATTATTATCCACAATGCGATATTGTTCTATCTTGTGGACATTGATTGATTGCTATGCCGTTGTTATCATGTGAACCATGCCTTGAAAGGCTTACTGCTATGTCTTTATTGTCTGCTATGTCTTTATTGTGAACCATGCCTGGAAAGGCTTATTGCTATGTCTTTATTGAATATATGACATTCCATTTTTATGCTTCTATGGAATTATGAATAATCATGATATGTTATGAATACGGGATTTGTGCTCAGTCACAACATCCATCCGATACTTTCTATATTAACTGGAGACCTAAGGGTCAAGTACATAAATGGACAGGTGGCAGGAATGAATTCCTCGAAGGCTTTCCACCGGCAATTGACTGGCATAAACATTGGCATTTTCATTGCATTTCCATTGGCATTTCATTTACATTTACATTGGCATTTTACCTGAGAACAGAGTAAATGCATCTCCTAAGAATTGGTATGATTACGTTATCGAATAACACTATTCCTTGTGACTTATCTTAAACTGAGAGGACACTCTTCATTGAATTGATTATGATCGGTTTATTGTGGCAGTACTTCTTGTTGTTGTATTGTTGTTGTGAGATTCATGTTGATGGTGTATTCATTGCTCCTAATTGAACATTGTGTCTTATTATTCATTGGCCCTCATGGCAATTGTTCTCATTGGCTATTACAGCATCTCCTTCCTTATGATTGGCTATCATAATCTTATTCATGGATTTGTATCTTATCGATACCAGTGTTGGAGATCTGTTTTTACTTGCTGAGCTCTCGTAGCTCATTTCCCCCCCATTTACCCCCATTTCAGGTGATGACGCCGCAAGACCCCAGTAGGAGTCTGAGAGCGTAGGAGGACATTTTTGAGGAACTGTATCAGTCTATGTCTTAGTTCTCCCATGTATTCACCACCCTCGGGTGCTGGTTACGTTTGGTTCTTATTTTGTTTATGTAGAACCATATTATGTATTGTAAAGACTTTCGCTAACATTGTGTATTGAAAGACTTCCGCTGATGTACTATTACAGATGAGACTTCCGCTGTTATTGTTTAAGAATTTTTAGTACTTTGCATATTAGTACTATGATTCAGGAATGGAAAAAGTAGGGACGGCCTTCGGGTCGGCCCCGCGACACGAGATCCGCATAGGGTGGGTTTCGGGTCGTGACAGGTTGGGTGTCGGGTTCTGGTTGGAACCCGCCCAGAAGCAAAAATGAATAAGTAGAACTACGTTGTCTAGGAATTTGGTTTTAATTTGAAAAAGGAACTTGGTCTGTTAGGCAACTCGAATAAGGCCCCTGATTTGATAACCCATAAAGGATTGGGATATCCTATCCCTGTTTTACCTCATTGTCCACTATTTGGCAATTCAAAAATCAGAAAAAAACGAGAGCTGCAGCTCCCTAAGTTCGAACCCTCAACCTCACACACGTAAGAAACCTAAACACCACGCGTGTGCCACTATGCCACCATGACACTTGTGTAATAAAATGAATAATATACATATATATTATTAAATAAAATAATTTAATTATGATAAAATGTTTCGTACCTGAATAAAATGAAAGAAGAGTGTATTTTGACTTTCTTCTACATTCTAGACCCAATGACAATGTTCGTTTTATGAAATAGAATCCTGAAAATTAGGACACGTGAAATGTAATAATTAACAAAATGCCTTTAGTAACACCAAATGCAGTTAAATGTTAGAGATGGTCTATTCTGACTTTCCTTGATAGTTCGGACTCAACGGTAGAGTTCATTTTAGCAAACGAAGCACCGAAAATATGACACGTGAAAGTGTGAAATTACAAAAATTCTCCTAGCCTTACAATAAGCTATAGGTATGCAAATTAAGATCTGAAAAAGCCTAAATTGATTATCTTCGACACTCCGGGCCTAACGATGATGTCCTTTTGAGAAAAATAAGACTCGAAACAAACTAAAAAATGACCAATACACCCTTAAGATTAAATGAAGCTACCAGAAGAGTATAATTGGAATATGAAGAGCTCTGAGATAATGATTTAATTACGTAATACTTCAAACAAGTATGTAATAAGATCTTGAATTATGACATAGGTTTGTGAACTAATTTAGAGGCGAACCATGGACGACCAAGCATGGAGCAAAAAAGTAGAAAAGAGAAAGATAAAGACCGCCAAGAGGGTAGAGATCCTTAGTTGGAACCCATTCATCATCAGGATCCCCATCATCCCAATGGGTCAGCTAATGAGAGAAAGGGTCACACAAAGACTGGCTAAAAAATAGAAAGCGTGGGCGACAACTTCCAGGAATTTGAGTCACCCGGAGATTAGGAATGCAACAGCAGCTACCAAGTAGCTGAAAAATAAGAACAATCGGTGAGTATTTCATGTCATGTTTAAGGTAAATTTTATTACAAATATAAATATTAAATTCTTTTATGATTTTGATGATCGACGCCGCCTTTCATTTAATGTCATTTTGAATGAATTATTGATATATATTGTCATTTTCTTTATGACATTTGATAACAGATACATTGTACCTAATATATGTTTTGAATGATTCATCGATATCTATATTGTCTTCTTTTTTATTCAAGAAAATGTTTCGTGAGATACTCAAAATACTATACGTTTTCTTGCCAACCTTTGAATTATTTTGACTAAATACTAGATATAGAACTCTTATTTGGATACCTGAGCTTGTTATTGAATGATTATTGATTTTGGATATGATTTTGATGTTTTGAATGGACCAATTTTTTATGTATGGTCATTATTGAATAGATTGTGACTTTATCGAACCTTACCCACAGGGTATATTGGTGGTGAGCCGCCTAATAAGGCGTTATCGAACTAGTTTTATCGAATATTGATCTCAGTCAGCGAGGTTCTAATTTTCTAATCATAGAATCTTCTATGTTTGGTCATTATCGAGTAGATTGTGACTTTATCGAACCCTAACCAAGGGGTATATTGGTGGTGAGCTGCACAGAATGGTGTTATCGAGCTAATCTTATCTAATATCGATCTCAGTCAGCGATGTTCTAATTTGTTGACTATAGAAGAAGAATTTATTGGCTTGAACCTTTATGAATATTAAATATGAACCATGATTGAGCTTTGAACCATCGAACTAAGAATTATTGAACTATGATTTTGATTTATCAAACTATGGTTATGATTGAACTATGATATTGACTATTGAACTTTGAAATTTTTTATCGAACTATGTTATTGTACTATGATTAAGATGGAACCATGATAATGATTATTGAATTATGATTAAGATTAAACTATGATATTGACTATTGAACTTTGAAATTGTTTATCGAATTATGTTATTGAACTATGACTAAGATTGAACCATGATATTGACTATTGAACTATGACTATTGTTATTGAACCATGATTTTGAACTATGACTGGGATTGAACTACGATATTGACTATTGAACTATGATTATTGTTATCGAACTATGTTACTAAATTATGACATGATTGAACTACAATATTGATTATTGACCTATGACTATGATTGAACTATGATATTGATTATTGATTTACGATTGTGACTGAACTAAGAAACTATCCAAAATGAATTTGATACTATTCATTGAACTCCTGTGTTTTGATATGACGTATTCTAATTCTAAATGAATATAGACATTTCAGTATAGAGCTACATAGTAGTTTTGAAATTCTTGATATGTTATAGAATTCTCACGAAGCTGTCGAGCTCATTATAGATGTTTACCATATTTTCAGGCAAGGATTGGACAGGCTTGTTTTAGGAAATGTAGACTGAGTTATTCAACGAAGAAGTGAGTTGCTTTGATGGATCTTTAACTGAAGATGGATTAGATGGTTTTTAACTATGTGAATTCAGATGTGTTGTTATCGAATTAATTCAGTTATGTAATTTAAACCTATCGTATTGTGTTATGGAAACTACATTGTTTGGAGACAATGGTTAAGTGACTGACTAGGTTATATGGTTTACTTTATGAATGTTAAAGAAAAGAGGAAAGAAAAGAAAAAAAATTTGTTATTCCGTTGCATTTGATAAATGGTAATTAGAAAGATGATTCGGTCATTGAAAGGCCTTGGTGGCCGATCACGGACCCCTAATTCGCATAGGTCGGGTTTTAGGTCGTGACAACTTGGTAAGAAATTTATGTACTGAACTCTGAATAGAGAACCACCTTTCCACTTCATACTACCCTCAAGGAAATGGACAAGCGAAAGCCTTCAATAAAACCATCTTGGCGAATTTAAAGAAGAAACTTGAGAAAGCCAAAGGGAAATGGATAGAAATACTTCTCGAAGTACTCTAGACCTATCGAACTATGAAACACCAACCAACTGGAGAAACACCATTCTCCCTTGAATATGGTAGTGAAGCCATGATTCCCTCCAATGGTAGTTGTAAAGACTCTTCGATCAGAAACGACAGTCCCAGATTTTAATGACTAAATGCTTCATCTCAATTTGGGCTTACAAGAAGAAAGAAGAGAATAGGCATAGGTATGGTTAGCCAACTACTAGCAAAAAATAAGCAGTTACTTCAATAGGAAAGTAAAAATAAGAGCTTTTCAACTTAGAAACTTAGTTTTACGAAAAGTATTCCCTAACACGCAACCATTAGGGGGCAGTGAAATTAATCCTTAATTGGGAAGGTTCGTACAAAGTAATAGAGGTGGGGGTAAAAGGTTCTTACCAACTATAAACCATGGTCGGGCAGGAGATATTGAAGCCATGGAATGCAGCACATTTGAAGAAATACTTTGTTTAGTCATACAATGGTTCCAGCCAACGCACTAGTCCTATTTTTCTTACAAACATGCACTATGGGAATTTGAAATAAGATCAATTTTATTACTTCATTAAAAATAATATCCAATCACTCTTTAAAAAAAAATTTACAAATATGTCATAGGTACATAATTCTGCCGGTAGTAGCCTCAGCCTTTAACTCTCAAGCAGCATCTTTTCTCTAAAGTAAAGTGCGGAAATAGACATCAAGCCTGTTAAGAGTTATTCTTAGACTCAAAGCTCTACTTAAAGAAAACGCAACCTTCGGGTGGAGAAGACAATGACCATGGAATGAACCATGTGAATAGGGAACCAGCAACCAATCCTCTATGCATCTCCACCCTGATTGTCTCACGTCGAATCTTCCTCATGTTAGTTACTTAAGTCTGGTGTCAAGCCTTCCATGTCAGGCAATACCATTGGACGCTGACATGAAGAAAACTCGATAGCAAATTCAGCCACCAAACACATACGCTAAAAATTGCCACTCATGAAAGAGGAGAAAGAAAATGATTGATTTTTTTATTAAAACTGAGAAGATGACCATCCCATATTTATACTAAAAAGGGAGTTAATCCACGCCGTCCATTCAAGAAAATGATCAACGATTGGAAGCACAAAAGGCACATTGTAATACCCTGACCCGAGAATGTCGGGTCATGCGGCACGTTTTACGAGGTTAAGAAAATTGTGTAAATCTTGTGCTTAAGAAAATTAAATAATTATTAAATTAATTATTTAAATTAAATATAAGAAAAGTTATTATTGGATATAAGGTTTTAAAAGTATATAATATATAATATTAGTGAGGTGTAATGTGTATATGTATATGTAACCAAGTATACATGCATGTATATATGCAAAATGAAATAAAATATATATGTGAATATATATGTATGGGTGAACAGTATGGAACCGTGTGTGTGTATGTTGTGCAAAATGTATATTAAATATTATATATATATATATATATACATACACACATGAATATATATATATATATGAGGAGACATGGACTTGATAGAGGTAAGGTAGCTATGTACCACATAGGTATATTTTATATACCATTAGGTGAAGAGGAATAGGGAGAAGCATGGCTGTTGATTGATGGAGAATGGGAGTGAAATGATAGCCATTTAAATCTCATATACACAATCATATACACACCTCATTGAAACACACGGATAGAAAGAAAGAAAAAGATAAGTCTGAGAAGAAGAAGAAGAAGGAAGAAAATCAGAAGGAAGAGAGGAGAAAGGGCACTGTTAGAGGTAAACCCACAAAAATCTCATAATTTCTCTCTCTAAAAATGCATGCATACCAGTGAACTATTTTAGTGATTTTCATGCATATAAGATATCTACAGTAAATAGACGTGAATAATACATGAAGAATAGACACTGAACACACCAGAAACACCCCACCGTGCACTAAACCACCATTGATGACCGATTTAAAGCAAGTCTGAATTGATGGAGATCAAACTCCATTTGACCTATAGGGACCTCAACTAGACCCTTCTAGCATCCCAAAAACGCATGACCGCGACCAAGAACCCTAAAAGAAGGCCACGGAAACTCAAGTTGCAGGTACGGGTTCCAAAACCCAACCCCAATAACTCGCTATCAAAACCAAAAATATGAATGAAGATTGAAACCCCATGAAGAGGGGATCACAATGAAACAAATCCCACTAGATTTGGCTCAGAATCAAGCATTTACGACTGACTTGCAGGTTTGAATTATCAAACCCAAAACCAAGCACATGAACCAGTTTTAATTCCTCAAACGAATGCCAAATGAATTGTTTATATCCTAGAAACGTTCTTGATTAAAAATAGTCAAGAACTCTCGAGCCAAACTCCACGAAAATGTAGGTTTTTAGTTTCGGAAATTAGGGCAACAGTGGGGCTTGAATGAAGAAGGTGACAGTGAGTCAACTCGGTTTTAAAACCAGGTTGAGTTGACTCGGGACACGTGTTAAAAGACGGAAGGGCCACTGCATTAAGTGGGACGACGCCGTTTTGAGTTATGTTTTAAAATTTAAAACATTAGGGCTGATGTCATCATGACGTCAGCTTCACGCAATGAACCGTGTAAACCGGACCGGTTCACTTGAAATCGAACTGAACCAACTGGTTCAAACCGGATCTTTAGATATTTATACTTTGACCTCAACTGTTTTACAGATTTACACTGTGGCCCGATTTTTGGAAAAATTATACGAATATGCACCTGGAAAAATAATAAAATTATTTATTAAATTATTTTATTAAATAAAATTTCTATTTTACCCCTGGGTCATAAATGAGACAAATAAAGCCCAAATTAAACATATGAATAGTGTATCCTTACTATTTTGGATATTCTGAGACTAGTGGTAGGGTCCGTTTTACGAGACGGGGTCCCAAAAAATAAAGACACGTAAAGAGGTAAATGACCAAAATACCCCTTGTCCAAAATTAACAAGTTATTAGTGTATTCTTACTATCTCTGACCTTCTGAGTCCAATGGTGAGGTTCACGACATGAGATGAGGTCCCGAAAAATTGGAGACCCGTAAAAATACTAAAATGACCAAATTACCCCTAGTACCCCTAAAGCCAAAATGAAACCAGAGAAGGTCTAAATTGACTTTCTTCGATCTTTTGGACTCAATAATGGAGTCCAAATTACGAAACGAAGTACGAAAAAATGTGACACGTAAAACGATAAATGACCATTTTGCCCTTTTCATATGAAAGTCCGAATTTAATTCTTGGAAAGCCTAAACCGACTTTCTTCGACGCTCTGGACTCAATGGTAGAGTATATTTGACCAAAAGAAATGTCTAAATAAAAAGACATAAAATTTGTTGAATAGCATCTGTCAGATGACTATAAATTAAAGTAATGCCAAAGTACTAATCTAAGGCGTATACGAGAAAATGAATTACGAAAAGACACGACACGTAAATATGTGAAGTAAATAAATTTAAAGTAAAGTTAATGGAGCTACCAAAAGAGTATAAATTCAAATGAATTTAATTTCTAACACATTAAATTGTGTCATAGGTTAAGAGTATGAGTTAAGTTAAGTACATATGAATTATGAGATCATTTTAGGGTCTAATACAATTTAAGAATATGTTAAGGAATATCGAAATGATATTACAATGAATGTGAAGTTGATGAGATGTTTATGAAT
Organism: Nyssa sinensis; assembly: GCA_008638375.1. Classification (NCBI taxonomy): domain Eukaryota; kingdom Viridiplantae; phylum Streptophyta; class Magnoliopsida; order Cornales; family Nyssaceae; genus Nyssa; species Nyssa sinensis. The sequence goes on from CM018035.1 coordinate 28,148,316, forward strand.
TGTTCTTAGGAACTACAAGGGAAGTGGGAAAGCGCAATTTTAGCACTAACCCTAAAGGACCAAGGTGAGTAACCCTGTATTTGAAGTGGAGATTTAACTCCATAGATTTGAAAAGGTTTTAAATGCAAAGATATGAAGTGTTTGAAATTTCGAATTCAGTATTTACATGATTCAGTTTTAAATTTGTTCTATTTTATAAACTCTATTATGGCATGCTTAGTGAATGGATTTTACCATAGTTTTCTTCAAACATATTTCAGCATGTTTAAAGTTTTAAATGCCAAATTATGTAAAGTGTTCTGAATTTGTTATATCAAATGTTTAAAGGACTTGTTATGAAATTATGTACATGATGTTTTAAATGTTCATGAGAAGCACCTATTTGAAGGAAATCATGTATTAAATGTTATGTTTTAAAGGACATACTTACGTGTTAAATGTATTTGAAATGCAAGATAAATAATAAGCACATAGGTAGTGAGGAGGGTTGTACGGAACCCAACGGACCTATCATGTGCATTATCACATAGGTAGTGAGGAGGGTTGTACGAAACCCAACGGACCTATCATGTGAAATGCCCTGTAGCAGGATCTAATCCCCCAGGCAAATGAGATATCTCCACGTATATGTAAAATGGGAGTCTGGTTCGAAACGGATTCCACTAATGAAAGAGATAAGATGACAAATGAGTTTGAAAATGGAAGCAAGTTTTACCCTCATTTTCAATATGCATATGTTTTGAGTTTTATATACTCTATTTAAGAAATGCATGTTATGTCATATGTTTTGAAGTTTATATGAAGACGTATATGTTTAGCTTGAATACTTTGATTGTTTCAAAGTTATCTGTTTTATGAAATGCATATGTTTTGAGTTATATACTCTATTTGACGAAGTACGAGTTTAGCTTGAATACTTTAAATGTTTCGAAGCTATCTGTTTTAAGAAATGCATAAGTTCTATGTTCAAGTGTACGAGCAATTGGCAGTGAGTGTTTACAAAATCTTATGTACTAAAACCACTGCTAATTGAAAACCCCATGACAAATACTGGAATTACTCACAAGCTTAGATTAGCTTACCCGGACTTTGTTCGGATCCCCCTTTCAGGTGACTTACGACAGTATTGATTTTGAGGACGATGATGATGACGTCTGCCATTTTTGGAAGATTTGATCAAGTAGTTATTTTTTCTAGCACTACGAACATGAGGATGAAATCTTGTAATAGTAAGGTGGCACTCTGTTATGTATAAGCCCCACGGGGCAACTAAGCATGTATTATTTATAAGTCCTTAAGTTTTTAGTTATGCTCTGAATGTATAATTATGTGTACCATCGTGAATAGCGGCAGTATCGGACGGATGTGCAAATTTTAAAATGAGAAAAGAAAAGAAAAAGTTTTTCACGCTTCCGCAACCACATGAAGCACATCTATTCGATACTACTGCCTATGCGAGCCTTGTCTCGAGGCCTTCGGGTCTTGGGGCAGCGGTCGCGATCCGGTAATCCGCCTAGGGTGGGTTTCGGGTCGTGACACACATCATTTGGAATTCCAATGCTTCGATTAATTCATCAATAAACTTCAGAGCCATAAATACACGTTGATTTAGAAAAATGTACATTCCCCATGACCGAGAATATTGCCCCGGGAAAAGTGAAGGCATACCAACCGTCGCTACCAATTAAGAAAATATTCCAATATTAAATTGTTGTAGCTCCCAAATGATCTACAACTTTTTCTTGAAAAAAGTTCCCAACAAAAAAACTAGCAACGAACTACCTCAACAAAAGCCCCAAGCAGAGGAAGCAATAGTACCGCACAACATATAGAGCTCCCTAGACTTAAACTAGAAAACAATCATTTACCAAGGCCAAGCATGAGAAAGCGATTAAATGGCCTCGACCTAGAAAGATCCTTTCGAGCCCCGGGCTAAGGAAAAATTACTCAAGCCTTGACCCAGGGCAAAATCACACAGGCTTCAGCCTAGAAAACATTGCTAAAAGATCATTTTTAGCCTCACCATAAGTTTTCTTGGGCAACAACAAGTACTTTACTCAACAAAAAAATGACGTGACTAAGGTCTGCCCTAGAAAGAAATTCTGAAAATTAGTTGGGTCCGTTCTGACAAATTGTTAGAGTCCGTTCTAACTACCGTACCTTGTAAAAATCATGACTACGATCATATTTACTACTCTGGTTATAAATATAAGATAGTCCTAAAGTTTGAAAGGGGTGAGGTTTTGGAGGACAAGGAGCCTAGACACCAATAACCTTAAGAAAATCCTCATAGACAAAATTTAAGACTATAAGTCTATTTCTAGACATCAAATATTTCCAAGAAACATAAGCGATTAGTCCAAAAACCTTGGAATCAAAAAATACATGTATACAAATGTTCCCCTGTTACAAAAAAAAAAAAAAAACAAAACAAAAAGAGGGACCATACAAAAAAAGAGGAAAAATGAGAAGACACTAGCCTAATCATTGGCCCTTTCAGCCAAGCAAAAAGCCAATTCAATGTCATTTCAAGCAATTAATGTCTCCTGTTCAACAATAACAACAGCACCAACAGTAGGATCGAATGACGATCGAGGCTCTTACACCAAGGGGATCTGTTCTTTAGCCTATCTTCCTATTACAACCACTTCTACCTTAATCGGAGGAAAAGTAAGAGGACATCTGGCTTGGGCATCTTCATAACCCATCCGATAAGCCTCATCCTAAAACTTAAAAACTTGGTCCTGATACTTTCCCTAGATCTTACTAACCAGAGAATTACATGAAGCTGCATGTTCTAACTCATTCTTTCTCAAAGTAATTTTAGACCGTCTCTCTCTTGGGCGAGCTCGACAGCATTATCTCTCTCAAAGAAGGTATCCTCATGAGAATGATGGAGTAAAGAATGGGTATGAGTAAGCTCCTCCCAACTCTCTTGGAGGTCTACGCGCGCTTTCAATAAATCATCATTCATAGACTCATGGGCATCATCTAAACTTGAGATCTGACCACACAAGGAATCAATTTCCTGTCGAGCACGAGTCAAAGCCTATTAGAAACTGTTCACTACAGGCGTATAACCTTCAGAACGAGAAAACCACTCAGACATGCCTATCATGGCCCTCATAAAGTCATAGCAAACTTGATGCTCTAAAGAAGGGGATCCGATCTCGGCCAGTTTGACCGTATCAATGAGAGTCTGAAATAGCTTGACTGCAGCCACTGCAGCCCTTTGGTCAGATAAAAGAGAAAGAAGCTCCCTAGAAGAGTTAGAAGTACTGGTCATCACAGCGGGACCACGGGAAGACCGACGAATAAACAAAGAGGTAGAATCTAAAGGAAAAGTAGAAGGATTGGATTTAAGCTCATGAATCACCACCTTGGTAGGAAGACAGGGTGCCACTGAAGGTCGAGGAACTCTCTTTGTCAAAATCTTTTTTCCTTTCGGGTCATCAAAACCTTGCACTACACACTTCCTAGTAACCCTGGTCAAAGGAGGTTCAGAGATTGAGAACGATCAACGATGGAGACAGTTGAGCTAGGAGGAGCCTCTTCAGGATGAATCATTATCATCGCTTCCCTTATTTGGCCATCCGCACCAAATATCATCCTCTTCAACGGCACTCACAAAGAACCTTCTCTATCTGGACTCTACCAGGCTGTACTCACGACTTCCATAAGGGATCCCAACGGGAATCCCGAAGAGACCCGACTCTAAAACATCAATAGTGGGCCCTTTAACCACCTGCCTAGTTGGATCCTAAAGGCTGCTCCAATCATGATCTTTATTAGCAAAAGTATGAGATAATTCGACTTTGCTATACTCATGAGGCAAAGGCCTTACGTTATCCTTCTCATGAACTTCGTCCCAAGTAGTCAGAACGATGTTAGCAAACTCACCGTGAGAAAAATGCCATACACCACCGATCTCTAGGGTGCACTTATCCTAACCTTTCTCACCTTGGGGCAAGTGTTGAATCAAGATGACATTACGGGGAGAAATGTTGTAAAAACCATTCCCTATTTGTTTGACAATATGGGAAGCTCGAAACTTATTAAACCTTAGTCGTAACTTGTAGAAAGGAACAAGGGCTTGGAAGCCCATCAAGATTTAATAATTATTAGAAGTCAACTGACTTGTAGCAATATGAAAAAACTCAAAAATTGTCAATAAAAACTAGCGATAGGGGAACTTAAATCCTAAAGCAATTACCAATGGATGAAATTTAATGAAACCTTCGCGGCTGCATGGGACACCAAACGACTCCTTGCCATCAAGGTTAACGATTACATCCTCTAGGAACGTATCTTGATACTTAGCAATAAAGGTTTCCAGATCCCCATCATCCTTAATTCGAGGCAAAGGTAGATCAAAGCGATATGGGTCACAAAAAGAGGCACCTGTCTTAGAGGAAAGAACGTTGACAAGACAAACATCGCCACTCGTAATGCCTTATTTTTCATTCCTTATGGAAATTCACTAGACATGATAATCTTTTGTTGAATGGTCTTTAACAGAAAAAGAAAATAAAAGCAAAACCCTAAAAAGATGAAGCCTTCATGGCTTATAAAGAAGAAAAAAATAGAAAAATTGGCAGGTGCGGATAGTGCACAAAAAGATGTGCCAAAGAAAACGATAGCTAGCAAACACGACTCATTTAATGAAACCGCATCATGCAAAATAAAACATCCCCAAGGCTAACACGTGGGCCTCGCCAAGCCAAAGAACATCTTTCAGACTTGAAATTTATTCGAGCAAAGCCCTTCCTGCTTACCTATTTCTGAGCAGACAAAATCACACGCAATGATTGTCTACACAAGTCGATGTCAGCAAGGCTACTTCCCTTTTTACCACAAAAAATGGGTGACAGGGCATATGTACGGATATAAAATCACCTTTCATAATAGAAAGAGACACCTAACATTAGGTTAAGGAGAATAGATTGACATACCCCTGCTTAATAATAGGCTTGGGTAGAGTCATTCAAGCCGAAAATACATCCAGTCGATGCTAGGTCAACTAGCCAGCTCATTTCAGTCAAATATATGGTTGACCAGTTTCAACCCACTGAACCAAGACTAATTAAGTGGGATTACGGTCTTCGATAAATCAAGATAACGAAATGCATAATCACGCACAATATTAGCCAAACACATAACGTTCCCTTATGATCAGGGGATCATTTAAGATCAAGGGAGACATCTTCGATCCTTATCAACTATTTAAACACCAGAACCTCCAATGAAAAGGTACGCGACATATGATTCAACTCTTCTTACATAACTTTATCTTTCAAACTAGCTCATTGCTAACTTAATCATCAGAGACTCCTCGGCCGACACCACATCGATACTCCATGTTTACTCTGATACCCCCCCTCCACTAGCATACAAATTCATTTCTTGATCAGAAGAATGAGATATTGAGTCTTTGTAAACACAATTATTTCAAGTATGCCTTTTGCAAAATTAATTAAACTGAATTTGTGCCAGCCTACATGAATGTTGTCTTTGCTCAAGAGAGGTTCAAGAATGGTGTTCCATCCATTAATTTCACCTTGTAACCATATCTCTACACATTATATACGGACACACACATGTATATATAGGTATTTGTAGTTCCTCAATTCTCATCACCACTTCCTTCAATTTGTTAACGTTGAACCAGCAAAATCTCTCTCTTTTCTCTCTCTCTCACTCTCTCTATCTCTCTGGAACCTTTGTTAAACATTAGAAACAATTAATGGAAGAGAAGGCAGTCGACAAGGAAGGAAGGAGCTTCGCCTTTAGAATCAGTATGATTATCATCCAAAGACCAAAGTATAACTAGCAACAGGAGTTATTTGTTCCATTCCTATTCCTGTAACTAATTGCACAGATGGGTCTGGATATTGCCATGGCCCCATCACCAGCCTTCTTTTCTTAACAGTATTGAACAAATTTTATCAGTAAAAATCTCTCTTCTCTCTCTCTCTCTCTCTCTCTCTCTCCTCAATCAAAAGGCTCAACAGATATTCCAACTTTATGAAGTGTTATAGTTTATTCAACAAATGAGACCTGTAGCTACATATGTAAAGATTGAGGGTTTAGGCGAAATATGAGGCGGCCTTGAGTGATGTGGAGATGTGCAGCGGCCATGGGTGATGCAGAGATGTTTCAGTTTTGTGAGAGAGAGGGATTCAGAGAGAATACAATAGAAGGGGAGAGAATTTAGAATGCAGAGGGCCAGTTTAGTCATTAAAGAAAAGTATAGCATCACCATGTTACCACTTGGAATCTTGGCTAGAAAATTTAAAATTTTTTAAGATTATAATATTGTCTTGGACTTTAACAGTTCGTTTGGATAAGTAGGAGAGAAAGGAAAGGAGAGGAGAGTATTAGTTATGAGGGAAAGGAAAGAAGAGGAGAGGAGAAGGTAATCCCTCCTTTATGTTTGGATAACTAATGAAATAAAATGAAAGGAATTCTTTTATCTTGTTTGGGAATGATAAAGGAGAGAAAGGAAAGGAAATGATTTTTTATTATTTTACTATTATACACAAACAATGTGTATTTGGATGCCCTAGGATAGATGTGTCATTTTTATTTTGGCTTTTATAATTTTAAGGGTAATATTGGTATGATTAAAAATTCATTAAATCCTTCTTTCCTTTCCTTCCTAATTTTTAAAACAAACATGATATAAGCTCCTTCTCCTTCTCCTTCCCTTTCTTTCCGATTCCTTCCATCCAAACATAGTGTAAGTGTCTGAACACTTATTTTTGAAATTTTTTTAATAATTAACTCTATTTTTTAACACGAGCACTTCTAAGCCTAAAAGGACAATAATTCTCTTGTTTTTCTTTATTTAATTTTTTTTATATTATTTAAATTTATATATTTGCCTTCATTAATTAGATTTAAAGTTTTTTTACACTTTACTCCCATCTTAATTTTAATTTAAATCCCCTCAATGAAATTTTTTTGGATAACTTAATATTTTTTTTTATAGATAGTGTTCTAATTTAATTTGCAATCTCCTTTTTACCAGTAGATTTAGTTACTTATAAAAAAAAACATTATTAATCAATGCTAAGTTTTTACATTCTTTTAATCATAAATTTATGATCAAACATTAAGAATAAAATTTGTCACTCCAAAAGTAAATTCTTAAATCTGACATTGCATGCATGAAACGGAGGACTCGATTTTTATTGTTAATTTGCTACAATTATTTTAAAAATTAAGAATTGAGGTTCCAATATTTTATTTTATTTTTTTTAAAAAAAAATCTTCATACAATCCCTTCTTAAAATTTTAAATTCCCCCCCCCCCCCCCTCCCGCCCCCCACTGGACACATTTGGCTGCCAAACAGACCATCTATAGTGTGAAAAATTAATGTGATGATGCACATACTATTTCTTTCAAAATTATTTCATGCACCGACGGGAAAAATAATAATAAAAAATTGATAGAATCAAATGCTGAGGTAGGTTGAATTGCATTGAATATATATATATATATATATATATATATATAGCGAGAGAGAGAGAGAGAGAGAGAGAGAGAGAGAGAGAGAGAGAGAGAGAGAGATGGTGACATGATGATTGATTGTGAGTGTTAAAGGGATACTATTGGGGGGGAAAATAATTGCTAATTGAATTGGGTATGGCACCGACAAGTAGGGTCCCGATTGATAATTGATAATTGTATTGTTAGAAGTTGGAAGATTTCTAAATTTGAAGTCTTTTTAAGTATTTTATTTTCGACCAAATTGACTAATTGTCATTCCGAGTCAACAAAATCAGAAACTTCCCTACCTGCCCTGCCCTGCCCTCATGATATAAGTGTTAGTTACATGCCATTTTTCCAAAATAGGGATAAAGGGCTTTTTATCTCTTGATTGATCACAATTATAATAAAATCTCTCACCATATTTCATTCCTTTTCATTTATCAAATATTATTTTTCCTTTTTACAAATAAGAAACTAAAAACACTACTTGGTAAAGCATTTTAAAAAATTATTTTTGAATTTCTTTTTAGAAAATAATTCCTTCTTAGAAATTAACTAAAAGTATTTTTTTTATATTTTCAAAAATTCAAATTTATCAAAAAATAACAACGACCCAAAATCACATTATTTTCAAATTCTCATTATATTGATTCTTAAAATTACAAAAACAAAAATAAAAATAAAAACAAAATATGGGAAAAAAATCATATTCAAATAAGTTATGTTAATATTTTATCACTGTACCACAATTGTTTTGGCCAAAAAAAAAAAAAAAAACATAATAGGCCTAGCTTGATAGAGGACATGGCATCCACTAAATCTCAAAATTTTGATTTTTTACGACTGTTTTTATGAAATTTATTTTAAAATTAGTCGTTACCCCGCAAAAAAAAATTTCATATTTTTAAAAGAACATCTTATCAATTATAATTCTTGCGTTTTTATTTCCCTGGAGTCAATAGTATCCACTACCATGCCTGCCGCTTCTAAGAAGTAATGAACATAATTTCCCTTGTTATAAAAACTTATGGTAGTTATTACCCCTCTCTTATGTAAAAAATAAATTTCTCCACGATTCATGGGAATCATGACACGTGTTCCAATTTCTTTTCTTTTTTTTAATTTTCAAATTTGATAAGTTACAAAATATAAATCTATTTTTTAAAAATTTATGTATTTAGACTCTACAAATCAATATCTATCAAACAAGATTCATATTGTATATAAAGTTTTGCCCAAAAAAGCGCATAAAGAAATTTCACTCATTGCTCCAGAAACTCCAAAAACACATTAATTTCTTTATTTATGAAAAATATGAAATTTTATTGTTTATATTTTTTTTTCCTACAATGATAGAACATAGTGAAGATTTACTGTAATTAGGAAAGTGGCGACACTCCAAAATTAGAGAGAGAGAAAGGGAAATCCGTAAGAAGTCCACACAGATAAAAGCATAGAGAAAGACAAAGAAATTTCTCTGCCCGTTTGAACACCAAATAAAATTTGAACTAGAGTAGCATAAAGAGCTAGATAAGTGATGATTTTCTGAAACATATCGAATACTAGTAATTGCATTTTTTGTACAAGAAGCTTATCACATATAGTATTCTAATATTAAGAATATTATATTTCCATGCTAAACAAAATAGAGGAATTTCTCTATTTCTTTTTTGCAATTAAGATCAAGTTTAACAAGGCTCAACTAAGAATGAAGAAACACAAAAGAAATGGGCTTCATCCTCTAAATCTCTTTGCTTTGTTAATTTGAAACTCTTTAGTCTTACAATATCTTTACATAGAACATTTTTATGGTGATTTGTATATTACTCTCTGTGCAGGCCATCACAACATTTACAAAGGTTTATGGTGATTTTCCCATTACTCAGATAAGTAGCTATAGCACCCCAATTTCTGAATGGCTTTACAAAGGTTTCAAAGTGACAATGTTGGTTTAAACACTTTGTGTGTGCAGGCGTGGAAAAAATAGAAAGACAAGAGTGTCAAACAAACCCCTTCCCCTATGGCTTTTAAAGTCCACTCTCTCAAGGTGGGAGGGGAACACGCCTTCTTTTTGGAGTGGGGTGTACATGAATACTGTCACGACTTGAAACCCACCCTATGCTGATCTCATGTTGTGGGGCCAGCCCAATGAACTGTCCCTACTTTTTCATTCTTTTACCATTGATAACAATAAAGAATATAACCATAGCATTAAAGTGCAAAAGCATTATTTCAAATATTGTTTGTCAACAGAAATATAAACCAACATAAGCTGATCATAACCACTCTTAGGTGGTGAGTACATGGGAGAGACTCTCGTCATTACTATCATACTCCTCAACTGTCTCCTTAAGCTTCTGATCTCCTACTGTGGTTCTGTAGCATTTTCACCTGAAAAATTTGTAAGGGGTGAGCTAACAAAGCTCAGTAAGTAAAAGCCTATCCCCAATACGGGTGGGGATGACATAGATGAATACAAGGCAAGGTAACATGATAGCGACTCATGACAACGATTGCAATCAACTGTAAAATGCCACAATGGCCAATAAATAACAAGGTACAATAACAGTCAAGAGTAACCAACGAATGACAAAGTACAATAACCGTCAAGAGTAACAGTGTAGCATGAATATAGAATAGGCTTAATGAACACAATCAACATAAATACTACCACAATGAAACGGTTACAATCAAGTCTAATAAATCAAGCCAATCAACATAGAACTATATCAATTAACATGGATGATGCCTTTACTTTGTTTAGGGTTTGGCAGTGTCACGTCCCAAATTTCCACGAATCTAGGGGGCGAGTAACGAAACTAAGAAAAAATAATAATAAGGAAATGAAAGACAATCACATGCATTCCAAACACTAACTCCATTCATGTTCTGATACAATCTATAAGGCCTTGCCTATTACCTCATAACATACAAATAAGATGAAATAGTCTAGGGCTTATGCCCTTGTACAACAATTAAAATACGCCCCACTGGCCAAATATAATTCTCAGTTCTTTCCTTCCTTAAGGCATCACTAAATCTCACGTAGCCGAAGTGTCATCTGAAATGGTATCCCACGAATGGGTCAACTCAACTGCTGGTACAATATAATGCTAATGCAAGAAACAAAATTAAGGTGTGGCATGTGCAAGTGTACATTTATATCTACATGGTAATCAATATCATCAATGCAGTATATGAACAGTATGCATGACGCACCCATGCAACTCTATGTCACACCCATGACTCAGTTTACGGACCTTCTCCGACGACATGAGTACCCACGCATGTCTCACTTTATGGACCTTCCCCGACGGCCTGAGCAACCACTTATGACTCACTTTACGGACCTTCCTCGAAGGCCTAAGTAACCACGTATGCACAGCATCAAGTGCTCAACTCACACCATGTTTCCAAAGAATCACACTATGCCAATATGCTCTGACTTCACCATGCTATAATGTGATTTCAGTGAAGCATCTTATCCATACATGAAGCATGCTTTAGATAATGCATTACACAATAACATTCCAATCACAGAATCCCTTCATCAAGGGTACATGTCGTACATAATCCATTTAACATATGCTTTAAATCATATATTTCATAATTGCAATAATTCTCGAAGAATATAATCCACACATTATGCTAACAGATGCGATATACACATAGTCATGATCTGCATTCATCACCAAACTTTCAAAGGATAACAAGAAGCATATAAGCATATGAGCAACCAAACAAATATGTGAATCATCAAGTCAACATGGCAGTTACTCCTAAACTTAATTCTATTTCTTACTTAGCACAATATATCGTACTTGATGGGTCAGTCTCAACCCAAGAAAGCGTACTCGTAGTGTAGCAAAACTAACAGTAAGAATGCAGAAGGTCATACCATCTTCTCTTTGCCCTTCAATGTTCCTAAAATCATGAAATACAACTCAGTTCAATTGCTACTTGAATTATGTTATTCATCAAATTTTATGTCTTTATTTTATAAGTTTCTATTTTGCCAAAATAAACTCTACCGTTGAGTCTGGAACGTCGAAGAAAGTTAGTTTAGACTTTCAGCGAAATTTAATTCGGACATCCGAGCTAAAAAGGGCAAAACGATCATTTTGCATTTTCGCGGGTCCTTACATCCTGAGACTTCTTTTTGCAAATCAGACTCTACGGTTGAGTATGGAATGGTTGAGATAATAAAATTCCACTATTTGTTTACTTAAATTGGAGTTTGTTTGAGTACATTTTAACTCAGGGGTATTTTGGTAATTTTTAATGTTATTACGGGTCTTTCATTTTTGGAACCTCGTCTCGTAAAACGGACCTCACCATTGGTCTCAGAATGGTTGAGATAGTCAAAATATACTAATGACTTGTCCCATTTGGACTCCGGACCATTTTATGATATTTAAAATAATTAATTTAATTAATTAATTAATTAATCAAATTAATATTTTATTAATATTTTATTCGGGTGGGGTCAAAATATAATTAGTTAAAAGTTCTGGGGGTCAAAGCTAAATTTCAAAAAGTTCTGGGGCTAAATTACAATTTCCAAATTTCCTATTCCAACCTTGGATAGCCAAACAATGGCTAAGCCCTAAAACAGGGATAGGATATCCCTATTCTTAATTTAATTTTCATTTCAATTTGGTAAATCTGTAGAGACTTGGAAAAAAAAATTAAAATAAAAAAAAATAAAAAAAAATAAAATGGGCTCGAAAAATAATTAAGCCAGTCATTTGAGTACCGGGACGAATAAATGAAGCCAATATCAATAATTAATTATGCTGATGAAAAAAAAAAAAGGGACAAAACCGTGAAGCTTCTAGATATGTATAGAAGAATAGAGAAAAATAGAGAGGGAGAGAAAGTCGGGTAGAAGGGGGGCAATACGCAGGAAACCGAGAGGAGAGATAGAAAAACAAGGGCATGTCGCGTGAAAGAGAGAAGAAAAGAGAGAAAGAAAGAAGAGAGGAGAAGCGGGATGACGGAGGGGGTGAATCTGACGGTGGTCGCGAGAGGAAGAGAGGAGAATAGGGGCGACGGAGGAGCGATGGTGGCTGAGATTTTTGGGAAGGAAGATTTACGATTTGGAGATGTCGTGGTGTTGGAAAAACGATGGAGGCGGTGCAAAGAAGGTACGGCCGAAGCTATTGGAAGCTTGTGGAGGTCGGGAAATGTTGAGGCGTTGAGAGAGATGAAGTCTGGAGATGAAGGGATGGCGATAACGGCAGTTTTGGTTGGATTTCAAAGCTGAGTCGATCCGTCAGATTGGGATTGGGTTGGTTTGATTTTGTTGCTTCGACCGTGCCTATGGTTGGAGGATTCCCAAGGTTGCTTGTAGGATTAGGATCCACTTCAAATAATAGTTGCGGCAATTTAGAGAAAACAGAGGAAGCAGCAATTGGAGTTGCGGCAGTCGATTGAAGGTCGATTGCCCTGTTTGATGGGTTCTGTTGGGGGGATTTGAGATGGCAGTAGCGGTGCGGCAGATCAATATGAATATGGGTGTGTGTAACGGTGCTGGATATAAAACGGTTGTTGAATCTCTTGTTCAGGTGGTGGATTTTTTATGCAGTTGGAATTGTTTGTGTAGCGGTGTGGTAGGAGAGAATTTTGCCGTGAGGATTGGTTTAAGCAGCCCAGGGATGGAGGTTGGGGAACCTGTAACTATCGGATGTTGTGATTTCTGTGATAAATTGTTGGAAGGGAAAGTTCTTCAATATCTGATGGATGGGATGATAAGATGGATGGGATAATAAAGAGATAGAATCTGTCAGGATCATCATCTGCTTGAGGGAAAAAGGCTGAAGAAGCTGATGAAACGGGATTTAAAATGGTTGGCCGACTCGATCAACCTGCCGGTGTGTCAACTTCCGAACCGTGGACTAAAGAGTAACATGGTTGATTAGATTGCATAGTGGACACGAATTCTTAGGGTTGAGATAACCCGATCAGGTATGGTACTTTACTAAGTAAGGAATAGAATTAAATTAGGATTGATGTGCATATTGCTTGAATGCTTTTTGTGCTTGTCTGCTGATAGAAGATCACATAGGAATGATTGCTTCTTTGAGTGGATTGTTTATATGTTTCCATGTTCTTTATGATTATTTGGGAGTTGTGATTTACTTCTTGAGTTGTCGTCCCATGTGATTTATGTTTGAGAAGGATTGTTGATATTGTGACATGTGGATTTGCATAAGTGTTGAGATTGATCGAGCATGACACGTAGATTGTGGATGAAGTCTTGTGATTTAATCTTAAATGTAATACATTGTGTAAAGCATGTTGCATATGCTTATGAAAGTGACGTTTCATGGGAACTGTATTATTGCATGATGAAAGCATGGCATATTGGCATAGTGTGAGTGGGGCATTTGGTGTTGTGCATACTTGGTTACTCATGTCCTTCGGGGAAGGTCCATAAAATGAGACATACTTGGTTACTCATGTCCTTCGGGGAAGGTCCGTAAAATGAGGCATACTTGGTTACTCATGTCCTTCGGGGACGGTCCGTAAAATGAGGCATGGACATGGCATAGAATTGACATGGCATGGAGTAGACCTGGGTGTGACATTGAGATGCATGGGTGTGTCACGCATATTGCCTGTGCATTGTGTTGATGAATTTGTGAACGTGATATAGGGTTTTTTATACAGATGTAGTTTGTACATTGCCATTGTCTTGTATGCATGATTAGGGAGGCATGTAGACATACCTGTACACTTGCACATGCCACGTCTTAATTTTGTTCCTTGCATTAGTATTGTACCATACCAGCATGTTGGCGCTGACCCATTCGTGGGCACAGGTTTCAGATAAAGCTCCTGGTACGCGGGACTTGATGAAGTCTTGGAGAAAGCAGAGGAAATAAATTTAGAAGAATATTTGGGCCCTTGGGGCGTATTTTCTAAAAAGAATGAAATGGTATTGTATATTGTAATAAATGATCTTTTAGTTTAAGTGTAGGAGTAGATGTGATGGATTGTATAAGTAGGCGATGTATATTTAAATTTGATAAAGTTGTGGCCATCGAGTGAGGATGGATTGTGATATGTTTGTATATATATATATGATGTATTGTGTTTATCAGAAAAAAAAAGGCTCGAAAAACAAAGGAGGTTCTGCCGAAATTTTTTTTAAACGGGAATGTATGTGTATTGACAGGGATATATGGATGTAGCGTTATGTTAGTGGAATAGGCTTGTATCTATATTAGTTATAGATCAGTTAAATGGTTATTTATTTATTTATTCGTTTATTTATTTCTTTCTATTTATTTCTTTTCTTCTTTTGTTTCGTTCAGTCGCGTCCCCGGGTTCGGTCGGGAATTCGGGGCGTGACAACGTGGTATCAGAGCATAGGTTCGAATACCTAGGGACAGTGGGAGAAGTTTAGACTTTTAGTTTAGTTGGGTGAGTTTGGGTAACATGTTTTATGTGTGTAAGTTGCATTGATGTGCACGAGTATGCACGATATTGGATTTCCCGATTGACTGAGGATATATGATTGTTTGGTGTAATGGTGGACTAATATTAGAAACTCGTATGCATGTTATAGACTGTATATTTTATGGGATAGGCCGTATGCCTAGTTACTAGGTATATAAGTTGTACACTTAGTATCTATACGGTAGGCGGTATGCCTAGTTAGCCGTGAGATAGGCTGTAAGCCTAGATATCGATGGGGTTAGGCATGTGCCTAGTTACCTGTATACCAGACTGTGTACTTATTTAGGTATGTATGTATATATATATGTTTTGAAATGGATTTTCATACTTGAAGATTGATGTGCTAGGCTATTGATAGACTCCGATGAGTTAGAATAACCTTGGGGGAATAATAGGTTATTACATTGCATTGTGGTATGGGTGATATATGGATGATGCCATTATGATAAATCACTAGGTGATTTCGTGACTTGATTTGAGATTTGTTAAATAGTGAGGGACCTTGTGGTGTCCTGGTCATCATTGAGGAATTTTCTTTATTTTTTTTTCTTGTGTTGAGTTATTGAGATGGGTTGTGATGCCCGGATGGATTGAAAGGAAATTGGCAGTGATAGGCCAATGTGCTTTGAGGATTTCATTATGTGTTGTGCCATGTGGAGTGAGTCGTTACGGATGGGATCGGAACCAAACCCTAGCAAGGAGTGTGGAGGCGCGGGCCGAGGGACCCTGCCTGCCCCGGAGTGGCTGAGCCGGAAGGGGGGGAGGGAGAAGGTGATAAGTTGTCTCACATCGCCTGGCTGAGGGAGAGGTGAATGGTCCATTGGTAAGGCTGCATGTCTACATGACACAATGCATTTTGCATCGATCTTTTATTTTTTGGCAAGGAGATGTATTGTTAAATTTCAGGGACGAAATTTCTTTAAGGGGGGAAGGATGTAGAGACTTGGAAAAAAATAAAATAAAATAAAATGGGCTCGAAAAATAATTAAGCCAGTCATTTGAGTACCGGGACGAATAAATGAAGCCAATATCAATAATTAATTATGCTGATGAAAAAAAAAAAAAAAGGGACAAAACCGTGAAGCTTCTAGATATGTATAGAAGAATAGAGAAAAATAGAGAGGGAGAGAAAGTCGGGTAGAAGGGGGGTAATACGCAGGAAACCGAGAGGAGAGATAGAAAAACAAGGGCATGTCGCGTGAAAGAGAGAAGAAAAGAGAGAAAGAAAGAAGAGAGGAGAAGCGAGATGACGGAGGGGGTGAATCCGACGGTGGTCGCGAGGGGAAGAGAGGAGAAGAGGGGCGACGGAGGAGCGATGGTGGCTGAGATTTTTGGGAAGGAAGATTTGCGATCTGGAGATGTCGTGGTGTTGGAAAAACGATGGAGGCGGTGCAAAGGAGGTACGGCCGAAGCTATTGGAAGCTTGTGGAGGTCGGGAAATGTTGAGGCGTTGAGAGAGATGAAGTCTGGAGATGAAGGGATGGCGATAACGGCAGTTTTGGTTGGATTTCAAAGCTGAGTCGATCCGTCAGATTGGGATTGGGTTGGTTTGATTTTGTTGCTTCGACCGTGCCTATGGTTGGAGGATTCCCAAGGTTGCTTGTAGGATTAGGATCCACTTCAAATAATAGTTGCGGCAGTTTAGAGAAAACAGAGGAAGCAGCAA
Organism: Nyssa sinensis; assembly: GCA_008638375.1. Classification (NCBI taxonomy): domain Eukaryota; kingdom Viridiplantae; phylum Streptophyta; class Magnoliopsida; order Cornales; family Nyssaceae; genus Nyssa; species Nyssa sinensis. The sequence continues at coordinate 28,164,941 of CM018035.1, forward strand.
TTGGAGTTGCGGCAGTCGATTGAAGGTCGATTGCCCTATTTGATGGGTTCTGTTGGGGGGATTTGAGATGGCAGTAGCGGTGCGGCAGATCAATATGAATATGGGTGTGTGTGACGGTGCTGGATATAAAACGGTTGTTGAATCTCTTGTTCAGGTGGTGGATTTTTGATGCAGTTGGAATTGTTTGTGTAGCGGTGCGGTAGGAGAGAATTTTGCCGTGAGGATTGGTTTAAGCAGCCCAGGGATGGAGGTTGGGGAACCTGTAACTATCGGATGTTGTGATTTCTGTGATAAATTGTTGGAAGGGAAAGTTCTTCAATATCTGATGGATGGGATGATAAGATGGATGGGATGATAAAGAGATAGAATCTGTCAGGATCATCATCTGCTTGAGGGAAAAAGGCTGAAGAAGCTGATGAAACGGGATTTAAAATGGTTGGCCGACTCGATCAACCTGCCGGTGTGTCAACTTCCGAACCGTGGACTAAAGAGTAACATGGTTGATTGGATTGCATAGTGGACACGAATTCTTAGGGTTGAGATAACCCGATCAGGTATGGTACTTTACTAAGTAAGGAATAGAATTAAATTAGGATTGATGTGCATATTGCTTGAATGCTTTTTGTGCTTGTCTGCTGATAGAAGATCACATAGGAATGATTGCTTCTTTGAGTGGATTGTTTATATGTTTCCATGTTCTTTATGATTATTTGGGAGTTGTGATTTACTTCTTGAGTTGTCGTCCCATGTGATTTATGTTTGAGAAGGATTGTTGATATTGTGACATGTGGATTTGCATAAGTGTTGAGATTGATCGAGCATGACACGTAGATTGTGGATGAAGTCTTGTGATTTAATCTTAAATGTAATACATTGTGTAAAGCATGTTGCATATGCTTATGAAAGTGACGTTTCATTGGGACTGTATTATTGCATGATGAAAGCATGGCATATTGGCATAGTGTGAGTGGGGCATTTGGTGTTGTGCATACTTGGTTACTCATGTCCTTCGGGGAAGGTCCGTAAAATGAGACATACTTGGTTACTCATGTCCTTCGGGGAAGGTCCGTAAAATGAGGCATACTTGGTTACTCATGTCCTTCGGGGACGGTCCGTAAAATGAGGCATGGACATGGCATAGAATTGACATGGCATGGAGTAGACGTGGGTGTGACATTGAGATGCATGGGTGTGTCACGCATATTGCCTGTGCATTGTGTTGATGAATTTGTGAACGTGATATAGGGTTTTTTATACAGATGTAGTTTGTACATTGCCATTGTCTTGTATGCATGATTAGGGAGGCATGTAGACATACCTGTACACTTGCACATGCCACGTCTTAATTTTGTTCCTTGCATTAGTATTGTACCATACCAGTATGTTGGCGCTGACCCATTCGTGGGCACAGGTTTTAGATAAAGCTCCTGGTACGCGGGACTTGATGAAGTCTTGGAGAAAGCAGAGGAAATAAATTTAGAAGAATATTTGGGCCCTTGGGGCGTATTTTCTAAAAAGAATGGAAATGGTATTGTATATTGTAATAAATGATCTTTTAGTTTAAGTGTAGGAGTAGATGTGATGGATTGTATAAGTAGGCGATGTATATTTAAATTTGATAAAGTTGTGGCCATCGAGTGAGGATGGATTGTGATATGTTTGTATATATATATGATGTATTGTGTTTATCAGGAAAAAAAAGGCTCGAAAAACAAAGGAGGTTCTGCCGAAATTTTTTTTAAACGGGAATAGTATGTGTATTGACAGAGATATATGGATGTAGCGTTATGTTAGTGGAATAGGCTTGTATCTATATTAGTTATAGATCAGTTAAATGGTTATTTATTTATTTATTCAGTTTATTTATTTCTTTCTATTTATTTCTTTTCTTCTTTTGTTTCGTTCAGTCGCGTCCCCGGGTTCGGTCGGGAATTCGGGGCGTGACAAAACCTGTAGCCAAACACCCCAAATTCCTTTTTAATTTAAAACCTACGGCTGACATGTGGAGGGGGTGGGTCGGTCTGGACCCGACCCGAACCCGACCTGGAACAATACCCTTTTTTCCCCGATTTTCTGGTAGGGTTCCGGCAGTGTCTCTGGCGTCTTCTCCGGTGCCAGCAACACTATTCTGGTCGAATTTCAGTGTTTTCAAAATGTCGTTTTCTTTCATTTTTTCCCTAGATTTCATTTCCACTCTTGGTTTTCACTTTTATCCATTAGATCTCCACGAAATGGCCAAGAACCGTAGCTCCGGCCAACTAAGATCTTCCATTTTCGAGCTTTTCCCCTCACTGTTTTGGCCCTAATCTCTTTCTATTATTTTTTTGTACTAAAGGGGGTTAGTTCCCCATTGTTTGTCATGGTTTTTAACATACAAAATACATGGACAGCCGATTATCACTCTAGCTTGCAACTCCCATTTTCTCTTTCATTTCTCACCCTTTTCTAGTCATTCTTCTTGCAAAATAACTTAAATTTCATGTGGATTCAGACCCCATAGTCAAAACTAAACAAACATGCTTTTAAAAATTAAAACAGAAGTGCAGTTAACTCACCCGTTTTTGAGCAAACTCTTGCTTCTCTATTCAGCTCCTACCTCTGGATCTCTCCCAGTTTCCCACTTGGTCTTCTTCCTTTCTTCTCCTTGGTCTGCTTCCCCTCTACTCTCTTCCTATCTCAAACACATGTATACATATGCACCATCACCCTAACTGCCCCTTTCTCTTTCCATCATTTCTCTCTCTAATTCCGGTCTGTACACTCCCACCCTATATGACGCGCACGCACACACACACAGAACACACCTAACACAACAACGATGCAATAAGGTTGATTACTTTACAATATGTTTCCACGATGATGAAGAGAGAATATGACTTTGAGAAAGAAACCTTGACATAGAGATAGAGAGACGAAGAGAAGATGACTTTGAGAAAGAAATCTTGACATAGAGATAAAGAGACTGAATAGAAGATGACTTTGAGAACTTGAGATATAGATAGAGTGATGACCTATATAAAATTAGAGATCAACGGATCGGATAGATAAAATAGGGGTAATTTAGCTATTAAAAATATATATAAAGTCGTCACATCAGGACTATTAGACCTGGGCTCAAAAAATTTAAAAACTTAAGGACTTGTGAGGTTGCAATGTTTTCCCTTAGATTTTAACTTGTATACACTTATTTTGAGAGACATTTCAATAATTAACTCTAATAAATAAATATATTATTCATTTTCATTATGTTCGCTGCTCCCGTGCTATCTGTAGAGATCCTGAAGGCCTCTCATCGAGTGTTATTGTGTTACCATGGTGCATATACATATGCTACTCCTACGAATGATAGGTAAGAATTTTTGTTTTATAATACACACACATGCACATATATATATATATATATATATACACACACACACACACATACGAACGTATATATGCACTCCATTTTTTTCGTCAAAAAGGCAACTAACTAAATTTCTATTTATTCATTAGATTAAAGATAAAGTTAACATTTGACATTATTTTTATACAAATGATTGTTTTTAACTTTAAATCGGTGTTCTCATGTCCGTGATTTCATGCTTAGACAAGTTGAGCTAGCATTATACAATTGTACCATTTCTAAGTCTCTTGCAATATAGACTTGTACTAATTATGTTTTTTCTCCATTAAGCATTCTTCTTAAAGGGAAAGAAAAATAATGTGAATGAGGATAACAAGTAGCATAAGTTGAGATTTCAGCTCTATATATATATATATATATATATATATATATATATATATATATATGATGATGATGATGATTAAGTCTGAGGCCCAGCCTAGCTAGTAATAGTAAGCCATAATAATATATAATTGTTTTGTAGGTAATTCCATCAACGTCGAGTAAGCAAGAAGTAACTTAACAAATTTCATAAAAAGACTAACCACCTTAGCTAACCCTAGATTTGTTACTAATGCTAGCTCCATATTGTTTTCATGTTTGACAAAAGGAGCTAATTAACCAAGAATTTCTTGCAAGAAAAAAGGCCGAGGAAGGAATGAGAGAGTGACCTTGTTGATGATTACAAGCTTAAACATATGTTTAAGTTAATTAATTCAGAGGTTAATTATAAGAGCAAAGTGGTAGACCAATGTACCTGAAAATGACTTGATATATATAGCAGCAGAAAGAGGTCAAGGTGACCAGGTTCCAATAAGATATTTCCATGGCAGTTAGGGTGACAGTGACCATCTTGATGATGATCACAATTAGCTTAAACATGTTTAAGTTAATGCAGAGGCTATAAAATGTGTTGATTTTGAAAATTTGATTGTTGTTTACTACTTCACATACATGCCCTAGGCTCTAAGAGCAAATTATTTAATTAGGACTCTGTTTTTTTACCATATGAATTTTGTTGTAATTGTAGTTGGGCAACTAATCTAAATTCTAATTTTGACATATATATTTGACTCTTTAACAATTAATAATATTGAATTATTAAAAATAATTAATTGAAAGAGTTATTAATTATTAAGTGTTTCTATAATTTCTATTAATGAAAATTTTGTCTCACAAGCATAAGATTTTTAGCATAAAATAGGATATGCATACATATTCTCAAGGATAAATATTTTTATAAAAAATATTTATTATGTTTAATTTAAATCATAAGAAATCTCATGATCTCCTTTTTATTATTAAAAATATTTTTTTATATTTAAATGCATACCTTACATGTATATATATTTTTCTATTTTAATAATTAACACTATAAAGAAATGTTTTCAAAATAAAATATTAATTATTCACAGTAAAATGAAGTTGATTCCTAAAAAATTACTATTAATTATTAAATTTTTGAATATTTATTATTAAAGTCCATTGTATATGCATAAATTTGATAATTTTAATGCTCTATTTATTTTGGGGTTACATATTCTTATTCACCAAGTTATATATACCAATCATACAAAATTTATATATTCACATCTAAAAACAAACTTGTACTTATCATGCATTTTTTTTAAAAAAATTAACATATTGTTTTTAATTTAAACACCTAAACAAGCTTATTATTGTATCATGCTCTTTAAGAAAGCTGCTTCAAAGTCTCACCTAAACATTGTCTCTCATTATTTTCTTTCTTATTCTAGCACTCCTCAATTAGGTTGTATTCAATTATTGCACTAAATATACATTTTGAACTAAAAAAAAAAAGAAACTATTTTTATAATTATTTCTGTGATTAATTTTAGTTGATAACTTAGCTACTGTAAGTGTGTATATAGGATTTACACCTTTTTTTTTTTTTTTTTGGGTGACAGTAATATATGTATATAGGGTTTACTGATTCCCTTATAATTTGCTCACAGATCAAATCATAATTAAAAGATGCTGTTACACCTAACCTTGAAGTTGACACTCTGTTTCTTATCAAATCACTGACTACACACACACACACACACACATATATATATATGTACAAAAACTGTTAGTTAGATGGGTCCTACTTCAACTTTGCCACTGGATGATTGTAACAGCCTGGCTTCCCCAATTGTAAGGGTTTTAAATTTGGCCACTAGTATACAGATCTTCTTCAGAACACCCCTTCCACCCAGCTGCGGTTTCATTTTCTTCTTAAAAAATGAATCAATAATTGAGAACTTCCATACGAGATTTTAGGCATATGACTACACACACATAGATACTTGAATTCTAAAAGTCGAGATGTATGAAAAAATATTCATATTGCATATGAACTTTTGAAGAAAAAATTCAGTATTTATAAGTTTTAATCGGTTCATAGAACAAAGAAAATTTTATGAACAAACAAATTTCTCTATCCAGTTTAACTAAAGAAAAATCATTACACGGATTTTTATATTGCATAAAAAAGTCTCTGTTCCCTAGGAAAATGGTGATATTCCAACATTGATAAAACAGGGAAAAAAATACACAGTTAAAAAAAAATTTCAAAATCCAGAAATAGAGAAATTTCTTTATCAATTACAAAATCTCTAGTTGTAAACAAAGGTTTGTACATCAAACACCCCTCCAGGCATCAAATGAAAAGGAAATGTTGGCTTCAAGCTCATGAACAAAAGATATTGTGTTCTGGAGACGAGATAAATGACTTTAAGGGCTCGGTACTATGTTTACTGGCATAGAGACCTCGTCTGGTTCCTTCGAATGCATCCTCTACGAGGGTAAATAGAAGCCTTCCAAAAACATTAATGCAACACCTTTTTTGGCACAGTATCCTACTTGTATAAACTATTTTAGCTTCATAATCAGATCCCAACGAATGTGTATATGCATATAGAATTTTTCCGTGTGTCACTGAAATTTCTTCTTCTCCACTTCCATTGAAATATATATATATATATATACACACACACAACAGTGTGTATATATTGTGTATATATATGTTTGTGGAATAAGAGAGAGAAGGAGAATACATATATATATATATATATTTATATATACTTCTGAGAATGTTGATCATCCAAAAGTGTATGTAATTAACGAAAGCGATAAATTAGAGGAAAAAAGAGGTCACTAATATTTGAATTCTAAACAAGAAGGTTTGATTAAAATCAGAGCCTTCACATTTGTTGATGATAAATCAACTAAATATTAGACTCGTTTTTGGAGCTTAATCGACACATTGATATTTGATAAATTGCCTCTAAACCTTGTTGACACACTCACTTTGTTTGCTCTAGTTGAGAATTTTTGGAGCTTCAAGGGTGGAGGGTTTAATGAGAGAGATGGTTAGGAACAGGAGCATCAGGTTTCATTGTGATCTGAAAATAAAAAATAGAAAACGGGGGTATATTTGTCATTGAGAAAAATAATAATGTCACATCAACAACATTAGGTCTGTACTCGGACAATTTAAAAAATCAAGGACTTTTCATGTTTTGCATTGCATCTTAGCTTTTTAACACTTATCTTGAGGATCCTTTCATTAATGAACTCTTTTCTATATTAAACTTACAAAGTGCCTAACTTGTATCAAGGACAAATTTAGATGAAAATGTATAAGGATTGCCAATTGCATTCCCTTTTTGTCAACACATCTATTTCACATTTTTACTTTAATGAAATAATACAGATCTCCTTAATTAAAATGAATATAATTGAAACTGATGATTCATATCTAAGTACTTGTAATTTAACTTACAAGGGAGTGATTAAGTCAATTATTCATGGGTTCGCCAATTTTAAATTTAGAAAAATGTATTCATTTGGTTAAGTATTGTGCTATAAAGTTCTTGATTAATGCAATATCAATTGGTGAAGATTCAAGCAATTCAATCATAATATGTAAATCAAATACACAACACACATATTTTTTTACATGGGAAAACCCTAAAAGGGAAAATCATGGGACCTAATATAGATCAGTACAAATCCACTACGAAGAAGAATACGAGTAAATACTCGACTTAACTTACACAATGGCTCGGTTCCTCAATACTTACTGACGTCGATCTTGAACTCCTTCTGCTTGAATCCATAAAGTATTTTTTCTCAAATCAGCCTTCGAATCATCAAACACCTCCATAACCCGAATTCATGAGCCTTGGTGTCCACCAATCGCAGTAGCTCGAATCCTCCACACTCGCACAAATCAGTTTTCTAAAGAATAAAGGTGAATATCTGGATTTTGATCTGAGAGGGAACAAGTTTTTCTAAGGATCAAGTGTCATACATTATGTGAAAAGCTTAAAAAACCTCACACTGGTATGTCAATAACAGTCGTATGCCACTCTTTTAAAATAGATTTTATGTTAGGTATTATAAGAACCTTAACAAAAATTTTGCAAAACCTTATAACCGAGAGTTCAAACTCAATTGGACCAATTATAATTTAGACCCCTTTGAGTCTAAATTTCTCGTTGAATTCAAATCCAAATAGAGCTTTTGAAATTTTAATTTTCACCTTGAGTTTGAACTTCCCAAGTATGAGTTCGAACTAAAGTCGTAGGAAACAACTCGAGTCCAAACTAAGATCAAACTAGAATGATTTAAAAACGTAAATGAAATACCCCAATTTAAACTTTGAAAGTACCAGTTCAAACTTAATGTGATACCTAACAAAGCTAGCTCAAAATTAGATCAAACTCAAGCCAATGTTTTGTAATTTTTGAAAACGTAAGTCCCATTTCAAACTCCTATCAAACTTATCGCACTACTTTCCTATTTTAAGCTCTAAATAATTTTTGTTTGAGCTCCATATCAAACTTTGATCAAAGTGAGGCCTCTAATGTGATTTCAACCAAAATTTAAAATCCTAGTTCAAATTGGCCATCAAATTGAGCATTCTTGAATTGAAAATTTGAAGTATGAAGTAACAAATTTGAACGCAGATGACCTCCATTCGAACTCATATACATTTTTGCCTTCTTTGAGTTCAAAAACCATTTTAAACACTAATTTCATAAACTAAAGGCACTTTTAGTTTGAAAAACACTTTCAAAAAATATTCAAAACCAATTTATGTTTGTATGTATGTTTCAAACGTAGTCATAGGGTATCTATGTTCTCCTATTATTAAAACCTAATATGATCGGGTCTTGACTTGATCTTTAATGATATTGATCATGATAGGACTTCGAACCACAAGACTTGAGTTGACTAACCTTAGATAGACTTAGACAACGATTACACTTGATGTTTTGTCGCATGTAATATGCCAACACAACATGATATTGACTCTCAGTCCTAACAATTATAATTTTTTTTGCATATAAAGATAATTCATAATTTCACTTTCAAAGTGGAGCTCCTTGCAACCAAAAGGAAAAGTGTGAATAGTATTTTCTAGAAGTTTTGATAGCTTTTGGGTAATTTAGACTATAATATTAAATTATGGAGTTTTAGTATAAATTTGTGACTTTTAAATGTTTTTAAAAAATAAAATACTTTTGTTTTAATATATTTTGCAAAATATAGCTACTATGAAATAAAATTAACTCTCCTTTTACACCTGATATGACTAAAGTTCTACGTCCTACTCAAATCATGACACATGCCGAGTACAGATAAATAGAAACTTACAGGATCTCATCTATTCAGTTCGATATAGCTTGGCAGCTTGGTATATTTGAGGGTATATCAGATTGTTCTATTAGAAATAAAATAAATTGGTTTAATGATATGACTTTATTTGATTCACACATTGGTTTTACATGTTATCAAATTGGTATAATATGCCAATTTATATATCTCATGGACTTACGTTACCAACAGAACTCTAAGGTAGGTTCTTGCTTAGAATCTACTTTTTTAATAGATAAGGAAAGTCATACTCCTAATTAAATAATAATTCTAATTAGATGTGTAAAATGGGTTGGGCATGACTGGGTTCCCACGTGGGTCGTGCCAAGCACGACACAAGTGGGTATGTCATGTTGGGCTTGCCCTCCCCAACGTATAAACGCGGCCCGACATGAGCCCACCAGAAGGCTAGGTACGACATTGCCCAGACATGGCATTACACGGCTCGTTAGGCCTATTAGGCACGGTGCATTTGAGTTTGGTTTGGCCCATAATAGTCAACTGCGTAAATTTTGCCCCTTTTAACTTTTTAAGTTTTCAAAATGTATTTTGCCCCTCCAACAAACATATTAACGGCCAGTATCGTTGGAAACTTGATTTATAAAGACAATTTTGCACCTTCAACAACCATATTAATGGTTAGTTTGAGAAGCATTGTTGAAAACTAATTTATAAAGATAATTTTGCCCCTCCAACAAACATATAATGGCTACTTTGAGTGGACGTTTAAGAAATTTGATGAAATTGGCCATTTTATCCCTTCCAATAACTTAATATTGGTTAGTTCTAAGGGTAAAATTGGAATTTTAGTTACTACTTTTTTTCGTACCCTACATCCTAATTATTTTTCCTCACCAATTCACTCACATTCTTTCCACCATACAATTCTTTTGTCATGCCACCAACTCGGAGCACCAGACTAAGGGGTCACTGGGACCGGAATTAGAGAGAGAAATGATGGAGAGAGAAAGGGGCAGTTAGTGTGATGGTGCATATGTATACGTGTGTTTGAGATAGGAAGAGAGTAGAGGGGAAGCAGACCAAGGAGAAGAAAGGGAGAAGACCAAGTGGGAAATTGGGAGAGATCCAGAGCTAGGAGCTGATTAGAGAAGCAAGAGTTTGCTCAAAAACGGGTGAGTTAACTGCACTTCTGTTTTAATTTTTAAAAGCATGTTTATTTAGTTTTGACTATGGGGTCTGAATCCACATGAAATTTAAGTTATTTTGCAAGCAGATTCACTAGAAATGGGTGAGAAATGAAAGAGAAAATAGGAGTTGCAGGCTAGAGTGATAATCGGCTGTCCATGTATTTTGTATGTTAAAAACCAAGACAAACAATGGGGAACTAACCCCCTTTAGTGCAGAAAAATAATAGAAAGAGATTAGGGCCAAAACAGTGAGGGGACAAGCTCGAAAATGGAAGATCTCAGTTGGCCAAAGCTACGGTTCTTGGCCATTTCGTGGAGATCGAATGGATAAAAGTGAAAACCAAGAGTGGAAACGGAATCTAGGGGAAAAATGAAAGAAAACGACATTTTGAAAACATTGAAATTCAACCGGAATAGTGTCACCGGCGCCGGAGACACGCCGGAACCCTACTGGAAAATTGAGGAAGAAAGGGTACTGTTCCGGGTCGGGTCAAGATCGACCCACCCCCTCCATGTGTCAGCCGTAGGTTTTAAATTAAAAAGGAATTTGGGGTGTTTGGCTACAGGTTTACCAAATTGAAATTGAAATTAAATTAAGAATAGGGATATCCTATCCCTGTTTTGGGGCTTAGCCACTGTTTGGCTATCCAGGGTTGGAATAGAGAATTTGAAAATTGCAATTTAGCCCCAAAACTTTTTGAAATTCAACTTTGACCCCCAGAATTTTAACTAATTATATTTTGACCCCACCCGAATAAAATATTAATTTGATTAATTAATTAATTAAATTTAATTATTTTAAATATCATAACATGGTACGAGTCTAAATGGGACAAGTCATTAGTATATTTTGACTATCTCGACCATTCTAAGACCAATGGTGAGGTCCGTTTTATGAGATGGGGTTCCAAAAAATGAAAGACCCGTAATAACATTAAAAATTACCAAAATACCCCTGACTTAAAATGTAGTCAAACAAACTCTGATTTAAGTAAACAAATAGTGAAATTTTATTATCTCAACCATTTCAGACTCAACCATGGAGTCCGATTTGCAAAAAGAGGTCTCGGGATGTAAGGACCCGCGAAAAGTGCAAAATGATCGTTTTTCCCTTTTTAGCTCGGATGTCCGAATTAAATTCTGCGAAAGTCTAAACCAACTTTCTTCGACGTTCTGGACTCAACAGTAGAGTTTATTTTGGCAAAATAGAAACTTATAAAATAAAGACATAAAACTTGATGAATAGCATAATTCAAGTAGCAATTGAACTGAGTTGTATTTCATGATTTTAGGAACACTGAAGGGCAAAGAGAAGGTGGTCTGACCTTCTGCATTCTTACTGTTAGTTCCGCTAAACTACGAGTATGCTTTTTTGGGTTGAGACTGGCCCATCAGGTATGATATATTATGCTAAGTAAGAAATGGAATTAAGTTTACGAGTAACTGCCATGTTGACTTAATGATTCACATATTTGTTTGGTTGCTCATATGCTTATATGCTTCTTGTTATCTTTTGAAAGTTTGGTGATGAATGCGGATCATGACTATGTGTATATCGCATGTGCTAGCATAATGTGTGGATTATATTCTTTGAGAATTGTTGCGATTATGAAATATGTGATTTAAAGCATGTGTTAAATGGATTATGTACGACATGTACCCTTGATGAAGGGATTCTGTGATTGGAATGTTATTGTGTAATGTATTATCTAAAGCATGCTTCATGTATGGATAAGATGCTTCACTGAGATCACATTATAGCATGGTGGAGTCAGAGCATATTGGCATAGTGTGATTCTTTGGAAACATGGTGTGAGTTGAGCACTTGATGCTGTGCATACGTGGTTACTCAGGCCGTCGGGGAAGGTCCGTAAAGTGAGTCATATATGGTTACTCAGGCCGTCGGGGAAGGTCCCTAAAGTGATTCATAAGTGGTTACTCAGGCCGTCGGGGAAGGTCCGTAAAGTGAGACATACGTGGGTACTCATGCCGTCGGGAAAGGTCCGTAAAGTGAGTCATGGGTGTGACATAGAGTTGCATGAGTGCGTCATGCATACTGTTCATATACTGCATTGATGATATTGAGTGCCATGTAGATATAAATGTATACTTGCACATGCCACGCCTTAATTTTGTTTCTTGCATTAGCATTATATTGTACCAGTAGTTGAGCTGACCCATTCGTGGGATACCATTTCAGATGACACTCCGGTTACGTGAGATTTAGTGATGCCTTAAGGAAGGAAAGAACTGAGAATTATATTTGGCCCGTGGGGCGTATTTTAATTGTTGTACAAGGGCATAAGCCCTAGACTATTTCATGTTATTTGTATGTTATGAGGTAATAGGTAAGGCCTTATGGATTGTATCAGAACATGAATGGAGTTAGTTGATGCAAATCATAGCACAACTTCAAGGGATCTAGTTCAAGTACCAATTGGGCCGATTACGAGAGCACGAGCAAGGAAGTTTAAGGATGTACTCAACGGATTAATTCAAGAGGCATGGACCCAAGCAAATTCGTGGAGGCCCATTGAGCATGGACCACGTGGGCACCAAAATTCATCAACATGATTCAAGTTCGAGAAGAATCTGGCCAAGGCTAAGCTTAGATTGGCAAAAACGCTAAATGAGCGATTTTCGTACAGTTTCAACGTCGCTTCGTAATCTGAGCATAACTCTCTCATCCGAGCTTCGATTGAGATGACTCAAGATGCTATGGAAATCCAAGGAATATTTCTACAACTTTTATGTTTTCAGTTTTCCAAGATTTGGGCTTCATCAAGGTCGAAATCGGGTTTGAAGTTACTGTACCTGCATTGATGACGTTTTTGGCTGTGCGAAATTCTAACTTAATTAGTGGGTTTCTTTTATTATTTTAGTTGGTAGTTTAGGATGTTTTGGGCCTAAAAATGTTTAGCCCATATCTTTTATTTAATGTAGGCCTTATTTGACCCTAGGATTTCGTAGAATGTTTTAAAAATAACTTGTAGCCACATTTGGCAGACAATCAATGATTCAGTAAAATTGTGAGAGTATTTTCTCCACGGTTCATTGAAGAACTATCTGAACTCATCGGGATTTCCCGTGGCGTTCACCAACGACTTATCAAACGGATTTCCACCATCGTTTGTGGCGTCTTCCTTATATCGAGGTTCTTGTTCGCACTAAACAACGGGTTGAGGTCGTATATACCGAGGTTCTTGTTTGTCGTAAACAACGGGTTGAGGTCTTCCATTCAGATTTGATTGTAGAACGATCTTGGGTTCCTCTTTGTTGTCGGGTCTCGTTATTTCTTGGCGAGGTTCACATCATTTGGTATCAGAGCTCAGACTACAAATCATGTCTAATCTATCCTTTTTAATTCTTACATTAGATTATTATCCCTGAAAAAAAAAAAAAAATACTCTGCGTCGCTATTTCATTTTCTTCTTGTTTCTTCTTCTCCAGTACGCAGTCCACGTTCTGTACACAAAAAAAAAAAAACTCTCAAGCTTCGTTGCTTAACGCTGTTTTTTTCTTTTCTCTTTCTTTTTCTTGCCCAGCGCCTTGCGCAACCGCTTCTCTATCCTTTTATTCTTTTTGTCTTTTTTTGCTTTTTACTTTTGCCCACTACAGCCCAACCGTTTCACCTTTTTGTCTTTCTTTTCCTCTTGCGCAGTTCCTTTTTGATTTTTATCTCTCTTTTTCACTTTTGCTTCCTTTTGATTTTTGAGTCCTAGACGTTAAAAAAAAAAAAAAAAAAACTTCTGGGCATTGATTTTTCTTCTCTTGCCAACGCCTCAGCCGCCTTCTTTCAACCACCCAAGCCAACAAAATTTCAGCGACTTGAAAAGAAGTTAAAAAAAAAGAAAAGAGAAAGAGTACAAAAAAGAAAAAAAAAAAAAAGACAGAAAGGAGTTCAAAAAAAAAAAAAGGAGTGTAATACAAAAAAAAAAAAAAAAAGGAACAGTTGTTTGTTTTCATCCATTTTGGTTCTAATAAACCCGAAAAATCAACCCGTGTTCCTTGTATTCTTGTTTTTAAAACCTGAAATTCCTTTATGAGTTCTTGGTGAATTGTTGCTGGAAATTTCGAGTATTGTTTGTTTAGTTTCAAAAGAACTGAAAGAGAAATTATCGAGTGCAAAAAGGCAAGAGTAGTGAGAACATTATAGGGTTAAAAGCCACGTAATTTTTGAGTGAAACACGAGTGTAGAGTGATTCACATTCTTGAGTGTAAACACATAAGGGAGAGCATTGTGTGGTCCTTTTTTTTTTTTCTAACTTTGTTTTTGTAGGAAACATGTCTCACAATAGTGCTGAAGAGCATTGCTGAAGATGCTATGACCCTGGCTGATCCGAAAGTGTTTATGGAGGCCATGCTGAGTGAGATGCGGCGTGTGTTGAAGTTAGAACTGGAGTAGGTTCATGAACGAATAGATCAGATGAAGAGTGCACGTGAGAGGCAGCCACAAAACGTCCCTAATTTGTGTAGAAGGGAAAGAGTTCAACCGAGGGAAGTGAGGGTTGAAGATGAAGAGCCTTATGGGGCTGGTTTTGATGAAGAAGATGATCGGGATTCTGTTGTTGGTAATAGGAGACATGGAGGGTGGTTTAAAGAAGCCAAGAATTGAGAAGATAACAACTTGGGTGGTATTAAGATGAAGATTCCATCATTTCAAGGTAGATCCAATCCTGAAGCATACCTTGAGTGGGAGAAGAAGATGGAGTTCATATTTGACTGCCACAATTATTCCGAAGCAAAGAAGGTAAAATTAGCTATGATTGAATTTTTTGACTATGCTGTTACTTGGTGGGATCAACTTTTTATAAACAGGAGGCGTAATAGAGAACGATGAATAGAGACATGGGAGGAGATGAAAATGGTGACGAGGAAACGGTTCGTTCCAAGTTACTACTACCGAGAGTTGTATAAAAAGCTACAAGGTCTTAGACAGGGAAGCCGGCGTGTAGAGGATTACTACAAGGAGATGGAGATTGCTATGATCCGAGCTAATGTTGAGGAAGATCGAGAGGCTACAATGGCTAGATTTTTACTTGGACTAAACTGGGAAATCCAAGATAAAGTAGAGATGCAGCATTATGTGGAGTTGGAAGATATGGTGCACATGGCCATCAAAGTGGAGCAACAACTCAAGAGGAGGGGTGGGTCATGTGTAGCCCATGATTTCAGTTCTACCTCTTGGAAACCGAGTTCTACCAAGCAGATGGACAAGTCACAAACGTCTAATTACGAGCCCAAGTCTGTGCACACTAGCCACGTTCCTCAAGGTAAAACTGACACTTCTACCTCTAGGAATCGTGACATTAAATGTTTTAAATGTCAAGGCAGGGGGCACATAGCCAGTCAATGTCTAAACAAGCAGGTCATGGTGTTGCAAGACAATGGAGAAATTGTGATCGACAATGAAGCTTCCGACACCGACGACATGCCACCATTGAAGGACATTTCTGTGGAGGAATGTTTAGCCCCTGATGCATTGACATTGGTAGCGAGGAGGGCATTGAGCTTGCAAGCAAAAGAAGTTGATGAAGTGTAGCGGGAGAACATCTTTCACACTAGGTGTTACGTCAAGGACAAGGTATGTAGTGTGATTATTGATGGTGGTAGTTGTACTAATGTTGCTAGCACAATTATGGTGGAAAAAATGGGATTACCCGTGTTGAAACACCCTAGACCGTACAAGTTGCAATGGTTGAATGATAATGGTGAGATAAGGGTGAACAAGCAAGTGTTAGTTGCCTTTCAAATCAGTAAATACGAAGATGAAGTGTTGTGTGATGTAGTACCGATGCAGGCGGGACACTTATTACTAGGGCGTCCATGGCAGTTTGATAGGCAAGTGAAGCATGATGGCTTTACAAACAAATACTCCTTTGTACTTAACCAACGATCAATCACTCTTGTACCATTGACACCAGAGCAAGTATATGAGGATCAAGTGAGATTGCAAAAAGAGAGTGATCAAAAGAAAAAGAGTGAAAATTAGAGAGAGGCCGAGAAAAATGAGCGAGAAAAAGAAAATCAAAATTCGGCCATTGAGAGAAAATCAGAGAGAAAACAAAAGAATTTCTATGCAAAGGTGAGTGAAATTAAGCTGAGCAATGTTTTCCAATCGGCCGCTGATTGTACTTTTGGACAAAGAGGCCTTTCTAAACACTAACGAACTTAACCTTGCTTTGCCTAGTTCTGTTGTTTCTCTTTTGTAGGAGTATGAAGATGTCTTTCCCGAGGAACCACCATATGGGTTACCTCCAATCCGAGGGCTTGAACATCAAATTGATTTTTTTCCCTGTGCAACAATTCCAAATCGACCAGTCCTAGAGTGCATCAATGACAACGCATACAAGCTAGAATTACCTAGTGAGTACACTGTAAGTGCCACTTTTAATGTTACTAACTTGCGTCCTTTTGATGTAGGTGATGATTTGAGGGCAACTCCTGATTTAAAGGCAAATCCTTTTCAAGAGGAGGGGAATGATGCAAATCATAGCACAACTTTAAGGGATCTAGTTCAAGTCCCAATTGGGCAGGTTACGAGAGCACGAGCAAGGAAGTTTAAGGATGTACTCAACGGATTGATTCAAAAGACTTGGACCCAAGCAAATTCGTGGAGGCCCATTGAGCATAAACCACGTGGGCACCAAAGATTCATCAACATGATTCAAGTTCGAGAAGAATCTAGCCAAGGCTAAGCTTAAATTGGCAAAAATGCTAATTGGGCGATTTTCTTACAGTTTCAACATCGCTTCGTAATCTGAGCATAACTCTTTCATCCGAGCTCCGATTGAGATGATTCAAGATGCTATGGAAATCCAAGGAATATTTATACAACTTTGATGTTTTGAGTTTTCTGAGATTTGGGCTTCATCAAGGTCGAAGTAGGGTTTGAAGTTACTGTACTTGCACTGATGACGTTTTTGGCTGCGCGAAATTCTAACTTAATTAGTGGGTTTCTTTTATTATTTTAGTTGGCAGTTTAGGATGTTTTGGGCCTAAAAATTTTTAGCCTATATCTTTTATTTAATGTAGGCCTTATTCGGCCCTAGGGTTTCGTAGAATGTTTTAAAAATAACTTGTAGCCGCATTTGACAGACAATCAATGATTCAGTAAAATTGTGAGAGTATTTTCTCCATGGTTCATTGAAGAACTATCTGAACTCATCAGGATTTCCCGTGGCGTTCACCAACGACTTATCAAACGGATTTCCACCATCGTTTGTGGCGTCTTCCTTATATCGAGGTTCTTGTTTCGCACTAAACAATGGGTTAAAGTTGTATATACCGAGGTTCTTGTTTGTCGTAAACAACGGGTCGAGGTCTTCCATTCAGATTTGATTGTAGAACGATCTTGGATTCTTATTCATTGTCGGGTCTCGTTATTTCTTGGCGAGGTTCACATCATTGGTGTTTGGAATGCATGTGATTGTCCTTTATTTCCTTATTATTTTATTTTCTTTTAGTTTCGTTACTCACGCCCCGGGTTCGTGGAAATTCGGGACGTGACAACGTGGTGTCAGAGCCTAGGTTCAAATACCTAGAGACTATGGGGTATTGTTGAACACCTTGAGACCCTAGAGGAAGGAGCTGAGAGTTAGTGTGAACGATCAATAGCATACGATAGGATCTTATGTGTTACATGATTTTATATACTTGAAACATGACTGTGGTGATTACGTGTTGATTGATGCCATGATATGATGCATGATTATGTGATTTAATGCAGTGAGATGCACGATATGTATAAAGTGTGAGAAAATTGTTAAGTGTATATTATGACATGCTATACGTATCACCTGTTAAGTGCAAGTCGTTGATAAGAACATGACTGAGATTTCATTTAAAAATGTTTATGTATGGATGTGGAAAGGGGTGTTAAATTTCTTTTTTCCTTGGACTTGTAGACTCATGCCACCGAGGAAAGTCCCTACGAGAGCTGGACCACCTAGACCGAACAGGCCTAGGGCTGCTGCCCAGCCCCGACGTGGCAGACCTAGGGCTACTGCCCCAGTTCATGATATCGTTGAGGAGGTTATAGCTCCAGCTGATTCCCCAGTCTGTAGTGTAGTAGAGGAAGCAGTTGCCCCTACTCCTGCACTTGCTCCAATAGAGGAGGTGGAGCAGACCGTCGGTGCCAAAGATATGGCAGGCCCTACAACAGAAGTGTCTCCAGACTATGCTGGAGACTCGGACCACAGGTGGTGAGACTAGGGATACCTTCGTGATGAAGGTGTTCCAAAGGATGAGACCCCCTACTTTTGCTGGACAGCCTGACCCATTGGTTGTAGAGGAGTGGTTAAGGTAGATTACCAGGATCTTAGACTCACAGGGGATTACCGAGCCACACTTGAGGATTAGATGTGCCACTTTTCAGTTCACGGACCTGGCTAGTCAGTGGTAGGAGGTAGCCGCTGACCAATTACACATGTTTGGTGAGGGATGGGACGCATTTGTGGCCATGTTCAATGACCACTATTTTCCAACGGCTGCTAGAGTTGGATTCAGGGAGGAGTTTGAGACACTTCTCCAGAGAGACATGATTGTGACCCAGTACAAGTCCTAATTCACTACATTGGGGAGGTTTGCTCCACATATCATTGGACAGGAGGAGTTGAGGGTTTACCATTTTCTCAAGGGGCTGAAGACCTTCATTAGAGATAGGTTGGCAGGCCACATTATAGAGACTTATGAGGAGGCAGTGATCAAGGCCACCCGAGTTGAGAGAGAGTTGGCCGACCTCAGAGGGATTAAAGAGTCTTGGACCCAGAGCAGGGCACCCCCTAACACAGACTCTTATGCCTACACTGACTTATACTAAGGAGGGACCATCGAAGAGGCCTCGAGCTAGTGCCTCTTCTGCCCAGATACCACCAGGGCCCACTCAGCTTTCAGCCCCCTTGTCTATTATGCCTGTTTCTTCCTTGGGGGGAGTGTCACGGGGACCTCCGACTTGTTTCAAATGTGGACAGATGGGCCATAAGAAGGCCAGTTGCCCTAGAGGGACCCCAGTTTAGGACAGGGGCCCAGGTCTAGCCAGGGATTACTTCCTCCCCCAATGCAGAGTCAAGGGTGGAGAACCCCTCCCATTTTTATACCTGCCATCAGATAGGCCATGTTAGGGCCAACTGCCTTCAGGGGCAGACTTCACAGAGCTCATAAGGGTCACAGTACTATCAGCATACTCAGGTACCCCTATCACAGCCACGGTTAGGCGATAGACCTCCGACACCATATATCTAGCTTGCACCCTCCACGTAGAGTGTTAAAGCTCCTGGGCTAAGAGAGGGAGGTAGGCAGGGCCAGACTACCAAGGTCATGTCTATACAGTAGCTGCACCTGAGACATCTGCTTTCGAGCCTCCCACGGTTCGAGGTACATTCCTTGTTTTTAGTCCATGAACTAGTATGCTGATAGATTTTAGTGCACCTCATACATTCATATCTACCCTGCTTACCATGACATTTAGATTACATGCCTAATTATGTATATGTATATTGTTAGGATAGGTTTTATACTTAGATGTTGATGTGGTAGGTTACGTGTTAGCCATTGAATGTTGCTTGGTTATTCTATGTGGACATGCTAGTTTAGTGCTTGTATTGTACTGTGGCTATGATTTCATGGGCAGACTGATTATTGTTGACGCATGTATCAGAATATGTTTAAATGCGTTCATATAATTGTGTGTAACGATTGATGGATATACGTGGTTTAAATCGGTGAAGAGTTTCACTGCTGTTTAGCCCTTTTTAACCCTAAATACATTGCCTTAGATTTCATAATTATAAGTACTTGGAACTAAGTTATTGAGTAACATTGAGGTATGGGTGATATACCGATACTTTAGAAATGAACTACTAGATGATTGCATAGTTTGATTTGAGGTTGTTTAGGTGGTTATCAACATGTAGGCAAGGGACATTGAGGTGTCCTTATGAACATAGAGGATCCTTCCTTTATTTTTGTTATTATGTTGAATTGTTGAGGTGGGTCATGAGGTTTGGATGAATTTAGGAGATTGGCATGGGCGAGCCAAAAGGTTTTGGGAGGGTTTCATTATTTGCTGCGCCATGGGGAGTGAGCCGTTACAGATGGGATCAGGGCCAGACCCTAGCAGGGAGTGTGGAGATGTCTGCACACCTGCCCAAGTGGACGAGGTTCCTTTGGGGGGGAGAGGGTAATGGGAGAGGGCAATGCATTCCACATCGCCTGGCTGAGGGAGAGGTGAATGATCCATAGGTAAAAGGCTACACGTCTCCATGTCACAATAATGTTTCGTATTATTCTTTCAGAATTTTGTTAAGGAAGTACATTGTTTTAAATTTTGAGACGAAATTTCTTTAAGGATGGAAGGATGTAATGACCTGAAATATTTTTTTTTTTTTTTTAAAAAATGTATTTATTTATTTATTTATCTATATATATATATATATTTGATAGATATGGTGTGCATGCATGTATGTAATGTGTATATATGTGTGTGTATATTTAAATTGTTTAAGTATGTATATATATGGATATTTAATACATTTGAATATTTATATATATATGTCTGATTGTGTGTGGCAGTGGGTGTGTGTGTGTGTGCTGTGCACGGTTGTGTGTGTGTGTGGATTGAGTGTGCAGCACTCAAAAAGGCATGGAGGGGGGACTGTTGTGTGTAAGTGAGTGGGTGAGTTAGGTGTGTGTATTTTTCACATTCGAGTTTGTTAACATTTTTTGTAGTCTTTTGTGTACCCAAAATCAAGACAACCAAATGATGGTGACATGCACGTGGCAGGAACAGTTTGAAGATGTAAACCTCATACCTCTTAGCTTAGTGCTGCTTTGAAGACCCAAAACTCAGTGGTACAGATTCAGGATGTCACATCCCAAACCCCACCTTATGTGGATTAGGGACTGCGACCGACGAGTTAATTATACCACCCGCATCAGCATTGTGCAGATTGTGAGAAATACAACCAATCGAAGGCCATTTCTTACTTATTTCAAGTCACTTTCATTCTTTTAACATTTCTTTGGCAGTAGAATTATTTAGGTTTTTTTATTTTTTTGAATACAATACACACTTGGTAGAGATTTACTGATACATTACTTGTACATTGTTCAGAGTTTACATCATCGTGAGCCCAATTACATACATACATGTGGTTGACTAACAAATTCTACAACTATGCTAGCCATTCCATACATCAATTGCTCTAAACTGTCACCCAAGTTTTGGAGCTAACATGTCTTAACCTAAGATTTTGGGTCCTTTCTAGCTGTTCCTCTACTAGTATCATCTATGCTTAGAGTTTACAGTCACATCTTACTATCTTTCCTTCCTCTAGATTACACCTAAAGTATTCGTGGATGAACCCATGTGAGCTTTGTGAAAAGCTTGTGAGTAACGTTGATGCCCTGTTATGGGTTTTAAGGAAACTCGAACATCAATTCATAGATAGTATTTAAAAGCATTTGTAAAGTTACTGGCATTCTTTAAACATACTTGTAAACTTAAGTTATTGTAAAGATATCTCAATCATGCAATGTTATGCCAATAAGTAAGTTTTGCAAATCTAAATACATCGTAACAATTGTTTACTTCATGCAAGCATTTGTAAAAAATGATTATGCCATCATGACAGGTTATACAAGACAAGGTTGTTAAATGGTGACCTGTAGTAATTTAGAGCTCATGGATTACATTTCGTATTTATAAAGACTTACTATAAGTTTATCGGCTCTTTACCACTGACAGGGTTCATGTAGCGTCATGTAAGATGGCCTTTAAAAACATAATGCATATGTTTTGGATCATGCTAAGATTCTAGTTAGCCGTGCTTCTAGGGTCATGTGCACCCCTGCCTTATGATGTAGGACACTATGGCCTCGTGCCTTTGAGGATACCTCCCATCTAACAAAGCGTATAACTAGACCCCTTAGCATAGCTTAAAACATGCTTGCAAAATTTTAATTTTAGCTATCCATACTTTAAGAACATTTATGATGTAACTAAAAGCATGCTAATGTTCAAAACACAGTTCTCGTATCATCATCAAATCATGTTTGCATTTGAGTAAGAAAACAATTTACAAAAATGCACTTTACATAAATAACACCAGTGCAAGGTACAAGGCTACTCACATGTGGTCCGTAGTCCATAGTCTCATTCTTATAGTCTTGCTTTACCATTTCATATCATCTCCATTTCCTTACTGGTGATCCTAAGTCATGGATCAATATAATGATACTTATTAGCACTCATCATTAAACTATCTCTTTCATTAATGATAGTTCCTTCTTCAAACTTAGTCTTACTTTTTAGGATTCCCTAAAGTTTTCTAATTAGGGTTCCTAATAATTATTCGTTCATCTCGTAGCTTATTTTAGCCTTTAGAGGCATTTTGGTCATTTTACCCTTTTTATCTCCCTTATCGTTCAACACTTCATTTGCCTAATTAAACTTCATTTTCAACTTTAAAGGGTCCTTAAAACATTGATATAAGTCCATCTTTACTTCTTATACTCTTTTGGTAGCTTCATTAAGTCCTAGGGACATGTTCATCATTTTTAAGTTTATTTTGAAGTTCTATTTTTCTCAAACGGACATCATTGTTAGGTCTAAAATATTGAAGATAGTAAATTTAGCCCTTTCTAGATCCTGATTAGCCTTCCTGTAGCTTATATTAGGTTTAGGGGTATTTTCATAATTTTACACTTTTATGCGGGACCATCTTTGGGTGTCTAGATACGCAATTTGACCTCACCATTAGGTTCAGAGCGTCTAACAATGTTAAGTTTGCCCCTTCCTAATTTTCCCAGTCAGTTTGGTAGTCCGTATGATACTAAGGGCAGTTTAAAAATTACACATTTTTATGTATCTATATTTTCGGTACCCCGTTTAACAAAATAGACCCCACCATTGAGTACAAAATATAAAAAACGTTAGGGTAAATACCTTCACGGTCCTTAGGGTTCATTTGGTAGCTTAATTAAAGCTTTAGGACTTAATTGAAATTAGTCTAGTTTGTTCGTTCATATATTTCAGAGTTCAATTTCTAAAATCGGATTCCGTCATTAAGTAAAAAATGCCCAAAAATGTTGGAAATGTGTCTTTTTGCATTTCATTTGACCTTCGCTACACTATTTTTACGCCTGGGGGTAAAATAATAATTTTACCTATTTATTAAAGGGCTTTAAAATAATTAATAATTATTTTTCTAGGCTCTTATATAATTTTCCATAATTTTTGGGGTCAAAATGTAATTTTTGAAAGTTTCGATTCAGTTAGTTGGGTGAAGCCCATTAGTTCGGTTGGGTTCCAACTAAACCCTTTAATTTTTAATGAAAATTGACCGGTTGAGTACGAGAATAAGTGAACTGAAACAAAATAACAGTGAACTGCCCGGGCTGGTCTTGTTCACTACATCATCATTGGGTCACCACTGCATCATCAAGACAACACTGTTCCATTTCACATTGGGTCGACCCAGGCCTGTTTATAAACCCGACCTATATTTGGTTACTGTTCATCGTCTCTCCCAAGATTAGGGTTATTGTTCTTGCAAAACCCTAAAAATATTCAGCTATTTTCGTGTGATTTCGAGCACATTTTTGATATGTTTTCACTTCCATTCCATTCATGGAAGTCTAATTAACATTTTGGCATCACTTTTAACCTTTAAATCGTATTAAAAATGCTCGGTTTGAGCTATGAATCTCAGACCTACAACTCACTGTTTCAAGCCTATTTTTGTACCAAATTTAGTGAAATTTGCATTGTTATGATCCTCATGCTATGGGGTTTTGAATCCCCGTTCATATTTTCACATTTTTGGCTAGATTTCAATAGGTTCATTTTCGAACCTTGACCTACAACTTGTTGGTTCTTACTGTTCTCATGGCTATTTTCTTTATTTTTTCATACTTTGTGAACCTTATGGCCTTTAGTTTCAGTCCCCATACTTATTTTAAGCTTTTCTTTAGGTTAAATTTTGGGCCAACCTTGAAGCTCATCAATGGCAGTCTAGTTCAGTTCTATGGTTTCTAGCCCCTTTTAATCTATTTCATTGTGTTTTATTCTCATATATACTCATGTAAGCTCATATAGTTCACTAAAACAGCTCGCAAAACTCTAAAAATAGTAACCTCACAATTTACTTCTGAAGAGAGAAAATAAGTTTGGAGGTTACCTTTTCATGGCAACCTTCTTTCCCTCTTTGAGCTTGATCCTTGAGCTCTCCAAGTCTTCTGAGACTATCAAGCCTCTATTAGTAGACCTTGGTGCAACATACACACATGCACACACAATTCTTATTTTTTCTCTCTCTTTCTTTCTGATTTCGGCCGAGTAGGTTAAGCATATACAAAATGCTCTATATGTAAGTGTATATATGGGAGAGAGAGTACACATGTCTATTTCCTCACTTAAGGACCATCAAGCTTTGAGATCTAGCTTTGACCAATTCTTGTCTTGAAACCTCATAATCCCATGCTATGTGCTATATACACACACACACACACACACACACACACATATTATATCATTAGTAAAACAAGAATGGGCTGGTAGCCCAATGGTAAGTTTTTGGCTCTTTATTCTATAGGTCTTGAGTTCAAGACTTGTTAGGCCTTTTTTGGAGACTATTTCCTCTCTTTTCTTTTTGTATGTGATTGACATGTATTTTTAGCATTTAGTAGTTACCTTAAAGCCTTGTATTTTGTCTCCCCAAATACTCTAATTATTTTACCCTAATTCTTGATTAAAATACCTTTTTTTATGTAATACTAGTCTTTAATTTAGTGCATTTGTGTACTAATATTCCATAATAACTCATGTGTTAATCTAATCAATTAACACTACTTATTTTTCCATCAAACATTGCTCTTGTCGTTCTCTTTAGTGGTTATGGCACACACATGCCTTGTCTCTCAATTTAGAGTCTAATTTCCTCCATTAAGTTGCCCATTATCCATTTTAGGGCTAATCTCCAATAATAATCATCATTACTCTTAATTACCCAATAATATTGGGTCAAGATTTTACATGGGGTCTAGATGATAGCGATAGAGTTTGACAAGGAAACTAGCCATCTACGAGATTGATACGAATCCTTACTCCTTCAGGGAAGATCGCAACGATTAAGAAACCAATTGCCTATAAAAATGAGGAACTGAAACCTTAACCTTAACATGTACGTTCAATATTCCTTACACTAATTACCAATACCTTTCACAGATTACTGACTTAATCATCAGATGTTCTTCACCAGACCTCCTCCGGTGACCCTCTAATCCTTCTTTTGCAGTTACCTTGATAGAAGATCTCAGTCGTTGATCATCAAATAAGAAATTGACATCAATAGTTTGGTGTCGTCTATGGGAAAGATAAGTTCTTTCACCTTGAAAATAAAGAATCATCAATGGCTTGTAGGTTATGCCTAAGGTAACAAAATCAACCGACTTCGGTTTCAGCACCAACTCCTACTCAAGGGCGCGCTGGTGGACGCCAACCTTGCCTGAGTGCAAATGACTGAAGTATTAACTCTTTAGCACAATAGAGGTCTCGAATCAGACCGCGACAAATCTAGTTTAGAGTCAGCAAGCTCTAATAGCACAAATTCAACCCTCGCCAGTCTAGAACCGAAACCAATGGTTTCTACATGGCTAGAACCAGCAACCACCTAAGCTAGTCCAGAACCATCAGCCTATGCATGATCAGAACCAGTAGCCTCTGCAAGCTCAGAATCAACAAATACTGGTGGCTTCAGGACCTGACTTGTAACACCTCGACCCAATTAAGCAAAGCAATTAACGATAACGACGATTATCATAAGTTAATTTGCTTAATGACCATGGGACAATGCTAGATATAACTAGTGACTCGTAAATACGAAAGAAAAAATATAAATGAAAAATAATAATTAAGTCTAAATTAGAGACGACCGATGTGAAAATGCAATGAAATGGCGAGGGCAATGATTTGATAGGAAATTACGACAAGTGTTAATTGAAGATTTATTCACACAGGTGAATGTGAAAAATTAGTGCACGAAGTGCACTTGAGAAAAATTAGCATAACTCACAATGGGAGCGCGTTTAATTAGAATTATTCTGATAATTATGATGGACCATTAGAATAATTAAAATACATTTAAATATATCAAGGTGGGACAATGAAGGCAATATAGGCTTAATGAGATCTCGATGTGTGAATTCGACACATGAAGAGAGTAAATAAGTAATGCAAGTGAATAAAAAATTGTCCGATAAAAATAATATCATGAAAAAGAAGCACGCAAAAATAAAAAAACATGGCGAGAATGCCAATAGATTTTGCGGCAATTGGAACACAAATTAAAAAATTCAAGAAACGTACCCAAAATGCCAAACAAGGCATAAGTAAGGAAAATAGAGAAAAATGAGGCAAAAAGGGAGGCTAAAGGGTTTGAACCCTAGACCAAATGAGGGAAAAAATTAAAGCCCAAAAATAATACCAATTGGGCTGCAAGCACTTTTATGTTATATGTCTCACAAAATATATACATATCCCCTATTAAACCCCCAAATCAGAATACTCCAATTTGAGGTGGCAACACCCTATTAGACCACCTTCCTTCCTCACCAATCAAAACCCATGCAGACTATATATACTGTCACCACCCGAAACCCACCCTATGCAGATCTCGTATCATGGGGCCGACCCAATGGCCGTCCCTATTTTTTTCTTTCTTTGTATCAACGACAACAATATATAATGTAAAACTTAAACAGTAAATCAGCGAAAGTCTTAATATAAAATATTATTTGACAATGGTAAAATGTAAACAGACATAAAACTTAACATAATGCCACTCTTAGGTGGTGAGTACATGGGAGAAACTATATCAGTTCTATCATACTCCTTAATTGTCCCCCTATGCTCTCGGACTCCTACTGTGGTCCTGTAGCATCTCTACCTAAAAAATAAGTAAGTTGAGGTGAGCTAACAAAACTCAGTAAGTAAAATCCCATCTCCGACACGGGTTAGGGTTAACAATAGAAAGAATGTAAGCTCATAGGGTGAACATGATAGCCAATCATGAAATCAGATGTTGTGATGGTCAATAACAGTAAAATGCTACAATGGCCAATGAACAGTAAGTCACAATAATCAAGCATGAGTACTGGTATAACATAATCATAGAAAAGCTCAATAAACATTAGTCGACATAAAAATACTGCTACAATAAATCGGTAACAATCAAGTACAATCAATGAGTGAACTGTCAACATAAAATTATTCATAAGGAATGACAACATCCTATGAATCCAATAAATGTAAACATATCAGTCAATCATAAATGATGCATTTACTCTTTTCAGGGTTTGGCAGACCCTTAGTCTTTTGGGGCCCGACATACCCCCTTAACCTCAATGCATATAAAATGCCCTTATAACTCAATGCATAAAATGCCATTATTGTCATATGTTCGTTCACGAACTCGACCCGTAGGTCCTGTCAACTCAGAAAGCATTGGATGGATATTGTGACTGAGCACAAATCCGGCATTCATAATAAATCATGATTATTTGTGATTCCATAAGAAGTGCATAAAAACGGAATATCATGCAATGGATATATAACAGTAGGCCTTTCAAGGCACAGTACAACATAACATTTAATGATATTACGATCAATAAACATCCACAAAATAGGACAATATCAATTGTGGAACAATAACAGTTGGTACGTACGAGAGTACAAAATTGGCAGTAATAGAATGAATGTGGCTTGGAAGACCATATGTAAGAGATAGGGTTTACTTACCTTAAATCCGTGTGATCTACTTTAGTACTTCGTAATTTTCTCATTTCCTTTTGACTTGCTTATAAATCAATAAACATGTCTCAGTTCTAATGTTATTTATCAAATTGTATACTTTGTTACTATTAGTATCTCTTTTAATAATTTAGACTCTACTATTGAGCCTGGAATGTCGAAGAAATTCAGTTTAGACTTTAAAGGTTTCCAATTTGGGCTTCTATACCGAAAAGGGTAAAATGATCATTTTACATGTCTCTATTTTTTGGGACCTATTTTCACAAATCGGACCTCACCGTTGAGTCCAGAATGTTTGAAATAATAAAGATTCACTATTCATTTAGTTTACTCGGAGTCTGTTTGACTCACAATTGACTTAGGGGCGTTTTGGTCATTTAGCATTTCTACGGGTTTAGGACCCTGTCTTGTATAACGGACCTCACCATTGGATCCAGAAGGGCCAAAAGTAATAAATTTATACTATTCACTTGATTAATTTGGATATCAAAAATTAATTTAATAATGAACTAAATTAATTAAATTAATTAAGTATATTAATAATATATACTATTTGGGGTGGAATGAGACCACATGTGCCTTAGTGGCACAGTGGTCCGTGCTTCATGGCTAAGCCCTCAAGTCCTACGTTCAATTCATGGGGGTAGCAACCCCTGCCTATTTTTTTTTCTTTAAGTCTATAAACCAAATAGTGGACTAAGGGTTAAACAGGGATGGGATAACCCTATTCCCAAACTGAATTTTATCTAATTTCTTACCCTAATACCCAAACACCCCCAATCCCACTTAAGTTAAAACAGTAATCCATTAACCCGTGCAGTGGGTTGCGTTCTGACCCAACCCATGACTCGTTGACCGACCCGGCCACAATAGTCCCCGTTCTATGCAGTTTTTCGGCGGCCCTCCAGTCACCTTCTCCAGTGCTGGTGGCCAGAAAACTGATTTCTAGAAATTTGTTTTTCTTTTTCCCTTGCCAGTTTTGAGCCCTTTTTGATCTAACCTTCCCCAAACATTTTTAAACATTCCTATCACGTTTTGAGCCCTCAAAACTCAGTGAATACCATGAAATTCTCGATTTTACATTTTCTGATCATGGGTTGTTTCTACCCTATTTCTTGACCGTTCAACCTACAATTTCTTCCTAAATTCATATTTTTCTTCCTAGATTAAGATTCTACATCTAGAACTAAGCTTCATACAAGTTCAAAGAAATTTTCAAAAATTATTCGTCAACAAAAATTTCGGCCTTACCTTACTATGACAGCTCCTCTCCCTTCTTCTATTCTCCTTCTTTCTCTTCTTCTCTCCTCTTGTTTCTCTTTTACACTTCGAAATGCTTCTCAGTTTCTCTACTTCCTTCTGGTTTTGTCTTTCGTTTGTTTTTTTTTTTCCAACTCAATGCACTGGTTTATAAGCTAAACCAGCGCCCCCTCATTTTTCCCCCTTTCCATTTCCGCTTCTCTCTTACTTCCCTTCCATTTACTTTCTTCTCTTTTGATTGTAACCCCTTTCCTTTATTCCCTCTTTTATTTTACTCGTGCCATTATATATGTATTTAACTAAATAACACACACACACACATATATATACTTACAGATATATATATATATATACTTACAGATATATATATATATACACACACATTTACATCTATACCCCTAATATTTATTTATATATACATGGGTTTACATATAGGTATTAATTCATATGTATAGTCGCATATATATATATATATCCATATTTCATATATGTATATAACATGATTTTTATTTTTATTTTATTTTTATTTTTATTATTTTAATTCATATTATCAGTATGTATACACGTATTTCAATGTTCATTCATGGCTTGCACGGATATTGCCCGGGCATCATCTATATGTTCGAAACTATTTAGATTTCACAACCATCCATTTCAATCGATATCATAACATAAAGCCCTATCGGCTCAGGTTTACATGAGTCGCTTGGTTACAATTCGGGTCAAGGTATTACATTCTCCCCCCCCCCCCTTAAATAAGTTTGGTAACTTGGCTATATCATGGTGTAAATAGATGAGGATACTTGTTACGTATTTCATCTTCTCGTTTCCAAGTGGCTTCCTTAAGTGGAGAATTCCTCCATAATACCTTTACCAGTGGAATGGTCTTGTTCCATAGAACTTCCTTGTAAAGATCTGAAAAATTAAGGAAAATTTTTCGTTTTGTCGGTAAGACA
Organism: Nyssa sinensis; assembly: GCA_008638375.1. Lineage (NCBI taxonomy): Eukaryota > Viridiplantae > Streptophyta > Magnoliopsida > Cornales > Nyssaceae > Nyssa > Nyssa sinensis. The sequence continues at coordinate 28,195,169 of CM018035.1, forward strand.
CTATTCATGCACTATTTGTTGGGAGGGCACTATACATACATCGTTTAGATATAAGTCATGTTTAGAAGCATAATTTGAGTATTCCATAGAAGGTAAATATTCTTAGAATCTTAAAATACACCTCCTGAGAGAATTTGAGCCTAAACAGAGATAGTTTGAAAAATGGACTCGAAAAAGGCATTCCGAGTGGCCCGGGTGGGCCCAGCCCCAACCGCCAACAAGCGAAAATAAATTTTTCTGAAAAATATCATTTAAAATAATTTTAAGAACTTTGGTTAAAGCAGAATATCAAATTGAGGCATTTCGGGAAGGGTTGTAGTGTAAAGGAGTCCCGCGAATCATTAAGGGCAAAATAGTCTTTTCACCCCTTGACCCCTTTACTATAAATATGACCCTTGAGAGATAAAAGTATCAGAGATGGGTCTGAGAAAGAGCAGCAGGTCGTGCATGGAGAGAAAAGGTGAGAAAAACCTAGGTTTTCCAACTTTCCACCTTTCAAAACTTATCTCTAGCCTTAGAATTTTACAAAGCTTCCTTCTAGAAAGTTGTTCCCCACCTCAAGGGCTACATTCTTACTGATTGGTTAGGCTGCAAAGCGAGCAAAACTCCCTAGGGTTGAGAAAAACCCTTCTAGTTATGATATTTTGCTAAGTAAAGAATTGAGTTAAGTTTAAGAGTGTTTTCATATGTTGATTGTATGACTTACATGTTTACTTGTTGTTAGAAAACTACCTAGCATATAGTTACTTTGAAAACCTAAGGTTGGTACCTTGTCTACTTATGTATTCTTTAAAAATTTGGTGAAGTGATGAACATGTAAGATGAATATATGTATAATTCATTGCATTCTAGCTTATATTCATGCAGACAAAGTCTTATAGTTTGAAAGTTATATTTTGCTCAATGTATTGGTACTTTGTGTACTTGTGTAATCTTTGAGAATTTTGTGAAGTGTGAATATGTAACATGATTATATGTGTAATTGATTGGATTATATGCTATGTTCATGTAGATAAAGTTTTATAGTTTAAAAGTTATAGTTTGCTTTATGTATGATGCATTATTTAAGGCACATTCCATAGGTTTGATAAATGCCTTATTAAAATTGCATTGAAAAATCAAGGCATCTTGGCATACATGAATCTTTGGAAACATGGCGTGTGTTGAGCACTTTGGTGCTATGCATTATGAGGGTATAGATCCTGTGGTGAAAAATCCAAAATTTGGCCAACGATTGGTACTCGCTAATCCAACGGGAGCGCACCCATGAAACGAGACATATAAGTGGTACTCGCTAATCCAATGGGGAAGGACCGTGAAACGAGACATGTGCTGGGCATAGAGTTGCATGTGTATGTCATGCATATTGCCATTGCATTACATTAATGAATTAGAAGGCATATAACTTATAAATGTATACTTTGCACATGTCACGCCTTAACTTTGTTCTTTATATTAGCATTATGTCATACAAGTTGTCGTGCTTACCCTTTATGGGATTACATATTACAGATGAGACTCCCGGCACTTGAGACTTGATGAAGTCTTGAAGCATAGAGGGGGAAGTGGACCTTGAAGAACATTTGGCCCTTGGGGCATATTTTTGGTTGTGTAAGGGCATAAGTCCCATGAAATTTATTGTATGTTTAAAACTTAGACCTTGTGTAAGCTATGAACTAAATTTTGTGTTGGATAGTATGTAATTAAGTATTGAATGTATATGAGGAACATGGAGCTCCATGTAGTTATTTATTTTTTTAAATATGCTTGTAAATGTTAGAATTACACAATTGTATGAATAATTGTTCCATTAAGTGTTGTGTTGGTGTTGAGGAGGATGATGAGGAGGAATGGGATGAGGAAAATAGGTTAATAGACAAAGGAGACTATGTCAAAATTTTGTGAATTAAAAATATTTGTTAGGTATGTAAAATGCCCATAAATGAATAGGAAGAGTGCCAAAAAGTGGGGGTTAAAAACCTTAAGGAAGTAGGTTAAAAATTGAAAAAATCAGCTTGTAGCACTTCGGGAAAAAAAAATGAAGAAAATGAAGAAATCAGCTTGCAGCAAATACACTGTAGCTACAATGCACCAGCAGCAGTTAGCAGCTCGTAGCCCAGCGCCCCACGCGCACGGCCCCGTGCACAAGTGCCGCGCGCCTACGTGCGCCCTGCGCACCCACTGCCTTGCCCATGTGCACCTGCTGCCTTGGGCATGTTATGGGCATGCCATGACTTGCCTTCCAAGGCCATTTTAAGACCATTCTCCCTTATGTTTGACACTATCTTTTGGAGCCCCTTTTAGGCTACTTTTGGCCATTATACCATGTCATGTTGGGTACCTTTTGGGGACACATTTTAGTCATTATTCAAGGCCATGTTTGGCCACTTCCTTAGACCACTTTAGGTAAGGTTGTTGACTTATTCTTGGTCTATGCCTTAGGGCATTTGGGGCCCATTTGGGCCATTGTTCCAAGACACATTAGAGACATTTTTGGGGCTATCTTGGGGGCCATGCTTGAACATGATTTAGACTATTTTGACCATTGGTTGGGGAGGTATTAGGTTGATATTAAAAATTCATCTTGGGTGAGTCTAGTTAGCAAATTTTCATTCTTAATTTTAGGAAAACATGAAGAAATAAATGGGAAATCAACTAAATCCATAATGGCCTTTTATTAATTTTTCTTAATTCATTTCCATTAACTCTCCGGGTTTCAGAAATTTGGGGCGTGACATTGCTCTCGTCTGTCTAAAATCTGTACTAGCTACTCAATATAACTCAAGTCCTCCTGAACATCTAGCAGCTCATGCTCGATTATCTGGTCTGGGTTGTGCACACACTTCCTTAACATCGAAACATGAAAAACATTATGTATGTGTGCTAGCTTAGATGGCAAGGCAAGCCGATACGCCGCTGGTCTGACTTGTCTGATAATCTCGAACGGTCCAATGTATCGTGGCCTTAGTTTCCCTCTCTTGCCAAACCTAACCAATCCATTCATTCATGATACCTTCAGAAACACATAGTCACCTGTCGTAAATTCTAACTCTTGTCTTCTAGTATCAACGTAACTCTTCTACCGACTCTGAGTTGCTAGCAAACGCTACCTGATCAAATGGATCTTGTCAGTGGTATGTTCTATTATCTCTGGCCCAAATCGCAGCGTACCTCCATCCACCATAGTGGGGATTTACATTGCTTGCCATATAATGCCTCATATGGTGCCATACCGATACTGGATTAATAACTGTTGTTTTACGTGAACTCCACTAACGGCAGTTGATCCTCCCAACATCCCTTGAAATCAATGACACAGAATTGTAGTAGGTCCTCCAATGTTTGTATCGTCCTCTCGGACTGTCCGTCTGTCTCTAGGTGGTATGCAGTGCTAAGACTCAATTCTGTGCCCATAGCCTTCTGTAGACTCCTTCAGAACTTAGACACAAATCGTGGATCTCGGTTGGATACAATGGATACTGGAACTCCATGTAATCAAACGATCTCCCTAATATAAAGCATGGCCAATCATTCTAAAGTTTGAGTCATCTTGGTGGCAAGAAAATGGGTTGTCTTTGTCAGTCTATCGACGATCACCCATATAGAATCATTCCCATGCTGTCTTAGGCAACCCTGATACAAAATTCATCGTGATATGCTCCTATTTCCATTCTGGTATTGGAAGTGACTGTAGAAGTCCCCCCGACTTCTAGTGTTTAACCTTGATCCGCTCGCACTCCATACATCGTGCAATGTGCTCAGCTATATCTTTCTTCATCCCTGACCACCAGTAAGTGTTTTTCATATTATGGTACATCTTTGTATTTCCTGGGTGTATAGCAAATTTGGAATTGTGTACCTCGTCAAGAATCGCCTTCTTGATCTCAGGTACATTTGGCATGCAGATCCTGTCATGATAATATAACATCCTATCTCGTGTAGTGAAATCTGTACTCCCTCCAGTCTTAGTCTCTTGGCAAAGCTTAACTAACTTCCTGTCGTGAGCCTGTAATTCCCTGATCTTGTCAACAATCGTAAGACCAATTGTGACGTTAGCACACATTGCCCTGGAACCTGGCAGGATCACCTCAACCTCCATTGCCTCTAAATCCTGTAGTAGCTCTTTCTGTGTAGTCAACAGGTAAGCAAGACTCCCTGATGACTTTCTGCTAAGGGCATCAGCTACTACATTTTCCTTTCTTGGATGGTACTGTATAGGGAGCTCGTAGTCCTTGATCAACTCTAACCAACGTCATTGGCGCATATGGAGCTTCTTCTGTGTAAACAAGTACTTGAAACTCTTGGGAGCCAGAATTCACACTTCTTCAATTTAGCATATAGCTTTTGCTCCCATAGCTTCTGTAGGACTTTCCTCATATACACCTCGTGCTTTTCCTAGTTCTTAGAATAGACCAAAATGTCATCGATGAATACAATCACAAAATCGTCTAAGTATGGCTTGAACACCCTGTTCATTAAGTCCATGAATGTGGATGGGGCAGTAGTCACTCCAAAAGGCATGACTAGGAAATCATAATGCCTATACCGGGTTCTGAATGCCATCTTTTAGATGTCGGTGGGTCTAACTTTCAACTGGTGATAACCCGACCTTAGGTCCATCTTTGAGAACACCTGAGCCCCCTTCAGTTGGTCGAATAGATCATCTACCCTGGGTAGTGGATACCTGTTCTTGATGGTGACCTTGTTCAGTTCACGGTAATCTATACATAGTCTCATGGTCCCATCTTTTTTCTTGACAAATAATACAGGTGCACCCCATGGCGATGAACTGGGTCGTATGAAACCCTTGTTTAGAAGTTCCTGTAGTTAAAGCTTTAACTCTTTCAGCTCTATTGGGGAGATTCTATAGGGTGTCTTGGATATAGGTGAAGTGCCTGGCAGTACGTCAATGCTAAACTCAATCTCTCTGTCCACCGGCATCCCTAGAAGATCGTCTAAAAACACCTCAGGGAATTCCCTAACAATATGAATCTGCTCTAACCCAAGCTGCTGTGAATCGGTATCCTGGATAATACATAAGAAACCATGACATCCCTTGCGAACCAAACACCTAGCCTGTATAACAGAAACAAAATAGGGTGGAGCGACCACTCTTGTCCCCTCAAACTCGACAATCGAAAATCTGGGCTTCTAAATAACCACTCGCTTGGTCATACAATCTATAGTGGCGTGGTTTGTAGTCAACCAGTCCATACCAAGAATAACATCGTACCCATATATTTCTAATGGTATAAGATCAGTAAGTAAATGTATTCCCATAATTTGTATCTCATAACCCTTGTACATGGCATCCCCCAGTAATGATTTTCTCGATGGTATAGTCACATTTAGTAAATATCCTAGGGGTTCTGTCAATTTATTCAACTTAGTAGAATATGTAGGAGATATAAAAGAATGCATAGAACCAGTAACGAATAAGACATGGACAGGTTGTGAACAAACTAGAAGAATACCTGCGACTACAGAAGTTGAAGCCTGCACGTCCCCTGGTACTATGGAGAAAACCCGTCCGGCCTGTTGCTAGACATTTCTCGGTCCATTTCTACTATTCTAGGGCCTGTTCACTGTGGTTATAGGTGTTGGTATTGGTGCTGGTGCCCTAACTGAAGCGGCACTGGCTGTAGCTCGGTTGATTTGAGGGCACTCCTTTGCAAAATTTCTGACTTGGCCACAATAGAAACAAGCATTACTGTCTTTAAGACACTGGCCCTTGTGAACCTTCTGACAATTAGGGCATTTAGCTGCGGCCCCCTCAGTATTGCTCGGTGTAATACCCCGACCTAAAAATACCGGGTCATATGGCACGTATTTCGAAGTTATGAAAAATAAGTGTAAACATGTCTACACTTAAGGAAAGCAATTAATTAATTAAGTTTATGAAATTGATTATTAAATAAAATAAAATAAAATAAATACAATATATATATATATACACATATGGGACGGCTGTGTATGTGATATATATTATATATATGTATATATATATATACATGATGACATGGAGGTAAGGTGGTGAAAGTACATATATGCATATTTTATACATGAATAGGTCATTAGGTATGTTGAAATGAAAGGAAGCATGGGCAAAAAAATCAGAAAGTATGGGAGGTATGGCTGTGATTGAGATGGGGTATGGGAGTGAGAGAAATATACATATATACATATACATATATACATATATGATGTATACACACCCATGACACACGGAGAGAGAGAGAGAGAGAGAGAGAGAAAGAGAGAGAAGAAAACTGAAGAAGAGAAGAAGGAAAGGAGAATCAAGGCAAGAGGAAGGGAGAAAACAGTAAGAAAAGGTAAGAATATCCAAAATTTTAATGTTTCTCTCTCTAGAATTTTGATGAATTAGGAACTGTTTTTGAATTATGCATACACATATGATGATAGATATATGTTTATGAGTTTGTCAAGCATGATTTTAGGCTTTTAAAATGACCAAAAATAGTAAATCCATGAAAACTGCCATTGATAACCTTGCTAAAGCAGGTCTGATTTTCATCACAACCAAACTAAGTCTGGCTTATCCAGACTTCAAGTAGATCTCACATGCATCATGAAAACACATATACGCGATCAAAAATCCAAAGAAACGAACCCTATATGGTGAGTTGCAGGTACGGGTTCTCAAAATAAACCTTACCAACTCGCTTCTAAACCCACCTTTACGAACAGAAACTGAATCCCCATAATAAGGGGATCATGATAGAACAAGTCCCACGAGATTTGGTTCAAAAATAAGCAAGAACAAGCTAGTTACAGGTTCGGCTTATCAAACCCAAAGTCGAACTCATGAATCAGTTTTGAACCCCATAACGATTGCCAAACTCTTCTACAATGTTCTAGGAGTGGATCGGGTTGAAAACAGTAAGAAAACAGTGAACAAAAATCCACGAAATTGAAGAAATAGAAACTGAAAAAAAAAAAAAAAATTAGGGTTTCGTATGAATAGTGTCGGCTTCGATGGGGAAGACGACACTATTCGAGTCAGTTCGGGTTCGGGTCGGAACCCTGACCTGTAATATCCCGACCCGGGATACCGGGTCATATGGCACGTATTTCGAGATTAAAGGAAATTTGTGTAAAAATATTTACACCAAAGGAAATAATTAATTAAATAATTAATTATTTATTTATATGAAATTATTAACTCTAATTATGATTAAATAAATTTGAATACACAAACACGCACTTTATGGTGTATTGTGTGTATGATATAAAGTGTATAAAAGTATATATATACACATGTCCATGTATAAGTATGTATATATAAATAGTTAAAATAATTATTTCATACACAATTCATGAAGGCATGTATATGTATAATTATGTATGCATGTATGTACATAGATACATTATATATGTATTTATATATAATTAATTGTTCATATATATTTATATACATTTATATAGATATACATGTGTAAAGTATGAACAGTGCACAAGGTGTGTGTGTGTCGGTTGAGCTGTGTGTGTGTGTGTGTCTCCATGTGTTGGTATGAGTGAGATATATATATATATATATATAATATACAATATACAAAATATCAAGGATCCATTTAATGAAAGGTTCCAAAATGAAAAAGTAGAATTAATGAAGTGTAAGATGGATGATAAGGTCAAGAATGAGGGCTGAAAACGTGTAGAGAGAGAGAGGGAAAATGAAGAGAGAGAAGGGTCGGTGATGAAAGTTTAAAAGGGCAAGGCATGCAAAGCATGCTTGGTTCGTAAGAAACTAATCCCGGAGAGCATTAGGAAGCTAAAGGAAGAAGAAGTAGAGGATCAGAGAGAGAGAAAGATACATAATATCAAAAACAGGTATTTTCTCTCTCTAAAAATATAGAAGGGATATGAATTATTTTAGAGTTTGTTTTCATTATATGATGTTCAATATACGTTTAAAGTTGAACCAAGCATGAAAATCTAGTATTAGAGCACCTAAAAACATGAAACCCAAGGTCGGCTGCCATGGATGACCTTCAAAATAATAGGTCTGAAATGGGTGAAACTAAATGGGTTCTAACCTACCAAGACCTCAAGATAAAGTCTTAAGGGTTATAAAAACCTAAGTACGCGATCAAAAATCAAAGGGAAAGCCTTCCAAAAATGGAGTTGCAGGTACAGGTTCAAAACCCCAACCCCATGAACTTTCATTTAAATCCAATTTTTTTGAATGGAAAGTAAAACCCCATGAAGAGGGGATCACAAGGAATCAAACCCCAAGGGTTTTAGCTCAGAAATGAGCATTTACGAACAACTTACAGTTTGGATTATCTCGTTCTAAACTGAACATATGACGAGGTTTTAAGGCCTAAAATGAATGTCAAACTTTAAACCAATGTACCAGAAATGGATTAGGTTAGAAACAGTGAAGAAAGATTGGTTGAAATGTCACGAAATAGAAGGAAAAGAAAACCTGCAAATTAGGGCAACGTAGGGGCGAAATGAAGAAGATGACGATGAGTTAACTCGGTTTAAAATGGCCGAGTTGACTCGGACAGGTGGCAGCCTCTGGGCTTGCCACCGATTAAATCCAACGACGTCGTTTTGGACTGTCGGTTAATTTAAATGAGATTTAGGGCTGACGTCATGATGACGTCAGCCACATGTAAGCAGACCGGCTAAACCGGTTGGTTTATGACTAGACCGGACGGTTCACTTAAAATTAAACCAAACCCTTTGGTTTTCAAGTTTATTTAAAAATAAATAAACCATGACTTTCTATAATTACGGATTGGCCCCAACTGTTTAAAGAAATTCTACTGTTGCCCAAATTATGAAGTTTTTATGCATTTAGACCCCTGGAAAAATAATTAAATAATTAAATAATTAATTTAATTATTTAATAAATAAAGTAAAATGACTATTTTGCCCTTGGGTCATAAATAGAGTAAACGAAGTCCAAATTAACCATATGAATAGTGTATCTTTACTATTTTGGACATTCTGAGATCAATGGTAGGGTCCGTTTTACGAGACGAAGCCCGGAAAATAAATACACGTAAGGGGTAAATGACCCAAAATACCCCTGACCCAAACTTTACAAGTTATTAGTGTATTCTTACTATCTTGGACCTTCTGAGTCCAATGGTGAGGTCCACAACACGAAATGGAGTCCCGAAAAATAAAGATACGTAAAGGGGTAAAAAGACCAAAATACCCCTGGAACCCCTAAAGCCGAAATGAGATCAGAAAAGGTCTAAATTGACTTTCTTTGACATCCCGGACTCAAAAATGGAGTCCAAATTACGAAACAGAGTACAGAAAAATATGACACGTAAAACGGTAAATGACCATTTTGCCCTTTTACATATAACAGTCCGAACTAAATGATTGGAAAGCCTAAACTGACTTTCTTCGACACTCCGGACTCAATGGTAGAGTCTATTCGACCTAAAGAAATGTCTAAAATAAAAAGACATAAAATTTGATGAATAGCATCTGTTAGATGACTATGAATTGAAATGATGCCAAAGTACTATTACTAAGGCAAGTACAAGAAACGAAATACGAAAAGACACGACACGTAAACACGTCAAATAAATAACTTTAAATTAAAGTTAATGGAACTCCCAGAAGAGTATAAATTGAAGTAGATTCAATTTCTAACACATTAAATTGTGTCATAGGTTAAGAATACGAGTTACATTAAGTACATACGAAATTACGAAATCATTTTAGGATCAAATACGATTTAAGCATAAGTTAAGGAATATCGAAATGATATTACGATGAATATGAAGTTGATGAGATGTTTATGAATTGTTCTTAGGAACTACCAGGAAAGTGGAAAAGCGCATTATTAGCACTAACCCTAAAGAATCAAGGTGAGTAACCCTGTATTTGAAGTGGAGATTTAACTCCATGGATTTGAAAAGGTTTTAAATGCAAAGATATGAAGTGTTTGAAAATTCGAATTCAGTATTTACATGATTCAGTTAAATTGTTCTGTTTTTATAAACTCTTTTATGACATGCTTAGTGAATGGTTTCTTTCATGGTTTTCTTAAAACATAATTCAGCATGTCTAAAGTTTTAAATGCCAAATTATGTAAAGTGTTCTGAATTTGTTTATATCAAGCATTTAACGGATTTATTATGAAATTATGTACATGATGTTTTAACTGTTTATGAGAAACATCTATTTGAAGAAATCATGTATTAAATGTATTTGAATGTAAGAAAAGCTGTGCCTAAGCACTATGGTTTTTGGTTGGGTTGTACGGAACTCAGCCGACTTTCTAAATAACAGATTTTTGGGTTGTACGGAACTCAATTAATCTGTAAACATGTGACACGATTTTGGGTTATATACGAACTCAATTGACTGTCAAATGCCCGGTAGCAGGATCTAATCCCCCAGGCAAATGAGATATCTCTATTTATAAGTAAGATGGGAGTCCGGTTCGAAACGGATTCCACTAATGGAAGTGATAAGATGATAAATGGTTTGAAAATGGAAGCAAGTTTTTACTCTCATTTTCAATATGCATATGTTGAGTTTTATATACTCTATTTAAGAAATACATGACATGAAATATGTTTTAAAAGTTCACATGTATAAGTATAGCTTGAATACTTTAAATGTTTCAAAGCTATTGTCTTACGAAATGCAAAATGTTTTGAGTTACATACTCTATTTGACGAAGTATAAGTATAGCTTGAATACTTTAAATGTTTCAAAGCTATTGTTTTACGAAATGCAATATGTTTTGAGTTATATACTCTATTGACAAAGTATGAGTTTAGCTTGAATACTTTAAATGTTTCAAAGCTACATGATTTAAGGAATACATATATTCTGTATTCAAAGTATATGAACAATTGGCGGTGATTATTTTACAAACTCTTATGTACTAAACCACTGCTAATTGAAAACCCCATGACGAATGCTGGAATTGCTCACAAGCTTAGATTAGCTTACCCGGACTTTGTTCGGACCCCCCCTTTCAGGTAATTAGCAGCAGTCTTGACTTGAGGACGATGATGATGAATCTGCTGATTTTGGGAAGATATGTTTAAGTAGTTTCTCTTCAGAAACCTATGAACTCTAGTGGTACATTTTGTATTAGTAGACAATGTAAGAATATGTATTAAACCCTCAGGGCAACTGAACATGTATTGTATAAATGTTATAAGTCTTTAAGTTTTCGTTATACTCTGAATGTGTAACCATGTATGCTATGTATGGAGCAGCAGTATCGGACGGATGTGCATAATTTAAAAATAAGAAAAGAAAAGAAAAAGTTTTTCACGCTTCCGCAAAAACGTATGTTGCACTTCTATTCGATACCGCTGCATATGCGAGCCTTGTCTCGGGGCCCTCGGGTCTCGGGGCGGCGATCGCGATCCGGTGATCCGCTTAGGGTGGGTTTCGGGTCGTGACACGACCCATTGAATAAAACGGGTTTATTTAAACGGCAACGTTTTGTTTTAATTTATAAAAGATTAGGGCTGACGTCATCATGACGTCAGCATCATGTCAAGAACCGACCAGACCGGTTGGTTTGCAAGTGAACCGGACCGGTTCACTTGGATTTGGACGGAACCCATTGGTTTTCTGTTTTAAATTAAATCTAATGAACCAGAACTTTTCTTATTTACGGATTGACCCCAAAACTATGAGAAATCCCACTGTGGCCCACCTGATGAAAATTTTATACAAATATGCCCCTGGAAAATTAATTAAATAATTAATTTAATTATTTAATAAATAAAGTAAAATGACTATTATGCCCCTAATTCAAATATTAAGCAAATGAAGTCCAAATTAAACATATGAATAGTGTATCCTTACTATTTTGGATATTCTGAGACTAATGGTAGGGTCCGTTTTATGAGACGGGGTCCCGAAAAATAAAGACACGTAAAGGGGTAAATGACCAAAATACCCCTGGTCCAAAATTAACAAGTTATTAGTGTATTCTTACTATCTCGGACCTTCTGAGTCCAATGGTGAGGTCCACGACATGAGATGAGGTCCCGAAAAAAATTGGAGACCCGTAAAAATGCTAAAATAATCAAATTACCCCTGGTACCCCTAAAGCCAAAATGAAACCAGAGAAGGTCTAAATTGACTTTCTTCGATCTTCCGGACTCAATAATGGAGTCCAAATTATGAAACGAAGTACGAAAAAATGTGACACGTAAAACGATAAATGACCATTTTGCCCTTTTCATATGAAAGTTCCGAATTAAATTCTTGGAAAGCCTAAACCGACTTTCTTCGATGCTCTGGACTCAATGGTAGAGTCTATTTGACCAAAAGAAATGTCTAAATAAAAAGACATAAAATTTGTTGAATAGCATCTGTCAGATGACTATAAATTAAAGTAATGCCAAAGTACTAATCTAAGGCGTATACGAGGAAATGAATTACGAAAAGACACGACACGTAAATATGTGAAGTAAATAAATTTAAATTAAAGTTAATAGAGCTACCAGAAGAGTATAAATTCAAATGAATTTAATTTCTAACACATTAAATTGTGGCATAGGTTAAGAGTACGAGTTAAGTTAAGTACATATGAATTATGAGATCATTTTAGGGTCTAATACGATTTAAGAATATGTTAAGGAATATCGAAATGTTATTACAATGAATGTGAAGTTGATGAGATGTTTATGAATTGTTCTTAGGAACTACAAGGGAAGTGGGAAAGCGCAATTTTAGCACTAACCCTAAAGGACCAAGGTGAGTAACCCTGTATTTGAAGTGGAGATTTAACTCCATAGATTTGAAAAGGTTTTAAATGCAAAGATATGAAGTGTTTGAAATTTCGAATTCAGTATTTACATGATTCAGTTTTAAATTGTTCTATTTTATAAACTCTATTATGGCATGCTTAGTGAATGGATTTTACCATAGTTTTCTTCAAACATATTTCAGCATGTCTAAAGTTTTAAATGCCAAATTATGTAAAGTGTTCTGAATTTGTTATATCAAATGTTTAAAGGATTTGTTATGAAATTATGTACATGATGTTTTAAATGTTCATGAGAAGCACCTATTTGAAGGAAATCATGTATTAAATGTTATGTTTTAAAGGACATACTCATATGTTAAATGTATTTGAAATGCAAGATAAATAATAAGCACATAGGTAGTGATGAGGGTTGTACGGAACCCAACGGACCTATCATGTGCATTATCACATAGGTAGTGAGGAGGGTTGTATGAAACCCAACGGACCTATCATGTGAAATGCCCGGTAGCAGGATCTAATCCCCCAAGCAAATGAGATATCTCCACGTATATGTAAAATGGGAGTCTGGTTCGAAACGGATTCCACTAATGAAAGAGATAAGATGACAAATGAGTTTGAAAATAGAAGTAGGTTTTACCCTCATTTTCAATATGCATATGTTTTGAGTTTTATATACTCTATTTAAGAAATGCATGTTATGTCATATGTTTTGAAGTTTATATGAAGACGTATATGTTTAGCTTGAATACTTTGATTGTTTCAAAGTTATTTGTTTTATGAAATGCACATGTTTTGAGTTATATACTCTATTTGACGAAGTACGAGTTTAGCTTGAATACTTTAAATGTTTCGAAGCTATCTGTTTTAAGAAATGCATATGTTCTATGTTCAAGTGTACGAGCAATTGGCAGTGAGTGTTTACAAAATCTTATGTACTGAAACCACTGCTAATTGAAAACCCCATGACAAATACTGGAATTGCTCACAAGCTTAGATTAGCTTACCCGGACTTTGTTCGGATCCCCCTTTCAGGTGACTTACGACAGTATTGATTTTGAGGACGATGATGATGAAGTCTGCCATTTTTGGAAGATTTGATCAAGTAGTTATTTTGTCTAGCACTACGAACATGAGGATGAAATCTTGTATTAGTAAGGTGGTACTCTGTTATGTATAAGCCCCACGGGGTAACTAAGCATGTATTATTTATAAGTCCTTAAGTTTTTAGTTATGCTTTGAATGTATGATTATGTGTACCATCGTGAATAGCGGCAGTATCGGACGGATGTGCAAATTTTAAAATGAGAAAAGAAAAGAAAAAAATTTTCACGCTTCCGCAACCACATGAAGCACATCTATTCGATACCGCTGCCTATGCGAGCCTTGTCTCGAGGCCTTCGGGTCTTGGGGCGGCGGTCGCGATCCGGTAATCCGCCTAGGGTGGGTTTCGGGTCGTGACACTTGGCCTCCTCTGACTAGGCTTTGTAGCTTGGGATCTAATTCTGGGTCTGGTGAATGAGGGTTCTTGCTTAGAGGAAGAAGACCCTGGCCTCCGGTTCTGACTGCCCCTTGATCTCTGCTTCCCTTGTCTCTTGGCGAACTCTTTGCCGCTCGTCTCAATGATCTTAACAGTGGTCACTACCTCATTATAAGTAAGCAACTGCTGGGGCCTGGGTCTGTCCTTGATGGCCCATCGTAGCCCTTCCTCAAACTTCCAAGCCTTGAGATTCTCACTGTTGATGACATTAGGGGCGAATCTGGCCAACTCAATGAACGTGGCCTCGTACTGTTCCACTATCATGCTGCCCTGTTGTAGTACCATAAATTCAGCAATTTTTCAGTTCTTCCCTTCTCGAGGGAAGTACTTCTCATTGAAAACTGTGGTAAAGCGTTGCCAATCCATGTTCGGTTCCCTGGCCTCCTCAAGAAGCCACCATTTGTGTGCAGCTCCCTTGTACCTATATGTGGCATATGCCACCTTTTGGACCTCAGTGCACGGTAGGATACGAAAAATCCTATTCATCTCTAAAGCCACTCATATCCAGCTATGGCTCCCTGAGTACCGCTGAAGGATGGAGGCTTCATCTTCTGAAATCGCTCATATGAAAACGTCGGATCGCGCTCATTCCTCTATTGGCCACCCACGTTGACCGGCTACTCCTGTCGTACTGGCTGGCTAGTACCGGCTTGACTCCGGGGTAGAGCCTCAATGACCCTTTCCATCAGTTGCTCCAACCGATATATGCGTTCCATGGCTGCCATTGTAGTCCTTGTGTTAACCATCACTATAAAAGATATTCAGTCATATTTACATAAGATAATAGTCAATATCCACATACAGTCTAACATAAGGGTGTCGGTATGATTTATTGACTAATTCCTAGACGTAACAGTTCTAGTGTTCTAATCCTGTCTCCCATGACTCACTAACACCTAAAACTCGGCTCTAATACCAAGCTGTCACGACCCAAAATCTACCCTATGCGGATCTCGTATCGCGGGGCCGACCCAATGGCCATCCCTATTTTTTTCTTTCTTTGTATAAATGACAACAATATATACATGAAATTAGAAAATTTAAAAATAAAATACATAAGTCGAGTAAAAAATTCACAATGGGATATTGTAGATAATCATGTCTTTTTTTTTTTCATGTGACTATAATTTCTTAGTAGTATTTTACTGTGGCATTATTTAAAATATAAATTTTAATCTCTTTAATTTTATTTTATTTCAACTTATTTTTGGGTTTGGTACGTTTTTTTCAGGACCGGGTCTGTGGTCCAATCTAGCCCATCATTGGTAGTTACAGATCCGTCCACATACAATTTCTATACCATTGAGAACTCAACAGTGATGGAATTGCTGAGGGACTGGATCAAAAACAAGTTTAATTGTATGGAATTGCTGTTTGAGTTATGTTTTAGAGTATACCATACTACCCAAAATATAAATATATATATATATATATATATATATATATATAAATATTGAAAGAGAGTTGTCTAACTGATTTGATAATCTTATATTGATCGCTCATTTTGACGTCATATTATTTAAAAAGAGTTTTCTCGGTACAAATTTAAACAATATCACATTACTTTATGTTTAACATAATATAAAAAGAAAAAGAAAACAAAAAAACGTGTTTATGTATGGTCAAAGTTTCAACACTGGTGTTGAGTTGACATGGACCTCTTCTTTTTTTGTTCTTTCAATGCTTGTACTTGTTTTTGTTATGAAAGAGCCAATCAAATTTTTATAAATATTTATATTAATTAATTCGAAGTTGGAGCCAATAAATAAAAAATTGCTTCTAAATTTGGGAAAATTTAGATTTGGTCTGGACAACCAAATTTGAAAAACGAAAAATAAAATCTTGAAAGACTCAGGATTCAGAATTCTATTAAAAAAATTTATTTTGTATTCATTAGGATGAAATTCAGTAGAATTTTGCACAAAATTGGTAAAATTATAAAATATTCTACCAAATATTTAGAAAATAAATGCCGATACAATTTTATCTAACTTTGGCGAAGAGTGAAAAAAGGCAAAAATTTTCAAATACAAATTCAGACTACACTTCCCAATTAACAAAGAAAAAAAAAATCTTACTTAAACCAATGGATAGGCAAAGTCATTTATTCAGGTGGATTTGTAATTTTTTTTTCCTTAAACGAAATGAAATAAATAAGAAAATGGTTAGCAAAAGAGCAAAATGAAGGGAGTGTTTAGCTATTTTAAGAAACCCAGAGTCCTAATAGATATAATTATTATTATAATTGTTATGTACGACCGTCTCGCCTGAATATAGAAAAATACTTAGACAATCTCTAATTTTATTTACATGCAATATATAAAGTCCAATCTTAGAAAATTACATCAATATTATTTGATCCCCAAACTGTTTATTTCTTACTATCAAAATAAAAAAAATTACATTTATGACCCTTTAATAGTCATAAATTGCTCTAAATTTTGTCAAGTTTGTTCAATGTTGTCTTTTAAATTATCATTAAATTTAATTATTTGAATGAGTTAACTTTTATTCAAGTGTTTTCTATTGTATTGCCCATTTTATTTGATTTATTTTAAGGGTGTCAATTCGTATTATCGTGTCATATTCGGGTCGTGTCAAGGTGTATATATTCGAAAATATGTGTCAACTTTAACCCTTTACTATTAACTAATCGTGTCAAGTTTCAAAACCTAAACCTAACTCATTTATTAAATAAGTTACACGTGTTGACATGCTTAACCCGTTTATTTTAAATTTTTATTTTTTAAATAAAAAGTTACTTATCTTTTAATATGTATAGGTAATTTTCAAGTTTAGTAAACTTTAGACATGACCAAATTAAAGTAGAAATCTCTTTTATATGTAAAAAAACTTCAAACCTTGATAAACATTCAATGTGAGATGAATTACCTTAACTCATGATATATTTTTTTATAATTAAACATTTTAAGTCATGTTAAATGAGTTGGCACTACTAAAATCTAAACATGACATGTTTATTAATCGTGTTATACATCTCAACTCGTTTATGACCCAAACCCATTTATATTCAATTCAAACTTGTTAATTTCATGTCGTGTAAAAAATTGACACCTTGATTTTATTTCCATACGGTACAATGTTTCTAAGATTCAAACTGTATATTTATTTACTGCCACAAAATAACATTAGTAATATAAATTGCTATAATATTTTTTTTCTTCATATTTTTATGTAGAAAATGTGATTATTATTATTGATTTAATTTTTTATTAATAAAATATTTTTATGTAGGAATAAGAATATTATTTTTATTAATTCAATTTCTTATTAATAAAATAAATGGTATGAAATTACACATAGTTTTCAATTTCTTATCAATTTCAATTTCTCGCACCATAAACATCCTAATAGAAGAAGCACATATAAAAGCAATGAACACAAATAATAGTTTTACACATAGTTTCTAAGAAGAACATATAAAAGCAATGAACACAAATAATAGACCTCCCAAAATGATCCTGAGGTCCAAATTTATCACCATTGTAACACTCACACCCAACGAATTTGGTGATTTTGGTGTAATGTAATGAAATTATATCGATGAAGAATCTTTCCAAAATTCTTGGGCAATTTGCAATGCCATGTTATGAATAAGGGTTAGGACAACTAACCTAACCTAAAGTAGGCCATAACCATAGTTTGGCCATAACTCAATGAAGGGTTAGAATTTAACCTAATCATAAACGAACCTAACCTAATCTAGATAAATAGGGTTAAGTGATCAAATGTATCACTATCCCAAAGTAGAAAAAATTATACACCAAATATCATGAACTATTTAATAAAATAATTATTAAATAATTACCAAAAACTAAGATAAATTGTTAAAAATATCTAAAATATTAGAAAAAATAAAATAAAAATATATAAAATTACTTTACTCATCATGTGACCTGCACATGATGAGAGGGGCCAAAATACACACACATAGGTGTATATATGTGGATATATATATATATATATATATATAATATTAAATAAAATAAAATAGGAAAATATGAAAAATTAAACAAAAATTATTTTCTCATCATGTGACTTGCACATAATGATACAAACACAAGAGTGTATATAGGTGTGTGTGTGTATAAATATATATATATATATATAATGGAAAGAAAATTAAAAAATTAGAAAATTTTAAAAGGAAAGCCCATATATGCATTCTGTAGCAATGCATGTGCCTAGCCACCCCTATTGTCCAATAGCAACAGTAGTAGCCCAGCAAAGCAGCCATAGCGACCCTAAAAGCCATCAATTTTGACTTAGATTTCCTCTATATATACAAGCCTATACTGTCACGACCCGAAACCCACCTTATGCGGATCTCGTGTCACGGGGCCGACCCAATGGCCGTCCCTACTTTTTCATTCTTTGTATCAATGATAACAATAAATAATGTAAACTTAAACAATACATCAACGAAAGTCTTAATACAAAATATAGTTTAACAATCGAAAATATAAACCGACATAAAACCTATATATACAACCACTCTTAGGTGGTGAGTACATGGGAGAGACTCTATTCACTTCTATCAAGCTCCTCAACTGTCTCCCTAAGCTCCTGAACTCCTACTGTGGTTCTGTAGCATTCTCACCTGAAAAATTTGTAAGTGGGGCGAGCTAACAACGCTCAGTAAGTAAAAGCCTATCTCCAATACGAGTTAGGGATTACATAGAAAAATATAACTCAAGGGTAACATGATAGCCAATCATGACAACGGTTACAGTTAACAGTAAAATGCCACAATGACCAATGGACAATAAGGGACAATAACAATTGTGAGTAACGGTGTAGCATGAATATGGATAAGGCACAATAATCACAATCAACATGAATACTGCCATAATAAAATGGTCACAGTCAAATCCAATAAATAAGGAGCTATTAACATGGAGCTATTCATAGGGAATAAAGATATCCAATGAATCCAATAAACGTTTACATAACAATCAAACATGAGAGATGCATTTACTCTGTTCAAGGTCTGACAGACCCTTGGTCTTTTGGGGGCCCTGGGATACCCCTTAACATAAATGCATATAAAATGCCCATTTAACTTACTGCATAAAAACGTCATCATTGCCATGTGTCCGTTTACGGACTTGACCCTGTAGGTCCCATTAATCGACCCGTAGGTCTTGTTAATCAGATAGCAATAGATGGGTAATGTGATTGAGCACAAAACTCACCATTTAACATAAATCATGATTCTATTGTAATTCCATAAGAAGGGTATAATGTATGGAACATCATGACATAAGCATACAATGATGGGCATCAGTATAATGAATCAAATCATGAGATATCAGTCAATAAGCATCTACCAGATAGGACAATATCAATGGTGGGATGATAAGTTTTGGTAGTAATAGAAAGAATGTGACTTGGAAAACCCCGTATAAGAGATAGGAATTCACTTACCTTATCAGCGTCTTAGTATTCCGTGACTTTCTCTTTTCCCTTTGACTTCCCTTCTCCATTCCCATAATCCCCTCCCTTTCCCTTATTGTGTTATGGAAGTAATGGCCTCAATGTCAACTATATATATATATATCATTTTTCCATATATGTATATATATATATATTTATTGATATATATATATATATATTTATACACCTACATATACACACACACATATATATATATATATTCATTTCTATATATATATTTTCCCATTATTTATTTATTTTCTTTTTTTATTTTTATTTTATTTATTTTAAATTTTATTTTTGGTTCGGTATTCATTCATGGCTTGTTCGGGTATTGCTCGGTATTATTCATATTTTCAAACTATTGATATTCCAAAGAGTCCAATTCATTCAATATTATAACAGAAAACCCTAACGGCTCGGGTTTACATGGCTCTCTCGATTACAACTTGGGTCAGGGTATTACATTCTACCCCCGCTTAAATGGAGTTTTGTCCCCAAAATATGAATGTTCATAATCCAAGAAACTCTGTCACCTGATCATGCCAATTTCATCATCATAATTCCCTTTGTAACCTGTCTCTTGGACTTATCTCTAGTATTCAGATACTATATGCTTAGGCAGAAAGATTTCTTTATATAGGATTCACAGTTCTTTTGTATTCCTCTTTATTTTATTTCAATAGTGAATTTAAAAGTCAAGGGTTTGACCCTTTTTCTTCCTCGGGACTTTCACTCATTGTCTCCAAATTTTAATATTAACATTCTCATACGTATTTCTTTAGTTCTCAAATCTATGGCTAGGGATCTATTACTTTCATTACTTACCCTGATTCATCTTTTCAGTTACTTGACTATTTTCCCTTGTTACTAGTATCTTGACTAGCTCCATGTCTAGTCATTATATTCATCTCATTTGGTACTTGGTTGTGATTACCTTACTGATCATGGTCTGTCAACTTCTGTTGGCGTCGTATGGTGCATCATGTGCCAGGTAAAGGTATCTAGTACTTTGATCTTTTCTTTTCGATCTGTTTCTTTGATAGTGGTCATAGGAAGTCAACGGTGTAACTAGACTACACCACTTCTATCGTTTAAGGTGTTTTGGACTTCTCATTTAAGTGCTTTAAGTTTTACTAAGGACAAAGTATCATGTTCCCTTTTGTTTCCATGAGCGTCTTTTAGTTTGTGCAAGGACAGTTTACTCGTATTCTCTTTGCATTACAATATTTATCCCATACATGGGGAACCTCAGATTTATTCAAACTTTTCATTTATGATTTCTCAATCAAGTGTCCATTTCTTGAAGATTTATCAATCCTCATTTCATTTCATTTATATTATTCATTGACATTCCTGCCTTTGTTTTCAAATTTATGTTCATCCTTTTATGATTTAGATAGGTTGAGGAAATCAGTTCCTCCATTTTTTTCATTATAGATTGGTACGAAAGCCTTTTACAATTGAACTTTTCACAGAATTCTCATTCATTCATAGATTAAAGTATGGTACATATACTTAGAAAGTTTAGGGTAGTCTTTTACCCCAGTCACTGATTCTTCCTATGACAGTCTACTTCGAAAGTGGTCTTAATTGTGTTATCACATTTGGTATACCCTAACCCTTCCACCTCATTTGGTCAGTTCAAATCTCTAAGTCTTATGACTTTTTTTTTTTTTTATAACCATTATTTTGGTTTCACTTATCTTTGCTTAGAAAGATTGTTCAATGTCTCATTTCTTATGCTCGTCATTATGTTCGGTTTCCCATCATATGCTACATTTCTCTCCCTAGTCGTTATTCAACTTTTACAAATTTGTTCTTTCAAGAACTTACTCAACCACATAGGGGGTTCCTTGTACATTCTGTGACTTCATATCATGTTTTGGGACTGTTCACATCAATTTGTCACCCCATCATTTTATCGTTACATTTGACATTCAAAGTTTATTATGTCAAGTTTTTCCCACTATAGTATTTCTCAACTTCCTTAGTTTCGCAGATTGAGTTATGCTTACTTTCTACCTTAATCTTAATTGTTCTTGTAGTATCTCTAAAAATTATGTATCACTTTAGCACAATCATTGTCTTTTACCATTTTTACTAGACATTATGCTACGATTTCCATCTCTTTAAGTGTAAGATTACATCGAACCTCAAAAATCATTCAGAGTCATCAATCATTTATCTTTTGAAATAGATTAAGCTAACTCAATAAGGTACTTCCTACAATTGGGTCATATTGGCACCTAGATTATCAAGATCCATTGAGTTTTTCCCAATAATCATTCATCACGTGTCAATCTCCTTTTAGAACCATCAAACTTCATAACGTTCACTTGATAGTTTCGTTCAATCAGTATTTGCCTCCCAATGATCCCTTTGTCCTTACCCTATATTACTCCCTCAAGGATCCTCATATTTCTGATATGTCATCAATCCATTTGGGTTCTCAAACTCTTCACATTTCTATTCATTAAGTCTTTCTTAGTCCATCTCTTATATAGATTTGTTGTTAAATCCACCGACTTTTCAAGATTTTACAATCCTAACTTTGTCACCTCATATTTTCCAAAAGAGCATTAATCGTTTCCCTTGTTCAAATGATAGTTTCCCCTAATTCGTCGATCAATTCATAGTTTGATAACTTAAGAGTCGTCAACCTTGACACTAGTACAATTTTTCCCAACAATCCTTAACCTTTGCCCTTAAGCATACTACTTTCTCCCAAAGTCACTATTCATTTGATCATCTCGATCATCCAAGAAACATCAAAGTTAGTCATAGCATAATCTCTCCCAAAAACTATTAACCTTAGTATTTAACAAGCTATCGTCTTCCAAAAGTCACCGATCATTTAACTATTTAAATCCTCAGATTCTTACTTTCTTTAAGAGTATCTAATCGGTTAATTATCGTGTACTTATGATCTATACCTCATATGCTCTATTTATATCATTCATGAATAATGATTTCCTCGTAGTACCTCGAAACTCATTTATCATCTCAATTTCATGGTTCCTCTAAATAACTTACTACCAGTACAGTCTTTACGATCATTTCGATCGCATTGCTCTCTAACAGTTATTCAGAATCATTTATTATTTACCTTCATCTAACTTGATAGAGTGATGACTAAAATCGGATCACACCTCATCTTAGATCACAAGATTCATTGAATTTCTTCCTAATATTTATTCATCATGTGTTAGCCTCTTTCCAAAATCATCATATTTCATAAGGTCAATTCTGATAATCTCACTCATTTAGTAATTATCTTCAAGACTATTCATCTCTACTCTATCAGGGTCTACTTACGACTTACTTAAGAATTTTCATAGTTTTGTTCCTCTTGTAATTATCCATTAAGTTTCCTTCAGACTATCTCCATTCAAGCCTCATTTATTTATCTATAACATTATCGAAATTTCCTCAAATATTTTCAGTGTCATTCCTCAAGAATCCTCATCACTTATTTTTAAGCATACTACTATTTCCTTAAAGGTCACTATTTACTTAATCATCTCAATTGTTCAAGAATCATCGATTTTCATCATAACATACAGTCCTTTCCGCCGATATATAGTATTCATTAATAATAAATCTTTCGATGATATTGAAACAGTTAATATGTAGCCTAGGGGTTCTATTCCTAAGTTCAACTTAACAGTAAATGCGGGAAATATAAATAATATTTAAACAATATGTGGGCAGATTGTAAACAATTGAAGAATATTGATACAGTAGCCTAATCATCCCCGTGGTGTTTTTGAGACATTATCCTTGGTGGACTTTCAGGCAGTTGCCTCTATCGTCATAATTGACCCTTTTTGGAAATTTCCAACTCGCCCTATTTTATGATTTTGCTGGTGCCACTACTTCATTGTAATGGTCAACCGCTGGGGCCTGGTTCTGGGTAGAGCCTTGGTGACTCTTTTCGTAAGGCGTTCTATTCTGTTCAATTGATTTACCCGATCCATCTCAGTCAAATGATTTATGGCTATTACCGTATTCCTAGTGTTAACCTTTTAACCTTTTTCTGTAAAAGATAATCAGTCAATGTATACGTAAAATAACCGTCAGTGCTCACATAAAAGTCTACCCTAGTAATGTCAGTATTATCTATCGACTGACTCTTAGACCTTAACAGTTCTAGTACACTAATCCTATCTCCCATGACTTATTAGAACCTAAGACTTTGCTCTGATACCAAGCTATCACGACCCGAAACCCACCCTATGCGGATCTCGTGTCGCGGGGCCTGACCTAATGGCCGTCCCTACTTTTTCATTCTTTGTATCAATGATAGCAATAAATAATATAAACTTAAACAATACATCAGCGGAAGTCTTAATACAAAATATAGTTTATCAATCGAAAATGTAAACTGACATAGAAAAATTAGTAAGTGGGGTGAGTTAACAACTCTTAGTAAGTAAAAGCCTATCTCCAATACGGGTTAGGGATTACATAGAAAAATATAACTCAAGGGTAACATGATAGCCAGTCATGACAACAGTTACAGTTAACAGTAAAATGCCACAATGGCCAATGGACAATATGCCACAATAACAATTGTGAGTAACTGTGTAGCATGAATATTGATAAGGCACAATAATCACAGTCAACATGAATACTACCATAATAAAACGGTCACAGTCAAATCTAATAAATCAGGAGCTATCAACATGGAGTTATTCATGGGGAATAAAGACATCTTATGAATCTAATAAACGTTTACATAACAATCAAACATGAGATATACATTTACTCTTTTCAGGGTTTGGCAGACCCTCGGTCTTTTGGGGGCCTGGCATACCCCCCTTAACATGAATGCATATAAAATGCCTATTTAACTCACTACGTAAAAACGTCATTATTGTCATGTGTCCATTCACGGACTTGACCCGTTGGTTCCATTAATCGACCCGTAGGTCCTGTCAATCAGATAGCATCAGATAGGTAATGTGACTAAGCACAAAATCTGATATTTAACATAAATCAGTATTCTATTGTAATTCCATAAGAAGTGTATAATATATGAAACATCATGACATAAGCATACAATGATGGGCATTAGTATAGTGAATCAAATCATGAGATATCAGTCAATAGGCATCCACCAGATAGGACAATATCAATGGTGGGATGATAACAGCGGGTACATACATAAGTACAAAGTTTTGGTAGTAATAGAAAGAATGTGTCTTTGAAAACCACATATAAGAAATAGGAATTCACTTACTTTATCAGTGTCCTAGTATTCCGTGACTTTCTCATTTTCCTTTGACTTCCCTTCTCCATTCCTATAATCCCCTCCCTTTCCCTTATTCTGTTATGGAAGTAATGGCCTCAATGTCAACTATATACATATATATATATATATATTCATATATATATATATATATATTTATAGTTTACCTTATATATATATCATGCTTCCATATATGTATATATATTTATTGATATATATATAAATATATATATATATATATTTTCCCTTTATTTATTTATTTTTCTTTTTTATTTTTATTTTATTTATTTTAAATTTTATTTTTGGTTTGGTATTCATTCATCGCTTTCTCAGGAATTGCTCGGTATTATTCATATTTTTGAACTATTGATATTCCAAATAGTCCAATTCATTCAATATTGTAACAGAAAGCCCTAACGGCTCGAGTTTACATGGCTCGCTCGGTTACAGCTTGGGTCAGGGTATTACATATACAAACCAAAGTTTCGTTATTGAAACTGAGTGAGGAGAAAGAGAGATTTCGTGTAAAATGGAGGCTAAGGAGCTGTTTGGACAGAGAGAAAAGATGAGAGAGGAAATCAAGGAAAAATTCAAACTCACTCAAAAATGATTAGAACTTTAATCTTTCAACTTCTTTAAAGTTTCTGCATATTCTAGGAATGACTTTGAGCAAATTAGGAGCTTTAAATAACAATGTGGTGGTCTAACTAGTAAGGGTAGCCATTATTGGACCTAAAAAAACATGGTTTGAATTCAATTTAGTTATTTGTTGTTTTTATAATTTTGATCTTGTTTTGCATGATGTAAGGATCACAGGCCACCCTAACAGCGATCACAAAGTTCAACAGAGAGCCCAGAACAGTGATGTGCAAGTTTGGGGCCAAAACTAAAATTCTCTGATTCAAATCTAAGCACAGAAACATGAACAACTCACCAATAGGGTTCTATAGAAACAAAAAAGAAGCTCATTTGGTTAAGAAACCATAGAGAACATGACCTAGAACCAGTTGTAATATCTAACTTGGAAACCTTACTTCTAGCTTGATTTGAAGCTTTAAATCACCACCAAAACCTAAGTTAGGAATCCAATAGGTGAATATAACCAATTGGAAGCTTTAAATCAACCCAGAAATGCATGAAATTAGGTCTAAAATTTTTAGGGTTAAAGGTAAACAGTAGCTAACCCATCAAAGACGATGGCGTTGACTCGGCCAACTCAAGCGAGCCAGCCAAGCCAACTCAGGCTCTTAAAATGATTTAATGAAATGTTGTCATTTAGGTATCAAACGAGTTGAAGCTGCATTGTTTTAAGACGTGTTTTAAAGGAGTTCTACGGTTTAGTGGAAAGACATTGTGTTGATCAAAACAATAGTAAGGTGCTATCATTTTGGATCAAAATCAGCCTAATGAAACCCTAGCCGATATGCAATCGTTTCACACAGAAATAACCAAAAACTATGTCGTTTCGTATTAGGGTTTTTAAAACCCATACATTGTTGTTTGGTTGCAAACCCAGAAACCGAGGATAAGATATCCCACTTAGGGATAAGGCCTAATCAGACCTGTTTGGCTAGAAGGTTAAGGACCAAATTTAAATTAACATTATTACAGATACGAAAAAGCTATCAATTTCAGGAATAAGGACTGTTTGGCAATCCAATTAACCAAGTGCAAAGACAAACCAAACTTAGATAAGAATATACACTGTTTGATTGTCATCATGGGCATAATTGAAGTTTCAATAATTAAAATTTGACCCCAAATATTTCTAGAAATGCCACTAAGGCCTAGACCGAAATTAAAAAAAATTTAAAAATGGCCCTCAAAAATAATAAAAGACAATTTTAAGAAATTAAGTTTCTGAAATTATATTTTAGCCTCAAAAGTTTAATTAAATTATATTAGGGCCCAATTTGTAACACCTTGACCCAACGAATCATCATAAAATCACTCAAATATTAATTAGTGATCGAGACCTTAAATAACGAAGACGAGTTCGAACCCCAACACGTGAAGTTTCAGTAAAAGTCCCCGGAAACCAGGACAATTGTACATCACTTTCGTTGTAATCACCAACCTTTAATTACGACGATAAGTTTAAATATGAAAAGTGAGCGTTACGTCTAATGAATAAATGGGAAAATAATAATAATAATAATCATATTATAATACGTGACAATGTGACTACAAGTGTATATAAATACATATTTAATACACGCAAATTATGTATTGTGAGTTTATAGTTAAAAATATGTAAGTGAATATAAGTACATAATTAAATATATAATATAGTGTTATAAATATATATAAGCTAAATTATATATAAAGTAGTGATACAAAATGGAGTATATATGCTAAATATGTAAACATATGAATTGATATGTAGATATGGATACGACTGCTTATATATATACATATATATATATATATAGGTAAGGTGATATAAATGTATATAGAATTAAAAATTGAATTAAAGAGGATCAGAAGCAATTAGAAAGTAAAGAAGTGGTTACCTACGGCTGTAGGCACTGCTTCCCATGTCTGTTCCATGTGAACTCCATGTGAAAGGAAATGATGAAAGAGAAATGGCTGTCATGTGAGGTATTCTCCATGCAAGGTGTGAAACCAACATGTGGCAACCCATCGACTCCATGAGGTCGGTTAGAATGAGAAATAAAAAGGGGAAATAAAAGAATGGTGAGAGCTAGAGATAGAGTGAGAAGGAGGAAGAAAACTGGAGTAGCAGAACCGGAAGTGAAGAAAGGAAATTTTGCAAAAGAACAGTCAACGTAAACAGGTAAACTCTTGGCTGAATTATATTTAATTCTGTTTAGAATTAAAGCACGCAATAATAGGGTCTTAATATAAATAATATAAGCATTAATTTACAAGAGAAATGATGGAAAATTATGAAGAATTGACTAAGAAAATTAGAGTTACAGTTGGATAAAAATATAGAAATTTTAAGTGCAGGTCTGAAATTATCAAAACAAAACGTAAATTTGTGTGTTGGAACCTCAAAAAGACCTTACTATTGGCTTAAAAATGTTAGACCACAATCCAAAATCGCAAAAATTGAACCCAAAAACATAACTTGCAGGTTACGGGTTGTTAAACACCATCTTTAAACTTGTATCAAAACTCAAATATTAGAATGGAAAATGAAACCCCATGAAGAGGGGATCACAACGGAACAAATCCCATGGGATTTGGCTCAAAAATGAGTATTTACGACCAAGTTTACAGGTTTGATTATCAAGCCTTCAAACGCACAAACAGAACCAATTTGTATTCCAAAATGAATGCCAAACTGATTTTTGATGCTTTAGAAACAAATTAAGATCGAAACAGTGGAGATTGGTTGAGTAGAAACTCACGAAATTGGAAGAAAATAAACCCAGGAATTAGGGTTACAGTAAGGAGAGTTGGGGAAGATGATGCATAGTGATGGGTCGAGTCTGTTGGGCCGGACTTTGGGCCGGATCGGGTCGGGACCCGACCGGATAACCATTTAGGCAGTGATGCTACGTCGTTTAACCAAGTAGTTTAAAAAAAAACCAATTCAGGTTGTTTGGAAACTGTAATAAGAAATTGAAATTGGGTTTTGGGGGCTATCCGAACCATGGATAAAATAGGAACCTGATTATTTTATTCCGGTTTGTGAAGGCAAACTGAACCGGTTGGTTTAGTGAGAATTGAGGTCGGTCTAGGGTTCTGTTCAGTGAACCTGTTGGTTCAGATCGTAAATAAGGGAAATTAGATTTTGACCCCCAGAAATTATGGGAAATTATACTGTTGCCCAAACAGAAAATAATTTAATGTTTAATTAATATATTAAATAGGAAAATTATGAAATTGCCCCAAGTTCTAAAACCAGTCAAACGAAGTCCAAATAAAGTAAACTAATAGTGAATTTTGACTATTTTGGACGTTCTAAACCCAATGGAGGGGTCCATTTCACGATACGGGATGGCCGAAAACTAGGACACGTTAAAGTGTAAATTACCCAAATTGCCCCTAACATGTCCGAAGCCAAATTAAAAGCCAAGAAGGTCTAAATTGACTTTCTTCGATGTTCCGGACTCAACGGTGAGGTCCGTATTATGAAATAAATTATGGAAAAATATGACACGTAAATATGTGAAGTTAAGAAAGCGACCCTAAAAGTTAATGAAGCTACCAGAAGAGTATACGTTAAGAAAATAGTACTTAAGATTGAAGTTAGGATATATTACAGTGGATATGAAGTTAATGAGATTACTTGTGAATTGTTCTTAGGAACTACAGAGGAGGGGGGAAGGCACAACAGTAGCTTCGACCTAAACGTATAAGGTGAGTAACCCTGCATTTAAAGTGGAGATTTAACTCCATGGATTTGAAGATGTTTTAAACTTCAAGATATCTGAAGCATTAAATGATTTCTATTACTGTCTTCTTTAAAGTATTTAACATGTCTACATATTCTGAAGTTTCTTGTTTTGAAGTCATGAACATTATATTTTAAATACTCATGAAAAGTATTTATTTGAAAAAGCCATATGATAAATGTTTTACAAAATAAATGGTGCATAAGCACCACATGTGACGTTGAAATCCTTTGGGATTCAACTACAACACGAAGAAATGCTAGGTAGCAGGATCTGATCCTTCACGACCCGAAACCCATCCGATGCGGATCTCATGTCGCGGGGCCGACCCTCAGGCCGTCCCTACTTTTTCCATTCCTGTATCATAGTACTAATGTGCAAAGTACTAAAATATTAAAACAATAACGGTGAAAGTCTTATCAATGTCTATAATCAGCGGAAGTCTTTCAGTACACAATGTCAGCGGAAGTCTTTATAATGCATAATATGGTTCTACAGTTAAACGAAATAAGAACCAGACATATCCAGAACCCGTGGGTGGTGAGTACATGGGAGAACTAAACATAGACTGGTACAGTTATTCAAAATGTCCTCCTATGCTCTCAGACTCTTACTGGGGTCTTGCGGCGTCAATACCTGAAATGGGGTAAGGAGGGTGGAATGAGCTACGAGAGCTCAGCAAGTAAAAACAGATCTTTGACACTGGTATAAGAATATGATAAAAGAGATGCTGTGATAGCTAATGAGAATAGTTGCCATAAGGGCCAATAAATAATAGTTCACAATATACAATTAGAAGTAATGGATATAACATCAACATGGGATTCTCAATAACGATAAATCAACATGAAGGTACTGCCACAATAAACCGATCACAAACAAATCAATAAGGGAATATCTCTCAACACAAAATGATCACAAGAATAGTGCTATTCAATAACGTAGTCATATCAATTCCTAAGAGATGCATTGATTCTATAACATGCCAGTGAAAATGTCAATGAAATTGCTAGTGAAATGTCAGTGAAATTGCCGGTGGAAGCCTACGATGAATTCATTCCTGCCACCTGTCCGTTCACAGACTCGACCCTTAGGTCTCCAATGAAGTCAGAAAGCATCGGATGGATATTGTGACTAAGCACAAATCCGATGTGTATAAACATATCATGATCATAAGAAATTCCATAGAAGTATAAAAATGGAATATCCTATATACAATGGAACATAACAATAGGCTTTTCAAAGCATAGTTCAACACGATAACAATGATACAGTAGTCAATCAAAGTCCACAAGATACATTGTGGAAGACAATAAGATCAAACATGTTCAAGAGTACAAGTTTGGTAGTAAGAGAATAAACTTGGCTTGGAAACACCATATGGAAGAGAAGGTGAATTTACTTACCTCTAATCATGCATTCCTAAATCAGTCTCCTGAGGGTTTGCCTTTTCTTGTCGCGTTCCCTATATATCAGTAAATACGTTTTAGAATAAATACTATTCACCCAATTCTATGCCCTTCTATCATAAGTATTTCTAATACTAATTTTGACTTTACCATTGAGTCTGAAATGCCGAAGAAAGTCGGTTTAAACTTTCGCAGAATTCCATTTGGACTTCTAGATTGAAAAGGGCAAAATTATCATTTACATTTTTACGGTATTTTATCTTTTGGGACCCCGTCTCGTGAAATGGATCTCACCATCGGACTCAAAGCGTTCGAAATAATAAAAATTGACTATTCATTTGCCTCGTTTGGACTTCGTTTGACCTACTTTTGAATTAGGGCATTTTTGTAAAAATTAATATTTATTAATTTTTCTATTTAGGCCACAGTGACATTTCTGAAAACATCTAGGGTCAATTCATAATTCCTCAGAGTTGCGGTCTGAACCAATGGGTTCATCAGTTAAAAACCCTAACCGGCCTAACCCTTTCCTGAACCAACCGGTTCAGTTAAATTTAGAGAACCGGAACTGAATAACCAGTTCTCCTATGCTATCCAGGGTTTGGATGACTCCAACCCAATTTCAATTTCCTGTATCCGTATCCAAACAAGCCCAATCCATTTTAAATTCAATACAAAATGATGCCGTATCAGTTGCCCCTTTTTAATTTCGGTCGGGTCCCGACCCGATCCGACCCGAACCTAGTTTAACTTAACCCGATACACCCCTCAACATTCTAGTCATCTTCTCTGGTGGATTTTCTGGCCACAGTCGTCGGAACAGTAATACCCCTACTATTTTTCACGTTTTTTACGTTCAAACTTCCTGGTTTTTGGATTCTTTTTACACCAAACTAACCCCAAGGTTTTAATCTTTTATTTTGGATAGTTTAAACTTCAAAAGATACGGTTTTCCTCACCCATCTTTCCTAGTTTCCGGCGTTGCATCGGTAAGGGAATAACTGGCCACAGAATGGCCATTTCTTGACCATTTAAACTGATTCAAAGCATTTCAGAATCCTGGGGGTGTCTCTTACTGATTTCCAAATCTCAAAATCAAGGTTTGTTTGATGGATTTAATTCCACCATGATTGACCGAAGCTACGTTCCTGGTTCTGGGTCTTCCTTTTTCCTACTTCAGACTCTCATCAATCCTAACAGTAACGACACAACTTAAATATAAATGAATATAATTCCAGTCAGGAGCATACCTGTTTGTAGTTTTTCTCAAATCTCTTCCAAAAATCAGTTTTGTCTCTCCCTCTCTATTCTTTTCCTTCTGCTTCCTCCGTTTCCCCCCCCTCTCTCTCTCTCTCTCTCTCTCAATTTCTTTACCTTCCTATTTCTTCAATAACCGACTCACGGTCGGTGGTCTTTGGCAACTTGGTCCTATGAGAACTTTACACACGCACACTTGCACACCACCACCTTCCACCTTCTGTTGCAAGCAACTCACACGCACACACACCTGCACACTTGGCTTCCTCTTGCTGATTTCCAGTCGGTGGCTTTGCCACCTGCCTCTCATTGAAATGCCCACATGACACACACCTTACATTTATATACATAAACATATGACATATATATACATTTTTATATTTTAGACAATTTACTATATATATATATATGTATATATAGCCGTATACATATATATAGATATATATAAAAATATATTCAAACATTATGTATGCATACATATATATACATTTAATTATGCGCGCGCACGTATTACGAGATTCAATGTCGGGTTGTCCGGTGCAGCGGCACTCGGACACCCGTGACTGTCTACCCCTCGTACCCATGAGTCATAATTAGACATAACAATCTAATGTACATCCAATTTTATTTATATTATATATTGGCTTACAGTTCGGGGTTACATTTCATGGTTTGGTTCAACCCGGGTTAGGTACTGGTTAACTCGAGTCGGGGTATTACAGATCCCCTTGGTACGGGATATCTCCATTGTAACATTGCAGTAAAACGGGGGTCTGGTTCGAAACAGATTTCATCTAATCAAAGAGAAAAGATGACAAACGCCTTTGAAAATGGAAGTAGGTTTTTACCCCCATTTTCATTATGCATATTTATATGTTTTGAAGTAACGCTTTTGGAAATGGAAGCATGTTTTTACCCCCATTTTCACTATGCATATTCATATGTTTTGAAGTAACGCTTTTGGGAATGGAAGCAGGTTTTTACCCCCATTTTATTATGCATGTTTATATCTTTGACGTGCATATACTTTATTTGAAGAAATGGATGTTTAGCTTGAATATTTTAAATGTTTCTAAGTTATCTATTTAAAGAATGCATATATTCTGTGTTCTAAACATATAAGCAATTGGTAGTGAGTATTTTAGAAACTCGCATGTGCTAAATCACGGCCAATTGAAACCCCATGACAAATGTAGGAATTACTCACGAGCTTAGATTAGCTTACTTAGATTTTTATCCGCCCCCTTTCAGGTGATAGAAAGCAAGTCCTGGTTGTTGATGAAGAAAGTGTTTAATCTATGCTCATTTTGTGGAAGAGTACAAGAAGTTCATTGCGGGATTAGCTGATTTTGGGAAGCACCAAGACTAATAGTTAGTCATTTTTGGTTACAAACAATATGTAAACGTTATATAATTAAGTCTCGAAGGTCAAATGAATATGTATTGTATATAAAACTTTAGAATTTTATTTATGCTCTGAATGTGTTATCAGGTGTACCGCTTGGAAGAGCGGCAGTATCAGGCAAATGTGCGAAAGATTTAAATAAGAAAAGAAAAGAAAAAGTTTTTTTACGCTTCTGCAAAACACAAGCCGCACCGCTGTCCGATACTGTTGCTTATGTTTCGCCTCGCCCAAAGGCTCTCAGGCTTGAAGGCGGCGGTCACGATCCGGGATCCGCACAGGGTGGGTTTCGGGTCGTGACACTAATTAATACAAAAATTAATTCAAAAATGCTCTCATAAAATCAAAAATTGATTTTTTAAAAATTGTAATTTATGAAAATCACACCCAAGTCCCTAAATTTATGATAAATTACAAAAGTGCCCCTAAAGTTGTTCAAAATTATGATTTTGCCCCTAAGCAATACAAAATGATAATTATGCCCCTAAGAACTATATTTAGCATAATTAATGTTATATATGACCAAATTAAGATCCGAAAAAATTTAACCCAAGGGTTTTCAACACTCTCGACCCAATGGTGGGATTCATTTAAGCAAATAAATTTTTTAAATATACAAATGAAGATTGGTGTGGTTGTTCCCTAAACACACGCAATTCCAAAGATAAGAGGCCATCACTTGGCAAACCAAATATATCCTATCACCCATATCAAGATATCCACTTGTAAGCCCTTTGAGCTTGATTGATTAGCCTTTCTTTCATAAACCCGTCTATGCCACATCCTAGAACCCACCCTATGCGGATTAGGGATAATGACTGGCCAATTAAGCACTTCGCCAATATGCTAATCTTGATAGCATATTACGTGTCTAACCAAAGGCCTTTTTATCATTTCCAAGTAGATTGCATTCTATTACATAAAGTCGTGCAGTGGAATTCTTGTTTGTTAAAAATTTTGTTTGAATGCAGTTATACTTGGCAGAGCATAATTAGACTGTACAATAGAGTTACAATAACATAATTCTTAATTATTATATTATTGATGAATATGTCTTACTATTCTTTTCTTGTCACAAAATTCTTGCATCTATGGTCTCAGGTTGTTACCTTTGTAGTTGGGATACAAATCCCTCATTCGCCAACGCCTATGCATTATGATTTAATAGCAACTGGGTCTGAAAACCTCTTAGTAATCCCTAAAATACACAAGATAAAATCTTGTGAGCTTTATTGAAAAGCTTGTGAGTAACATCGGTCCCTTGTCATGGGTTTTCGAAGAAAATCCCTTTATGTAAACTTTCATGGATAGCAATAGAAGAAATCTATATTGGAAGCTACCGGCATTATTAAAACATAAGCATAAAACTAGGAGTTGCAAGATATATATTGAAAATAATGCAAGAGTTTATGCCAGATAGTTTTACAAGTTAAACATGATATCATAAAATATGATACAATTGAGCAAATAAAACATGTCACACTTCTTAAAACTGTTTTCCTTTAGGATCTTGAGTTGTCACATGGTGACCTGCAAACTAAAGTTGTGAAAAACATTTTGTGCCATACATCTCATAAGCTCAGTCCCTAAGGGCTGTAAAGGTCACATTGGCGACCTCTATGTAATTTAGAGCTCTGGGCCTACATAGCCTTCTCACCAGATTTAGACTCCCAACCGAGTCACTTATGAAGACTTAGAAGTCTACTGGCTCTTAACCCCCGGTACGGTGTCTAAGGCACATAAAAAACTGAAACATGCTTGCAAAATATTCTTTAGGCTATCCATGTTATGAAATATTTAAAAGATTCTAATTAAAAGAATGCAATTCAACCATGTATTTCAGTATTCTACAAACAGTCATGCAATTAAAACATTTAGCATAATAGTTTGAAATATGTTATAAAGTTGTAAAGAATTACATGTAGTTATAAAACTGTAATGGAACTGCATTTCATGGTAATGTGTCCACTTCAAGGTTTAGGGTTACTCACCTATGATCCAGTGTCCACTGTCACTCCTTTATTCGTTTACTTGACATGCCTCGGCATTCGTAAAGGATGGGTGAAAATACATCAGTATTATATTAGTATAATACTCAACTTAATCTTTGCTTACTTAGTGTTTTTAGTCTCTTTTAGATTTAATTGTTCTGTTCAGGACTCCCTTATGGTCTTTAATCAAGGTTCCCAATAGTTCTTAGTTCATTGTGTGCTCATTTTAGCCTTTAGGGGCATTTTTGTAATTTTATACTTCCATGCGAGAACATGTTCGGGTACTCAAATGCTTAGTTTTACCTTACCGTTAGGTTCAAAACGTCCAAAAACATTAATTATGCCCCTTCCTATATTTTCTCAGTCTGTCTAGTATTTTTAGTACCTCGTTTGACTAAACAGAATCCACTGTTAAGTCCGGGACGTCGAAAAATGTTAAGGTAGGTACTTCTATAGTCATCGGGGTTCAATTGGTAGCTTAATTAATGCATTAGGACACAATTGAAATTATTCTAGTTTGTCCGTTCATATTTTTTGAAATCTAATTTTGTAAATTGGACTCTACCATTAAGTCTAGAACGTCCAAAAATATTGGGTTAGACTCTTCGTGCACTTTAATCGGCCTTTGGTACACTATATTCAAGCCTAGGGGTAAAATGGTAATTTTACCTATAAAGATCTGAAAAATCAGGATAAATTTTTCGTTTTTGTTGGTAGGGCACTATACATACATTATTTAGACATAAGTCATGTTTATAAGCATAATTTGAGTATTCCATAGAAGGAAAATATGCTCAAAATGTTAAAATACACCACCTGTGAGAATTTGAGCCTAATTGGAGATAGGTTGAAAAATGGACTAAAAAGGGCATACCGGGTGGACCCGGCCGCACCCGCCAACAAGCGGAAATAAATTTTTTGAAAAAATATCATTTAAATATTTTAAGAACTTTGGTTAAAGCAGAATATCGAATTGAGGCATTTCAGGACGGGTTGTAGTGTAACGGGGTCCTACAGCTTATTAAGGGCAAAAGGGTTTTTTCACCCCTTGATCTCTTTAGTATAAATATGACCCTTGAGAGTTAAATTTCTTAGAATTGGTCTGAGAAAACACAGCAGCTCGTTCTTGGAGAGAAAAGGTGAAGAAAACCTAAGTTTTTCCAACTTTCTACCTTCTAAAACTCATCTCTAGCCTTGAAATCTCTCAAGGCTTCTTTCTAAGAAGTTGTTCCCCACCGCAAGGGCTACAATCCTATGGATTGATTCGGTGTTGAAGTGAACACAACTTCCTAGGGTTGAGAAAAAACCCTTCTAGGTATGATAGTTTGTTAAGTAAATAATAGAGTTAAGTTTAGTAGTGTTTTTATATGTTGATTGTATGACTTACATGCTTACCTATTGTTAGCACATTTCTAAAATAACACAAATTAAAATTTTAAAGAAATAAACTAAACAATTTATGTAAATAACTAGCTAAATGTAGTAATACTTATCGATTAGTGTTGAATCATTAAATAACCAGATAGTTTGGTTGATCTTTTGGTCCAACAATTGAAACGATCCTACCACGATTCTATTATGATCCTGCCACGATCCTACTACAATCCTACTATGATCTTTCTATGATCCTACATCGATCCTATTACCTAAGCGATTTTCATACGATCCAGATCGAATTCTCCATATAGGATCATAGGATCGTGCAATCTTACGATCCAGATCGTAATTTTGATAACTATGGAAAGAAATAAGTTTAAGACAAAAGAAAAAACTAGATTTTAAAATTTACTTAGTAAAATAGGTTTGAGGAGTATAATTATAATCATGTAACCTTAGCCCCGTTCGGGAGTCGTTTTCAACACTCGTGAATCTTTTCGCTTAATTAAGAGCGATTGGGCTCGTGTGTATGAAAATTGATTCTTGAATTATCCAGAGTAAGATAGTTTGGGAATGCATAAATCTACATTGCAGGAAATAGAGAATGCTTGATTCTAGTGGATGAAAATTTTGGCACGGTCTCCTGTTGTTCTCTGGGTACATATTTAGGTGTGGTAACGTCTATCTTGTATACTTGGAGAACCATAGGGAGATGTTGCCAAAATTTTCTCAGAGTGGAATCGAGCATTTAAGTTACTGGCCGCTGATTGTAATGTAAGTTGTGCATTCGTGAATGGGATAAGACCATCTTACCCTTTAAAGTGAAGTTAGGATTCATGCTTCATATTTATAATGAATAGCATGTTTGACTTTTACTAGGTAGACGAAAATGGATAAGAGTCATATAGACTTGAAGGGCAAGCATTTGGCTAGGTACGTGAAAGGGATTAAGGATTTCATTGAGTTTGCTCACACATCTACGGATGGGAGCAATAGGATAAGATGTCAGTGTAAGAGGTGTAATAATAGGAATTATATATACATAGATGAGGCTAGAGTGCACCTACTCGAGTATGGCATGGACAAGACATATAGGTATTGGGAATTTCACGGGGAACAATCTGAAGTCCGAGTGGTGAGTGAGGATGAGGATGAAGATGATGGCGAGGACGATGACTTAGGTGAAAATGTCAGATTTGGTTACGATGGACTGTAAGAAATGCTGGCGAATATGCAAGGGGGTGTAACTCCAAGTCGCGGTCCAGGTCCTTGTAGTGATATTGAAAAATTGGAAACATTTTTGGATCCCTTGTTAAGGAAGCAAGACAACCTTTATATCTGGGTTGTGAGAAGTATTCGACAATTGATTTTCTAGTCAAGCTCCAACCGATAGAGAAACAAGTCTTTCAATATGGTCATTGAATTGTTTAAATAAGGACTACCTATAGGGGAAAGCTTTCCGAAATTGCTTTATGAGGTGAAAAGACAGTTGAGGGACTTGGGCCTTGGATATATCCCTATTCATGCTTGCAAGAACGATTGCATGTTATTTTGGAATGAGGTTGAAAGGTCTGTTAAGTGTACAGTGTGCCATGAACCCAGGTACAAGGTGAATAAAAGAATGAGCCAAAAAATTTTGCACAAGGTGCTGAGATCTTTTCTGTTAAAATTGAGGCTAAAGAAGTTGTAAATGTCTCAGAAGACGCCTGAAGAGATGTGGTAACGAGAAGTGTATTGGTAAGGCAAATGTATATAGGCATACGGAAGACTCTCAAGTATGGGGTGAATTTGATAGAAATCACGATTGGTTTGCCAATAAGCCATGTAATGTACGTCTTCGGTTAGCTAGTGGTGGTTTTAATCCATTAGGTGACATGAGAATGCCTACAGCATGTGGTCAGTGTTGCTTGGGCCTTATAACTTGCCATCGAAGAGATGTATGAAAGAATCGTTTATCTTTGTGTCGTTGCTTATTCCTAGGCTGAAGTCCCCTGGAAATGAAATTGATGTTTATTTGCGACCATTAGTGGAAGAGTTGAAGGAATTGTGGGAGGTTGGAGCGGAGGCTTACGATGTATCTAGGAAGGAGACATTTTGATTGCATGTGGTGTTGTTGTGGACCATAAATGACTTTCTCGTGTATGCCAACTTGTCTAGATAGAGCACGGAGGGGTATCTGGCATGTCTGATATGCAATAAGGATGCATCTTCACTACATTTGTCAAATGGAAAGAAAATATGTTACATGTGCCATTGACATTTTCTACCGCCGTCACATACATGGAGAACTCGCCAGAAGCATTTGTTTGATGGCAAACCTAAGCACAGGTCGGCAACTCCTGAGTTGTCTAAGGAAGATTTGGTGGTGCAATTGGCCGACATCCAACTAGTGAGGTTTGGGAAGATATCGGGTACTAAGAAGAGGAAGCGTACTAAAATTGAGTATAATTGGATGAAACCCAGTCAATTCTGTTCCACTTAATCCCTCTTTCATGGAGACATATCTTTTCGGTGTTTCTCAACATTCATATTAACAATAGTGTATCGAACAAATATAATTCATCGTGATAAGTGGATTTAGTTTTTCATCAATTCCATTCCAAATATCTATAAACTAAATTAGATTGTTAGGCACAATTTGGATGTTATGCACATTAAGAAGAACATATGTGATAATGTGTTCAGAACCTTAATGAACATTGAAGGGAAGACAAATGATAATGTTAAAGCTTGGATAGACTTAAAAGAGTTGGGCATAAGGAAAAAGTTGCACTTGGTATGTAGCGGAGATAAATATTTCATGCCTCCTGCATACTATATGTTATCACCCGACAAGTGAGTGAAAATTTGTGAGTGCTTTAAATCAGTGGAGGTCCCAGATGAATATGCATCGAATATATCTTGGTGTGTAAATGTTAAAGATGGGAACATATCTGGCTTAAAGAGTTATGATTGCCACGTTGTAAAGACTCGAATTTTTTTTTTTGGAATAATTTTTTTTTTTATTCTTATTACCATTATTACAATTATTATTATTGTTTATTATTATTATTATTAATAATAGTAGTGAATGTGTATGTGTGTGTGTGATGGGTATATGTATGTATATGCATGAACTGTTAGGTGTGTATAGGTGTATATGTATATTGAACACATTTATGCTTTTGTGTATATATATATATATATATGTGTAAATATGTATATATATCAGGGTGCATGTATATATATGTGTGTAATACATTTAAATACATATATATATATATGTGTGTGTATCAAGTGGGCTGATGTGCTGTGTGGCAAAACGCGTAGACGGCTGTGAATAGGGGTATAGGCTGCAAGTCAACTTTGCATTTAATGCAAAGTTGCTTGTGATGGAAGAGGGTGACTGGATCAGTGGGGGAAAGTCATAAAAGGAAGGGAAGGGTGGCTGTGGCAGGTGTTTGCGTGAGGGAGTGTATATGTATGTGTGTATATACATCGGCTAGAGGGAAAGAAAATCAGGAAGAAAAAGAGAGGCTGAGTTGGAAACTGAGAGACGAAAAGAGATCCTGGAGCTTGGATCAGGGGTCAGAACAAAAGAGAGGATAAAACCTATAACCAGAGAGAAAAACCTGAAAAGTTGGTAAGCATGCTCAGCTCTGTCTTTCCAAATTTTATGCATGTTACTTAGTTTGGTTTATGAGGCCTTATAGGGTGTAGAAAATGAAAGATAATGCAAAAAGAATGGATTGAAACGGTTGAGAAATCAGTAGGAAAAGCCGAGTTGCAGGTCATGGTGATTCAGGTTTTCATTTATAATTTTATGCATGAAACTGTGTTTAAATAACCTAGATGTAATCCTATAAGGTGCCGGAAATGATTAGAAAAGAAACAAAGTTAAAACCGTTGAAAAACAGTCACAAAAATGGAGAGAACCAGTCGGCCGGATTCTAGGTTGGTGGCCGAAAAAACGAAACTGGGTGTCGGGAAAACCAATTGGGTTGGGGCCGAAATATGCTCTAAATAATTTCTTAAGGTGCTAGGGTTCCTTTGGTGAAGAAATGGGAGATTTTGGACATGAAAATGGGAAGAAAAACGTGAGGGTTGGTCCCGGTCTCCGGTGACATGGTCGGAGAAGACGACCGGAGTGTTGGTCGGAAAGCCGTGTGGGTGCAGAGGCGACTTGGGCCGTTCCTGTTGGGTTGCTGTTTTGGTTTAGGGGTGTTGGGCTTGTTTGAGTGGGCTGAGATGGGTCTGTTAGATTAAAAGGGAAATTGGGCCTTTGTTTTTAAAGAGAAATTGGGCCTGTTTGGCCCAATAGATTCAAAAGAAAAATAAATAAATAAAAAGGGGGGTGGGGTTTCACAAGAAAGTGCGAACCAAGAGAATCGAACATTGGTGGGGCAATTGGGAGAGTCACGTGCGAGCCAATTAGGACGGGACAATCGCAGTGCCCAATTTGGCATGAGATATATATATATATGTATATAATTTAATTTAATTCTATTTAATTAATTAAATTAAATGCCCTGAAATGGTCCGGAACCCAAATAAGACAAGTCATATATGTATTATAACTATCTTGGACCTCTTAAGACCAACGGTGAGGTCCGTGACCCGAGACGAGGTCCCAAAAAATAAAAAGACCTGTAGGAACCTTGAAAATTGCCAAAATGCCCCAGAGTTAAAACACAGTCAAACGAACCCCAATTAAAATAAAAGAATAGTGCAATTTTATTATTTCGAATGTTCTGAACTCAACGGTAGAGTTAGATTTGCAAAAAGAGGTCTCGGGATGTAAGAAACCGTGAAAGTACAAAATGATCGTTTTGTCCTTTTTAGCCCGAATGTCCGAATTAAATTTTGCAAAAGCCTAAATCTATTTACCTCGACGTTCCAGACTTAACAGTAGAGTTTAATTTGGAAAAATGAAAACTCATAAAATAAAGACATAAAATTTGATAAATAGCATAATTCAGGTAGCAATTGAACTGAGTTGTATTTCATAATTTTAGGAACACGAAAACGCAAGGAGAAGGTGGTCTGACCTTCTGCATTTTCATTGTAGTTCTGCTACACTACGAGTACGTCTTCTTGAGTTGAGACCGACCATCAGGTACGATATATTGTGCTAAGTAAGAAATAGAATTAAGTTTAGGAATAACTGCCATGTTGACTTGATGATTCACATATCTGCTTGATTGCTTAAATGCTTATGTGTTTCCTATTATCTTTTTGAAAGTTGGTGGAGAATGTGGATCGTGACTGTGTATATCGCATGAGTTATCATAACGTGTGAATTATGTTTTCGAGAATTGTTGAGATTATGGAATGTGTAACTTAAGGCATGTGTTTAAGTGAACTATGTATGCATGTACCCTTGATGGAGGGATTTTGTGATTGGACTGTTATTGTGTAATACATTTTTTAAAGCATGCTTCATGTAATGACTTGAAATTTTTTTTTTTGGAATAAATGAAAATTTTTTTTTCTAAAAATAATTTTTGTTGGTTATTTTTATTATTATTGTTGTTATTAAATAATGTGGAACGTGATGTGTGTATATGGATGAGTGTGTGTGTTTAAAAATATTAAATGTGTGTGTATAATTATATGTGTACATATATATATATATATATATGATCTGATTTTGTGTGTGTGCAAGTGGGTATATATATGTATATATACATAGCAGTGCATGTGTTGTGTGCGCTGTATATGTGTGTGATTGAGTGTGCCACACTCAAAGTGGCATGGTGAGTGATTAAGTGTGGCAGTGGACTTCAGGATATGGGGAGGGAAGCAGGTCTGAACAGTGAAGGTAGGTCAGATCTCAGAGAGAGAGAGTAGAGAGAGAGAGGGTGTGATGCATGTGTGTATGTGTGTGTATGTTGGGTTAGAGAGAGAGGAAAGAAAATCAGAAAAGATAGAGGGAAAAAGAGAGAGGCTGAGCTAAGGAGTCTCGGGGCTTGAATCAAGCTTGGGCCAGGAGGAAGAAGGAGACACACGGCTCGAGAGAGAGAGACCCGAAACCAAGGTGAGTGAATTCATTTTCTGTTTTAAGGTTCTTTTGCTTGTTTAATTAATTTGAGTATAGGGTCTAGAAGGGTATGAAAAATAGAAAACAAGCCAAAAAGAATCAACCAAAATGGTTGAGAAATGAAGGGGGAAATAGGGGTTACGGTTCAAAAACAATAATCAATTAGTGGGCTAGGAAAATTTGAGCAAAACTTGAAATGGATGGTGGGGAATGATTGCTGTGAGGTGCAGAAAGAAATCTGGAAAGGGAGAGGGGGAAAATAGTGAAGAATCATGAGAATAGAGGGTCGACCGTAGAGTTGACCGACATGTTTGACCCCCTATTCGTGAAGATCTAATGGCTAAAACTCAAAACCAACCCTAGATATGAAATCTGCATGAAAAACCCAAGAAAACTGCATTTTTAAAACACTAAAAGTCCACCGAGAAATTATCACCGGTGCTGGAGAAGGCACCAGAACCCTACTGGAGCTTCGCCAGAAAAACGGGGAAGAAAGCACTGTTCCGGGTCGGGTTTGGGTCGGTTCAAGACCGACCCGCCCCTGCCACGTGTCGGCCTGCTGTTTTAAATTAAGAATGGATAAGGGTTGTTTGGCTACGGGTATACGAAAATTAAAATTAGAAATTAAAACAGGAACAGGGATATCCTATCCCTGTTTTGGATTAATCCCTGTTTGGCTAACCGAATTGAGAATAGGAAAATTTGGGAATTTACAGATTTACCCCTAGACTTTTTGAAAATTACGAATTGACCCTGTACTTCTTGGAAATCTGATTTGACCTTTGAACTTTTGAAAATTACACTTTGACCCCTAAACTTTTGAGAAATCACGATCTGACCCACCAGATTACAATATTAATAAAATAATAATTAATTAATTAATTAATTAAATTAAATTAATTATTTAAATATTCTAAAATAATCCGGAGTCCAAATGGGACAAGTCATTAGTGTATTTTGACTATCTCGACCATTCTGAGGCCAATGGTGAGGTCCCTTTTATGAGACAGGGTCCCGAAAAATAAAAGACCCGTAATAACATTTAAAATTACCAAAATGCCCCTGAATTGAAACACAGTCAAACGAACTCCAAATTAAGTAAACAAATAGTGAAGCTTTATTATCTCGAGCATTCCGG
This sequence comes from Nyssa sinensis, assembly GCA_008638375.1. NCBI lineage: Eukaryota > Viridiplantae > Streptophyta > Magnoliopsida > Cornales > Nyssaceae > Nyssa > Nyssa sinensis. Next base: position 28,239,116 of record CM018035.1, read on the forward strand.
ACTCAAACGATGGAGTCCGATTTGTGAAAAGAGGTCTCGAAATGAGAAGACCCGTAAAGGTATAAAATGACCATTCTGTCCTTTTTAGCTCAGATGTCCGAATTGAATTCCTCGAAAACCTAAACTTATTTTCTTCGACGTTCCGGACTCAATAGTGGTGTTTAATTTAGCAAAATAGAAATGTATAAAATAAAGACATAAAACTTGATGAATAGCATAATTCAAGTAACAAATGGACTGGGTCACATGTTATGATTTTAGGGACACAGAAGGGCAAGGAGAAGGTGATCTAACCTTCTGCATTCTACTGATAGTTCTGCTATACTACGAGTACACTTTCCTAAGTTGATATTGACCCATCAGGTACGATATATTGTGCTAAGTAAGAAATAGAATTGAGTTTAGGAATACTTGCTTTGTTGACTTGATGATTCACATGTTTTTTTGATTGTTCACATGCTTATGTGCTTCATGCTATCTTGTTCAAAGTTAGGTGATAATGTGGATGATGATTATGTGTATATCGCATGTGTTAGTATAATGTGTGGATTATATTCTTTGAGAATTGTTGAGACTATGAAATGTATGATTGAAAGCATGCTTTATGTGTGGATGAGATGCATCATTGAGATTACATTGTGGCATGAATGAATCAGAGCATATTGGCATAGTGTGATTCCTTGGGCATGGTGTGAGTTGAGCACGTGGTGCTGTGCATTATGAGGGTGCAGATCCTGTGTTGAAAAACCCAAAATCGGCCATTAGGTACTTGCATGCCTGACGGGTTCCGGACCATGAAGCGAGACATATATTAGTACTCGGGCTATCAGGGAAGGACCGTAAGACGAGACATGATGGCATAGAGTTGCATGGGTGTGTCACACATATTTTTATTGCATTGTATTAATGAGTTCCTGAATGTGTGATGAATCTTGTTAATACATTGTATGGATGAATTGGATGGCATGTAGGTTATAATTGTTTTGAATCTTGTTAATGCATTGTATGGATGAATAGGATGGCATGTAGGTTATAATTGTGCATGGAGATATAACTGTACACTTGCACATGCCACACCTTAGATTATGTTAATGAGTTGGATGACATGTAGATTATTTTTAGTACATTGTATGCATGATGTTGAATGCCATGTAGATATAACTGTACACTTGCACATGCCACGTCCTTAATTTTGTTTCTTGCATTAGCATTATATTGTACCAGCAGTTGAGCTGATCCATTCGTGGGACAACATTTCAGATGACACCCCAGCTGTGCGAGACATAGAGATGCTATAATTGTGGATTATGTTTGGCCCGAGGGGCGTACTTAATGTTGTACAAGGGGATATGCCCTAAACTATTTCCTATTATTGTATGTCGTGAACTAATGGACAAAACTAATTGCATTGTGTCAGAATGGTGAATTAAATTTGTGTTGAACGGTACTCGATTGTCCTTTATTTCCTTATTGTTTTATTTTCTTTTCGTCTAGTCAGTCGCGCCTCGGGTTCGCTGGAATTCGGGGCATGACAACGTGGTATTAGAGCATAGGTTTGAACACCTAGGGACAGTGGGAGAAAGTTTGGACCTTAAGTTATTTGGACTAGCTTGAGTGGTACGTTTTATGTGTGCGTGTTGCATTGGTGTGCATGAGTATGCACTATACTCAATTTCCCGGTAGGTAGGAAGCATGTGTGTTGTTTAATGTAGTCTTTAGCTGAGATTAGAAATGCATGACCGTATAATTTATGGGACAGGCCGTATGCCTAATTATTTGAGGTATAGGTTGTCCACTTAGTTATCTATACGGCAGGCGGTATGCCTAGTTATTTATGAAATAGACTGTAGACCTAGTTATCTACCTGGTTAGCTATGTTCTTATATATATGTATATGTACGCTAGGTTAGTACCCAACATTCATGGACTATAGTACTATGACTATGATATTTATACAGACTGGATTGGTTTCAAGTCTTGCGTTACAGTTGATGGATGACGCCCCATCAGCCAGTAACAAAAGGAGCTGTGATCCATGAAGGGTTATCACCTAGCTATAAAAGTAAGAAATAATGAAAGAATTTTAAAATTCTAAACTTTTGAATGAACAAAATTCTAATGAGGTAGAGAAACCATAAATTAAAAGGCACGTCAAAACCTTAAAATGTTAAAAAAAAAAAAAAAAAGATTTAGACTTGCGAAACCTTTTGTGTATAGATGGGATGACGGATACTTAGAGTGTTTGTCTTTAAAATTGTAAAGATGTCCTTGTGTTAGACCCTGTTTGTGGGGAGGTGTATTGTCTCTTAGATAGTATTCATTGGGTGTTGAATATTCGTAGGGCAGTTGAACACTAGTATGAATTGAGAATATGTATATAGCGTTGTTTAAATAAAATTCTTCCTGGTAAAAGGCTACGTTAGAAATTTGTGTTAACTGTTTAAGTGTAACCCACGAGTAGGAATGTGGTGACATTAATTATGCAAGTGTTGATTTAGCAAGTATGTTATGACACGTTATATTCGTTACTTGTGAAAATGTAAATTGTTGACAAGTGCATGTTTAGTATTTGTCTAAATGCCTATGTACAATATGTGACCAAAGGTGTTGATATTTTTTTTTCTTGGACTTGTAGACATGCCACCAAGACGAGCTCCTATGAGAGTCAGACCATCTAGACGGGGTAGACCTAGGACTACTACCCAGCCCCGACGCGACAGACCCAGAGCTACTGCCCCTGCTCCTGACATAGCAGATGAGGTTATTGCCCCAACTGACGCACCTGCCCATAGCACAGCTGAGGAGGTTATTGCACCTGCTCCTGTTCCTGCTCCCACTCCAGTGGAGGAGGTGGAGTAGACTGTTGGCGCTAAAGACATGGTGGCCCTTTTACAGGAGTGTCTCTGTACTATGATGGAGGCCCGTACTACCGACGGTAAGACCAGGGATACCTTCGTGATGAAGGTGTTCCAGAGGATGAGATCCCCTACCTTTGCTGGACAGTCGGACCCACTAGTTGCCGAGGAGTGGTTGAGACAGATCACCCGGATCCTAGACTCACAGGGGATTACTGAGCCCCACTTGAGGATCAGATGTGCCACATTTCAGTTCACAGACCTGGCCAGTCAATGGTGGGAGGTAGCCGCTAATAGATTGCATAGATTTGGTGAGGGATGGGATGCATTTGTGGCCATGTTCAATGACCACTATTTTCCAACAGCGGCTAGTGTTACATCCCGCACCCCACCCTACGTGGATGCGAAAGATGTGATGCCAGTTAGCCGCCTTGCCAGTCTCCGATCGACAATACGACCAACCAAAGGCATTCTTCTGAACCTTACAGTAAATTACATTCCAAATGTTGTGTCAGAACAACGGAAATTAAAACCTTTTTATCTCGGGAACGCAACTCATCAATATACCACAATTAGAGGTATGTACCACAAAGCAAGTCTATAATCAAACAATTAATAACTCTAAGCCACAGATCACATCCACAACCAGACATAAAACACAGAGCATATCTAATCCCTCTAGAATACCATTACCATGAGCCATGTCCCTACATATCTCTTGTACGTGGATAAGTCAACTATATCATCACACTCAACTGAATAGCTAGAGTTAACCAATCAGAACCCAAGTCTCCACATTTTATTGCGATCAGATCTTTACTTGGGAATGCCTTTCAGTCTACACGAATCATGTTTTTGTGCTTTCTAATCCAATGGAGTTATATCCTGAAAAATGTTAAATAAATGGAATGAGCTTAAACAAGCTCAGTGAGTAACATAGGTTCTTGCCATGGGTTTCAAAACCAGTTCATATATATATATATATATATATATATATATATATGCACGCTCAAATGCAACTCAGAGAGAACAATGCAGCTCAAGTAGAACAGATACAGCTCAAATAAAACAGATACAGATCAAATAGAACGGATACAGCTCAAAGTGCCTGAACCTTCCCCAGGCAGTGTGGGATGCCGCACAAGATAATCCGTCAGTCACCCACCCCACACATAGAGGCCCATGTCCCCATAGCACACTACCGGTTGGGGTCGGTATCAGAGCGGAACAGATCAGATAGGATTGAGCGGATGCTGAGTTCTGGGCGTCCCACAGAGTCAGCTATTCATCTACTGATATACTCAATCCCGTAGTGGGCCCCAGATAAGACTCAACATGACAAACAGAATCAAACAGACTCCAAAGGACAGGTAACAGAACAATAGACTTCAACAGAATCAACAGGATATATCAGAAGACAGGATAGAACAAAATCATGCCACAAATAATACAGATCAAGAGGTATGCATGAAAGCATATGCATTTAAAACAGTTCAGTGTATAAACAGTTCAGCATATAAAGTAGTTCAGTATACAAGTTTAAGTAATACAGAAAATATACGCCAAGTTAGGAGTCCGAGTTACTCACAGACTTAATGCTTATCTCCCTTGCACAGATATCCTGATATTCTCCAGATACGTCTTTAGGCACGTCCTTCGTATCCTAAATAATCATCTTCCATTACAAACAGATTAGAATATAACAATTCATGTCTTATTTATCAACCTAAGCATCCATCGGGTCACCTATGATAACCTAATGGTCTATTACCCTCTCACTGGGTTTCAAATAGGCTATTATATCCTTTAATTAAGCTTAGTAGCTATCAGGATGATAATCTAAATCATTTAGACTCTATCGTTATCTATCAAGCACTTATTTAATCTTTATGAAAAGCATTATAATTTTGCAAAGTCCAAAACTAAATTTATCATTGCATTTAGACCTTAGATTTAATATAAATTCTATATTCCTTGGTCTCATTAAAATATTTGCTGGTTGCTCTATTAGCATGGGATTTTAATATCAATTTCCATGGGCCTTAGTTTGCCTCTTCAGTTTCATAAATAACAAGCATCTATCAAATTCTACCTAATTAATAACAACGGTTTGCCAACAACGAAATTCTAAAACAGAGAGAGAATGAGTTCTTAAAACAGAAGAAACAGAGCACAGAAATCTTACCTTGATCTCACCACTCTTTTATGTATCCTCTTTTTTTTTTTTTTTTTTTTTCATTCTGGCCCAACCTTGTAACAAGTATACCAGTCCAACGACTCACAATTTCTGCAATATGTTCTGCTCCAACAGTCTCTGCTAACATTAAATTCTCTTCTGTGCTCCTTTCAAGCTTTACAATCACAGGCTTCATTTCAATATCTGAATTTAGCAGCTAATCTGATCAAGAGCAAGATAAATAAAATTTGTAACCTAAATTTCTGCTATAGCTTAATTACCCATTGCAGCCAATCTAGCAGCAGGTCCAACAATGCCTACCACACCAACATCCAATAGTTACATTTCCAAAAACTAGGATTCTGCTTCCCGTGTGTATAATTTAAGACTTCAACATTTCCAACCTTAAGACGCTCATGAGCTTCTCCATTTTCATCAATTTCCTCATCGCTAGCCCAGCAAAACAGGTTCAGTCCCAGTTCTCTTCCTCTGTTTTTCACCAACACACCTGGGTTTGTTCCCTTTATTTCCCACTCTAAAGCCTCTACCAATTCCTTCTTGCTGCAACTACCTCAAAACCGTCTGATACTTACTCGACCGACAAATCCTCTGGACCGCAATCTATTGTTTCCTTTGAAAATCTCTGTAGCCAAAACTTCTTGTCCAAGAATTCTGGGGCAATCACATCAGTGGCCTCGAGATGTAACCGGGGCAAAATGGCGATCAATGCCGCAGCACAAACTAGCCCCTGATCCACCTCTGTTCTCAACTGGAAACGGTAGAACAGAGGAACCCCACAAAACCTTACTAAACCAAATCGACCCTCAATCATTCATCCAATAATTAATACAACGAGAACCATTCTGTGCAGCGAACTACTTCACTCTGCACTTCCGTTCCCCCTTTACACCGTTACACAAACACACACACCGTCATCGCCCCAAATAGAACAGCTCACTCCACCATATCCTCGTTGCAACCGCTGCCTGCAACGGCCTCCATTTCCTCTGTTTTCTTACCAAGCAAAACAACAGTAACAGCAGCACTAAAACCATATAAAAAAAATCCCAAATTCAGGTATAAAAATCTGCTGCTTCAAATTTGAAATCAACATGACTAGCCCATCAAATTGGAAGGCAGGTGTTGCCGCACCGCTGTTGCTGCACTTCCGTCCCTCTTGCATCGCTACACAACATACACATATATACCCCCTTACATGCATACGCACAAACCTGCTGCACCGCCCTTTGCGGAATTCCTCTAACAACAGCGCCTACTGTTTGCTGCTTGCGTGGGATTTAATTGACAGAAGACAGGTGAAGATTAGGAGATGCAAATTGGGTCGTAGAGATCTGGAACCAAAGATTATTCTTCCAAGCTTTATTAGGTATAAATCTATAAACGTGGAACGGTCTAGAAAGTGGGAGAGTTTTCCCTTGGTCGGTGGTAGTTAGAACCTTCCACCCAACTCTTAATTTTTCCTGATTCTCTCTCACGTGTATACCTATATATGATATAATTCTAGCAGCTTCTTTGAAGCTTCCAATAATAATAATAATAATAATATATATCTATATATATATATATATATCTTATTTTGGCTCCTTCTTTTGAACTCCAGAAGAATATAAATATAATTTATATTATACTTGCACTAATATATTTTCCCACATATTTCTATATATATATATATATATATATATATATAGAACCATACATACATATATGCGTCTAAGCATAGGTTCCGTTATATAATACGGTAATATTTAATCTTCTTATTTCATAAAATATTAATTTATGGAATACCGGTACATTTGGCATAAAGCCAGGACTCGATATTATAAATATTTATTTTAACTGATATTGGATATGTCACGACCCGAAACCCACCCTGTGCGGATTACCGGATCGCGACCGCCGCCCCGAGACCCGAAGGCCTCGAGACAAGGCTCATACATAAGCAACAATATCAGACAGCGATGCGACCTGTGGTTGCGGAAGCGTGAAAAACTTTTTTCTTTTCTTTTAAAATAAAACATCTGCTGCATATCCATCTGATACTGCCGCTCTTCATAGCGGTACACATAAAGATAATAATCAGAGCATAATAATATTAACTAAAGGTTCTACATAGTACATATCCATGTGCCCCTCGGGCTTAAGTACATCATTGTCCAAAATTTCTATTACAAAAGTTTAACTGATAATGGGTCCTACTACTACCAAAATATCTCCAAGGACCTATTGGAGTTGCCATTCACTGCTCCCCATATTGAGCAAGTGTCCAACCTTGATCATCACCTAAAAAATGTTAGGGAGTGGGGTGAGCTTCGAAAAGCCCAATGAGTAATTCCTACATCTATCATGGGTTTTCAATTGGTAGAGGTTTCGTACATGAGAATTTATAAAATACTCAACTACCAATTGATCGTATACTTGAACATAGAGAACATGCATTCGTAAAATATGTAGCTTTGAAACATTCAAGGTATTCAAGCTAGAACATATATTTCCATAAAAGAGTAGGTGTAATTCAAAACATATAACTTAAAATCATGTAAACATGTATAGTGAAAATGGGGGATAAAACCTGCTTCCATTTCCAAAATCGTTTGTCATATTTTCTCTCTAATTAGGTGGAATCTGTTTCGAACCAGACTCCCATTTTACGTATACGTGGAGATATCTCATTTGCCTGGGGGATTAGATCCTGCTACCAGACATTACACATGACAGGTCAATTGAGTTTCGTATGACCCAAAATCCTGACTATGTGTTGATGCACATGATAGGTCCATTGAGTTCCGTACAACTCACCACACTACCTATGTGCTTATTATTTATCTTGTAAAACATTTATCATATGACTTTTATATAAAAGCCTTTCATGAGTATTTAAAATGTGTGACGTATAACTGTTGCAATGATGCTTCAATACTTGTAATAATCAAATTTAGGATGTTTGAGGAAAATCAGACATGCCAACTATTTTGAAAGGAAAACATTTACGGATATAATATGTAAATAATCACGAAGCATGTCATGGCAGAATATTAAAAAAAACAGAAGTCATGAATACTGAATTTGACATATCAATGCTGTAAATATTTGATCTAAAAAAATATCTGTTGAAATCCGTGGAGTTAAAGCCTCCACTTCAAATGCAAGATTACTCACCTCGGTCCTTTAGGGTTAGCTCTATTAAGGCGCCTTCCCTTTACCTTTCTCTTTCCTTAGCCTATCAAGATTTATGAAGATTCCATAAATTTCATATGTACTCAATCAACTTCATAACTCACTAAGTGTAGATTGTGAGAAGCCTAAATCTTTATACCTGTCCGACTTATAGCTGTATTACAGATCTAGTAACTTATGTTCTTAATGATAATAATAATACCTGCGACGCCATTCGGCTAAGGTTTCCGTGTTCTCTCTTTCCTCCTCCAATTTCCTTTTTTCCTCCTTCTTCTTTTTAGCTTCTGCCACCATGGCCTTGGTGGGTGATTTGAACATGAAGGGGTTTACCGAGACGACCTCTGTCACCTCGGCTATCCTGACAAATCTGTCGATCACCCTCTGTCGATGCAACAGTTCTTGCATGAAAGCCTGTTGCTTTGGGTCCTTGGCCCTTTGGGCCTTGGTCATGATCGTGTACTTGGGTCGTTGTTCTTCCATAATTCACCTAAGATCAATTTATGAGTTAGAAATTTTTATTCTAAGGTTGATGTGTTGTCGTGTCCTCGTATATGCCGTAGATTTAGTACTTTGGCATTACTTTACTTTATAGTCATCTGACAGATGCTATTCATCAAATTTTATGTATCTTTATTTTAGACATTTCTTTTGGTCGAATAGACTCTACCATTGAGTCCGGAGCGTCGAAGAAAGTCAGTTTAGACCTTCTTTGGTTTAATTTGACTTTTGGTGTACTAGGGGTAATTTGGTCATTTTACCCCTTTACGTGTCTTTATTTTTTCGGGTCCCGTCTCATAAAATGGACCCTACCATCAGTCTCAGAGTATCCAAAATAGTAAGGATACACTATTTATTTGTTTAATTCAGACTTCGTTTGACTTGTTTAGGGGGAAGGGCAATTTGGTCATTTTGACATTTTTAGGGGTCTTAAATTTTTCGGGACCTCACCAATGGGCTCAGAGGGTCCAAGATAGTAAGGTTACATATATAACTTGTAATTTTTGGACAACGGGCCATTTCGGAGTATTTAATTTAATTAATTTCATTTAATTAAATTAATCTTGATTAAGCATAATATATATATATATATATTATTTTGTACATAAATAGAACAGGTTGAATAGGATGGCACGCTGGCCAGCGTGCCATCTCCCTCCCCATACGTCCCACGTTCGAATCCTGTAAGGTGCAAATGCACCTTTTTTATTTTCGGATTTTATTAGATATATTATATATATATATTGGTGCCACATAAGACACACGCAAGCGCGTGGCCAAGTGGTAAGGGAGACTGTGTGGGCGCGTAGGTCAGGGGTTCGATACCCCGTAGCAACAAATCCCTTTCTTTTCTTTTAATTTAAACCGTTTTATATATATAAGTATCAGGCCCCCTAAAACGACGTCGTCCCACTAATTCGGTGGCAAGCCCAGAGGCTGCCACGCGTCCGAGTCGACTCGGTCAGAGCTTTTGAAACCGAGTTGACTCACTGTCACCCTCTCCATTCGATCCATACGGTTGCCCTAGTTGCAGGTTTCCAATTCTTCCTATTTCGTGGATTTTGGCTCAACGATTCCCACCTGTTTTCGATCCAAAACATTTCTAAGGTATAAAAGACCAGTTTGGCATTCATTTTGGACTTTAAAACCCCTTCATATGTTCGGTTTTAGACTGGATAATCCAAACTGTGCCTCGGTCGTATATGCCCATTTTTGAGTCAAACTCGATGGGGTTTGTTCTGTTGTGATCCTATCTTCATGGGGATCCCGTTCCCATTCATAATAGTGGGTTTAGTCGCGAGTTTGTGGGGTTTGTTTTGGAAACCCGAAACTGTGACTCCATTTTTGGAGGGTTGTTTTTAGGTTTCTTGATCGCGGTTAAGTGTTTATAACATTCTCTTAGAGTCTAGTTGAGGTTCCAATAATCCAAACAAGGTTTTGTTCACATGATTTCAGACCTGCTTTTAGCAAGGTCCATCAATGGCGGTTTTCATGGGTTTGGTGTTTTCTAAGTGTTTTCAAGCTTAGATCTCATGCTTAATCACGTTTATTTACCTTAAACATCATATATATAAAATCTAGAAGCTAAAACAGTTCATGCATAGCAAAATTTCTAGAGAGAGAAAATGATAGTTTTTTGTATTTTACCTCTAATAGTGGCCTTCTCTCTCTTTCCTTCTTCCTCCGAGACCTCCCTTCTATCCTTCTGAATGCCCAGAACTCTTTCTCTCTTTCTCTATGGCCGTGTGTGTGTGTGTGTACAAGTACCATACATTTTGTATAAGGAGGGTTATCATGGCAAATCTGATTGCCCCTCTCTTTGGGTTAACCCATTTCAGGCTTCTTCATGAGTGGCCTGAATTACCACTGTTGGGCAGGCCATGAGTGGCCGGTTGTGTGTGTGTGTGGTGTTTGACTCACATATATATATATGTATATATACATGGCTCAACCCTAATACCCTTGGATAATACACACACCTCCCTCACTTTTGTACACTTTGGACAATAGCATGCCCTATTATACATACATTTCATACATACATATTTTGGCATACATGCATGCATGCATACACAGACACATATATATATTCATGTATAATTATATATATATTTAAGGTTATAATTATTTATATAGTATATATATTTCTGCATTTAATTATGTATATTAATTGTTACAATTTATTTCTTATACTTAAAATAATTAATTACTTTAAAAATTAATTATTTTCTTAAATGTATTATCTTGTAGTAATCTTCGTATCCTCGTAATACGTGCCTGAATTCTCGTGCTCGTATCTAAAATCGGTAGTTGACGTGAAAATATAATTATCATCAAAATCGACATGTTGGTGATTGCAACGAAAGTGATGTACAGTCATCCTGATTTTTCAGGACACTTACTTAAAAGTTCGTGCGTCGGGGTCGACACCGACCTCGTTACTAAAGGCGTCGATTTCTAACTTTAACACAACAGCTTAATAGTCCCTAATTCGGGTCGGGGTATTACAGGATACCCGTTCATGTCATATATTGAATTCATATTATTTTTATAATTAATTTTTTGCATCCCATTTTTTAACCTCGGCACTCGGTTGACCGAGTCGTCTATTTCCCGAGCATATATTATTTTTTTTATGGTCTGAATTAATTTCATATTTTCTAATAATTAATCCAATCATGGTTTACTGTATTTTGGGTTATCTCAATTTATTAATATCACGGAACTAATTTTTATTATATTAGGGTGCCGGCTCGGTTATGTCAGATTTTTGGGCTATTACAGCTAGGGTTGGATTCAGGGAGGAGTTTAAGACGCTTCTCCAGAGGGATATGACTGTGACCCTAGTATGAGTCTCGATTCACTGCTTTGGGGAGGTTTGCCCCACATATTATCGGGAATGAGGAGTTAAGGGTCTACAATTTTCTCAAGGGGCTGAAGACCTCTATTAGAGACAGACTGGCTGGCCACATCGTAGAGACTTATGAGGAGGCAGTGATTATGGCCACCAGAGTAGAGAGAGCTGGCTGATCTCAAGGGGATTAGAGAGTCCCGGGCCCAGGGTAGGACACCTACAGCACAGCCCCTATACCTGCCTCGACCTATAGACCACAGAAGAGGTACCGAGCTAGTACTTCTTCTGCACAGACACCACCGGGACCCCTCCAGTCATTACCCCCCAGACTCGTCCTACCAGCCACTTCTAGAGGGGAGGGATCACAGAGATCTTTTTCGTGTTACATGTGTGGACAACACGGTCATAAGAGGGCCGATTGTCCTCTGAGAGACTCCAGCCTAGTACAGGGAGCCGGATCTAGTTAGGGGTCGTTTCCACCGCCGGCATAGAGTCAGGCCAAGAGGACTCCACCGATTTGCTACACTTGCCGCCAGCCAGGCCACGTTAGGGCCAACTGTCCTCAGGGGCAGACTTCCTAGGACTCGCAAAGGCTGTCCCATTACCAGCCCATTTAGACATCTCTGCCCCTACCACAGTTAGACTATGGACCCCCAGCGCCACATTTTCAGCCTGCACCCTCGGTGCAGAGTGTTAGGGTCCTTGGGCAGAGAGAAAGGGGTAGGCAGAACCAGACCACCCAGGGTCGCGTTTATGCAGTAACCGTGCCTGAGGCATCTACTTCTAGACCTCCTACGGTTCGAGGTATATCCCTTGTTTTAGTTTATGGACTAGCGTATTGATAGATTTTAGTGCATCTCATTCATTCATGTTGGCCATGCTCATACGTGTATCTGCATATTCTTGAGGTGGATTTTAATACTTGAGTACTGATGTGATAGGTTATGTGTTACCTATTGGATGTTGTTTGATTGATTCTGAATATACATGCTAGTTTAGTATCTGTTATAGTGTTACGACCATGATTTTATATACAGACTGGTTGTCATTAATGCATGCATAAGAAAATGTTTAAATATGTTTATATGTATATTTGTGTTTAAATACAGATGGGTAAAGATTGATATGTGTTCTTGTTTTAAATTGGTAAAGAATTTGACTAGTGTTTGTTCTTTTGAACCTTAGTGCACTGCTTTAAGTTTCATGATAGTAATTCTATGAATTGGGTTATTGAATCGCATTGTAGTATGGGTGATGTACGGATGATGCCATTGTGATGAATCACTAGATGATTTAATGGCTTAATTCGAGATTAGTTAGATGGCTAGTAAGTATGTGAGAGACTTTGAGGTGTCCTTGTAAACATTGAGTAATTTTCTTTTATTTTTGTTATTATGTTGGGTTGTTGAGGTGGATCGTGAGGATTGGATGAATTTGAGAAATTGGCATTGAGGAGCCAATGTATTTTGAGAATTTCATTACGTGTTGTGACATGTGGAGTGGGCCGTTACAGATGGGATCAGGACTAGACCCTAGCAGGGAGTGTGGAGATGTCTGCACACCGCTGCACGCCCGTCCAAGTGGACGAGGTTCCTTTGGGGGGAGAGGGTAATGGGAGAGAGTAATGCATTCCACATCGCCTAGGCTGAGGGAGAGGTAAATGGCCCATAGGTAAGGCTGCACGTCTCCATGTCACAATAACCCTTGGTATTACTCTTTCTGAATTTTGGTTAAAGAAGTATTTTAAATTTTCAAATTTCGGGACGAAATTTCTTTAAGGAGGGAAGGATGTAATGACTTGAAATTTTTTTTTTGGAATAAATGAAATTTTTTTTCTTCTAAAAATAATTTTGTTGGTTATTTTTATTATTATTGTTGTTATTAAATAATGTGGAATGTGATGTGTGTATATGGATGAGTGTGTGTGTTTAAAAATATTAAATGCGTGTGTATAATTATATGTGTACATATATATATATGATCTGATTTTGTGTGTGTGCAAGTGGGTATATATATGTATATATACATAGCAGTGCATGTGTTGTGTGTGCCGTATATGTGTGTGATTGAGTGTGCCACACTCAAAGTGGCATGGTGAGTGATTGAGTGTGGCAGTGAACTTTAGGATATGGGGAGGGAAGCAGGTCTGAACAGTGAGGGTAAGTCAGATCTCAGAGAGAGAGAGTAGAGAGAGAGAGGGTGTGATGCATGTGTATATGTGTGTGTATGTTGGGTTAGAGAGAGAGGAAAGAAAATTAGAAAAGATAGAGGGAAAAAGAGAGAGGCTGAGCTAAGGAGTCTCGGGGCTTGAATCAAGCTTGGGCCAGGAGGAAGAAGGAGACACACGGCTCGAGAAAGAGAGACCCGAAACCAAGGTGAGTGAATTCATTTTCTGTTCTAAGGTTCTTTTGCTTGTTTAATTAATTTAAGTATAGGGTCTAGAAGGGTATGAAAAATAGAGAACAAGCCAAAAAGAATCAACCAAAATGGTTGAGAAATGAAGGGGGAAATAGGGGTTACAGTTCAAAAAAATAATCAGTTAGTGGGCTAGGAAAATCTGAGCAAAACTTGAAATGGATGGTAGGGAATGATTGCTATGAGGTGCTGAAAGAAATCTGGAAAGGGGGAGGGGGAAAACAGTGAAGAATCATGAGAATAGAGGGTCGGCCGGAGAGTTGATCGACATGTTTGACCCCCTATTCGTGAAGATCTAATGGCTAAAACTCAAAACCAACCCTAGATATGAAATCTGCATGAAAAACCCAAGAAAACTGCATTTTTAAAACACTGAAAATCCACCAAAAAATTATCGCCAGCGCCGGAACCCTACTGGAGCTTCGCTAGAAAAATAGGGAAGAAGGCACTGTTCCGGGTCGGGTTCGGGTCGGTTCAAGACCGACCCGCCCTACCACGTGTCGGCCTGCTATTTTAAATTAAAAATGGATAAGGGCCGTTTGGCTACGGGTATACGAAAATTAAAATTAGAAATTGAAACAGGAACAGGGATATCTTATCCCTGTTTTGGATTAATCCCTGTTTGGCTAACCGAATTGAGAATAGGAAAATTTGGGAATTTACAGATTTACCCCTGGACTTTTTGAAAATTATGAATTGACCCTGTAATTCTTGGGAATCTGATTTGACCTCTGAACTTTCAAAAATTACACTTTGACCCCTAAACTTTTGAGAAATCACGATCTGACCCACCAGATTAAAATATTAATAAAATAATTAATTAATTAAATTAAATTAATTATTTAAATATTCTAAAATAATCTGGAGTCCAAATGGGACAAGTCATCAGTGTATTTTGACTATCTCGACCATTCTGAGGCCAATGGTGAGGTCCGTTTTACGAGACAGGGTCCCAAAAAATAAAAGACCCGCAACAACATTTAAAATTACCAAAATGCCCGTAAATTGAAACGCAGTCAAATGAACTCCAAATTAAGTAAACAAATAGTGAAACTTTATTATCTCGAGCATTCCGGACTCAAACGTGGAGTCTGATTAGTGAAAAGAGGTCTCAAAATGGGAAGACCCGTAAAGGTATAAAATGACCATTTTGTCATTTTTAGCTCAGATGTCCGAATTGAATTCCTCGAAAATCTAAACTTATTTTCTTCGACGTTCCAGACTCAATAGTGGGGTTTAATTTAGAAAAATAGAAACGTATAAAATAAAGACATAAAACTTGATGAATAGTATAATTCAAGTAACAAATGGACTGAGTCACATGTTATGATTTTAGAGACACGGAAGGGCAAGGAGAAGGTGATCTAACCTTCTGCATTCTACTGATAGTTCTGCTATACTACGAGTACACTTTCCTACGTTGATATTGACCCATCAGGTACGATATATTGTGCTAAGTAAGAAATAGAATTGAGTTTAGGAATACTTGCTCTGTTGACTTGATGATTCACATGTTTTTTTGATTGTTCACATGCTTATGTGCTTCATGCTATCTTGCTGAAAGTTGGGTGATAATGTGGATGATGATTATGTGTATATCGCATGTGTTAATATAATGTGTGGATCATATTCTTTGAAAACTGTTTGGACTATGAAATATATGATTGAAAGCATGCTTTATGTATGGATGAGATGCATCATTGAGATTACATTGTGGCATGAATGAATTAGAGCATATTGGCATAGTGTGATTCCTTGGGCATGGTGTGAGTTGAGCACGTGGTGCTGTGCATTATGAGGGTGCAGATCCTGTGTTAAAAAACCCAAAATCGGCCATTAGGTACTCGCACGCCTGACGGGTTCCAGACCGTGAAGCGAGGCATATATTAGTACTCGGACGATCGGGGAAGGACCGTAAGACGAGACATGGTGGCATAGAGTTGCATGGGTGTGTCACACATATTTTTATTGCATTGTATTAATGAATTCCTGAATGTGTGATGAATCTTGTTAATGCATTGTATGGATGAATTGGATGGCATGTAGGTTATAATTGTTTTGAATCTTGTTAATGCATTGTATGGATGAATAGGATGGCATGTAGGTTATAATTGTGCATGGAGATATAACTGTACACTTGCACATACCACACCTTAGATTATGTTAATGAGTTGGATGACATGTAGATTATTGCTAGTACATTGTATGCATGATGTTGAATGCCATGTAGATATAACTGTACACTTGCACATGCCACATCCTTAATTTTTTTTCTTGCATTAGCATTATATTGTACCAGTAGTTGAGCTGACCCATTCGTGGGACAACATTTCAGATAACACCCCAGCTGTGCGAGACATAGAGATGCTATAATTGTGGATTATGTTTGGCCCTGAGGAGCGTACTTAATGTTGTACAAGGGCATAAGCCCTAGACTATTTCCTATTATTGTATGTCGTGAACTAATGGACAAGACTAATTGCATTATATCAGAATGGTGAATTAAATTTGTGTTGAACTGTACTGGATTGTCCTTTATTTCCTTATTGTTTTATTTTCTTTTCGTCTCGTCAGTCGCACCTCGGGTTCGTTGGAATTCGGGGCGTAACAGCTTCTTCATATGTGGATAAGATGTCTTATTGAGATTGCATAATGGCATGGTGGAATCAGAGCATATTGGCATAGTGTGATTCCTTGCAATATGGTGTGAGTTGAGCATTTGGTGTTGTGCATACTGGTTACTCCGGCCGTCGGGGAAGGTTCGTAAAGTGAGACATACTAGTTACTCAGGCCGCCGGGGAAGGTCCGTAAAGTGAGACATACTGGTTACTTAGGCCATCGGGGAAAGTTCGTAAAGTGAGACATACTTGGTTACTTAGGCCGTCGGGGAAGGACCGTAAAGTGAGTCATGGGTGTGACATGGAGTTTGCATGGGTGTGTCATGCATATTTTCATTGCATTGTATTAATGAATTCATGAATGTGTGATGAATCTTGTTAATGCATTATATGGATGAATTGGATGGCATGTAGGTTATAATTGTGCATGTAGATATAACTGTATACTTGCACATGCCACGCCTTAGATTATGTTAATGAGTTGGATGGCATGTAGATTCTTGCTAGTACATTTTATGGATGACATTGAATGACATGTAGATATAACTGTACACTCGCACATGCCATGCCCTTAATTTTGTTTCTTGCATTAGCATTATGTACCAGTAGTTGAGCTGACCCATTCGTGGGACAACATTTCAAATGACGCTTCCTGTACTTGAGACTTGAGGAAGTCTTGCAGAGTGGAGGAGACATGAACTTAGAAGTATATTTGGCCCTCGGGGCGCATTTTGTGATGTACAGGCTTAAGCCTGAATGACCTGTTGAATATTTTTATTAATTGTGCTTTACATGGATGTACATTGAAGGAAATGAATGTAAGTTTGAGTTGAATCCATTAGATTGTCCTTTATTTTATTTTCCTTTGGCTTCGTTATTTGCACCTTGGGTTCTCGGGAATTCGGGGCGTGACACACGTACTTTTACAATGACTTCTTCTAAGTTGTAATACGTGGGTATCTCTTGGAGAACATATCAACGACATTAATTGAGTTGGAATGTTTTTTTAGATCAGTGCCAAGACGTTGAAGTTGGAAGTACTAGAGAAGCTTGAGATGGACGTTTTTGTAATCCTCTACAAGCTTGAAATGATCTTTCTTCTAGCTTTCTTTGATGGCATGGTCCACTTGGCTGTGCCATTGCTGTAGGAAGCTAGAATTGGTGGACCGGTCCAATATCGTTGGATGTATCTAATTAAAGGTGCATCAACATAACTTAATAGTTGATATATCCTATATGTCCACAGATACTGTTCATTAATTTGTTGAATTATTATTGCCACAGATTCTTGTACACATTAAAGCAATACGTGTGTAACAAAGCACAACTAGAATGATTAATTACTGAGGCATACGTAGATGTTGAATGTCTCGCATTCTATTCTATGCATCTTGAAGATATTGAGATGAGATTTAATCATGAAGAACAGAATTGTAATAGATGTCCACTGCAACCACGATCTATCTTAGCGATGTTCAATCAGAATATACGAACATTAGGTGTTTCGTCATATGAATGGTGTCCTCATGAAGACTTAGCAAAAACACATTATATCGTACTCAATAATTATGATGAGACATTGCCATATTTTAAGTAAGTTTACCGTGCACCTTCACAATGCTACCTTATTAGCGAAAACCAACTTATAAAAATTATATCTTATCTTATGTAGTGAGCATACGACTAAGCTTCAAAGAGAAAATGTTACAAATGTAGAGCAAATACTACAGAAACTATTTCCTAAGTGGTTTGAAAACCGTGTTAAGTATAATATATCTTATTTTGATATGAATGACTTAATTGATGTGTATTCATTTATTTTTCTACTTTTAATCCTATTAATAGATAAAGTTCTTGCATAACCAAGGATAGTCTAATGTGTACGATCAACTATATGCTTTGGCATATGGCCCAGATGAAAGGATATTTCGGTACATCGGTTTCATTATTAATGGTGTTCGCTTTCAACTATATAACTCGGTTTATCTACTCAAATGTAATTGGTGCGATGTTAGTAACAGAAAGACCAGAATGCAAGTTGATAAACATTTCATAAGTGTTAATATGTTCCGATTAGCATTTAAGGATGATCCTTATGTATTGGCTTCACAAGTCAAGCAGGTATTCTATTTGAAGGATGCAAAAATAACAGGTGAATGGCATGTTGTATAGAAAATACAGTCTAGAAATGTGTATGATGTAATCGAACTTCAAGATAGAGATGAAGATTTAGACTGGAATGAGGAAGCACTATAAGAAGAGTTTCAATCGGACTATGATGGTATTGTCCAGCATGATCAAGTGCATGCAACACCTACGGTCCAGCTGAATAGGATTGGCGTAGCACCCGATCATGTCATAGCTGCTGCCTTCTGAAATACTGTGTAATTAGATTCGAGGGACGCAACATTCATCAATGATAATGATGATGATGATGATGATGATGATGATGATGAAAGTGATTTTGATGATGACACATTATTGGAGTATTGTTCTAATAATGAAAAAACAACTAGAACAGATGATATAGACTTTGACGAATAATTGTCCTAGGTATTACATGGGTAATGTCGGATATCAATTTATTTAGTTAATTTTTTATGAATAATTGTTGAGTTTATTATATGTGTAATTTTCGATATTAATTTGTTCAGTTAATTTTTGACGTTTTTCAACTATTTTTGTACTTATAGATATGGCAAGTCCCTGTACACGCCGTCGATTACCCACTACCCTAGAATCAAACCCACTGACCCCTGTTACTATGATAAGTACTAGCCTATCCTTAGTAGGCTCGACTGTACCTACTCCTGCTATAGCTCTTGCTCCTACTCCTACTCTTGTTGATGGTACTGCTACTACAATACGTATGTTATTGATTTTGAATTCATATTTATATATTCTTGGTACTAATTGTTTCTATGATATTTTTTCAAAAAGGTCCGACCTCCATGCCCAGATGTGGGCATCGTAGGTCGAAGAATACCAGATTATAGCGATACAGGGATGCGTTTGGGGGTGCCCGCATTGTCATCAAGATCCCTGAGGGTACGACCAGGCTTGTGGGTAGGTGGGGCACAGGATTTTTCCACCGAGATCGACATCATTTGCCAGCTTCGTGCACCACTCCATGCCTCTACTTGGGATGATGTCACCAATGAGAAACAACGGGGGGCCCACAACCACATATTAGAATGTCTTTTATTATTTAATTTCATTTATTATTTACATATGTAACTAATCTCGTCTCTAATCTTAATGTGAAATGATTTTGCAGGAGAAATTTGATATTGGCCTACATTTACCGCATGTGCAGAAGGTAGTGGACAGGTAGCTGGGGGGGTGCGTTTTAGGGATTACCGTCACATGATGCATGTGCAATTTATGAAGGAGGTAGATGCAAGCAGAGAGCCTCACAACAAGCCCTACAGAAGGGTGTCCTAAGAAGGTTGGGTTGTCCTATGTGACCGGTAGGACATAAAAGAATTCAAGGAAATCAAACTGCCCAATTAATATTTTATTATAATTTATTATATATATATATATTAACATTGTTATTTTAATGTACAGGTTGTTAATGCAAGACAGAGGGAGAGTAAGAGCAAGCAGAAGGTGAATCACAATGGTGGTTCACGTTCATTTGTATGCCACATGCACGATATGGTAATTATAAGTCTGTCTATTTTTTAATATTAGAAATATAACAATTCAGAATCTTAGCTTAATAGTGTTATTATTATTGCAGGGTGACCCGGATACTGGTGTGTTGCCCAGCCCCATTGATCTTTAGCACAGGACGTACTTCAGCCTAAAGAAAGGTTGGGTGGACCTAGAGTCACAACGCTTATACAAAAGTTTTTACCATATACATACCACTATTACAAAATTTAAATTTTATAAATATTTGTAATATAGATAACATAACATTTATCATTTTGTAGGAGGAGATGTTGAAGAGAAGTGAACAGCCGACCCCCGAGGGAGAGGCCCCGATGACTAATGACCAGATACTTGAGGTCGTTTGGGTTGGAGGCGTGGATGGGTCTGAGGCCTAGGGGTGGGAGTCCGGCCGACACCGACATCATCTTTAGTGGATAGAAACGCAAGATTCCAATTGGCCACAGAGATGGTCAAAGCACCAAAGCACCGTAACACTGAGTTGGAGCAAAGGTTGTCCCATCTTGAGGACATTGTGCACACACTACTACGGCAGTAGGGCGACCCTTCTCAATCTTAGTAAGTTTAAAAGCAGCAACATTTGTTAGAACTAGAAATTTTTGCATATCTAGTTCACACACCTCAAACTAATAAAATACACATGCTCAAACTTATGGAACACAATTTAGACGCCCGGTTTGCAATTTATGTAAAAAACAAAGGGACTTAAGTCCCCAAAACGGCCCATTTTAGCCCTTTGACCACCCAAAATGGCCGAAAATGGTCAAACCATTGCCAAACCAACTCACACACCTCACAACAAATAAAATACATGTGCTCAAACTAACAAAACACAATTTAGATGCCCGGTTTGCAACTTACACAAAAAAAAAGGACTCAAGTGATCAAAACGGGGCCTTCTGGCCCTTTGATCGCCTAAAATTCCCGAAAAAGGTCAAACCCCCACCAAAACACACACCTCATGGATAATAAAATACACGTGCTGAAACTTACAGAACACAATTCGGATGCCCAGTTTGCAACTTAAGCAAAAAAAGGGACTTAAGTGATCAAAACAACCCATTTTGGCCCTTTGATCGCCCAAAATGCCTGAAAATGGTCAAACCATCACCAAACCAGCTCAGACACCTCATGAATAATAAAATATACATGCTCAAACTTACGAAACACAATTTGAATATCCGATTTGCAACTTACGCAAAAAAGGGACTTAAATCCCCAAAACGGCCCTTTTTGGCCCTTTCTCGCCCAAAATGCTCAAAATTTGAAACCACCACCAAACCAGCTCATGCACATCAAGACTAATATAATATACATGATCAAAATTATGGAACACAATTCAGAATCCCGGTTTGCAACTTATGTAAAAAAAAAGGGACTTAAGTCCCCAAAATGGCCTTTTTTGGCCCTTTGACTGCCAAAAATGCTCGAAAAATGGTCAAACCATCACCAAACCAGCTCAAACACTTCATGAATAATAAAATTCACATGCTCAAATTTACGTAACACAATTCAGATGCCCGTTTTTTAACTTAGGCAAAAGAAAGGGACTTGAATGCCTAAACTAGCCCCTTTTGGCCCTTTGACAGCCCAAAATGCCCGAAAATAGTAAAACCACCACCAAACCATTTCACACACCTCAAAAATAATAAAATACATGTGCTAAAACTTACAGAACACAATTCGGATGCCTAGTTTGCAACTTATGCAAAAAAGAGAAAGGACTTAAGAGATCAAAACGACCCCCTTTTGGCCCTTTGACCCCCCAAAATGCCCAAAAAATGGACAAAACACCACCAAAGCAGCTCACACACCTCAAAACTAAAACAATTCATGTGCTAAAACTTACAGAACACAGTTTGAATGGCCGATTTGCAAATTATGCAAAACAAAAGGACTTAAGTGCCTAAAATAGCCCCTTTCGATCCTTTGACTACCCAAAATGCCCAAAAATAGTTAAACCACCACCAAAATAGAGAAAACACCTCAAAACTAATAAAATACATGTGATCAAACTTATAGAAGACAATTCGGATCCTCGGTTTTCAACTTATGCAAAAAAAAAAAAAAAGGACTAAGGGCCCAAAACGGCTCATTTTGGCCCTTTGATCGCCCAAAATGCCTGAAAATAGTCAAACTAGTTCACACACCTCAAAACTAATAAAATAAAAAAGCTCATACTTATGAAACACAATTCATATGCCCGATTTGCAACTTAAAAAAAAAGGGATTTAAGTGATTAAAATGGCCCCTTTTAGCCCATTGACTGCCCAAAATGCTCGAAAATGGTGAAACCACCACCAAAATATCTCACGCACCTCATGAATAAAAAAATACATGTGCAAAAATTTATGGAACACAATTCAGATGCCCATTTTGCAACTTATGCAAAAAAGGAACTTAAGTCCCCAAAACGGTCCCTTTTGGTCCTTTGACTGTCCATAATGCCCAAAAATGGTCAAACCAATACCAAACTAACTCATACACCTCACAAATAATAAAACACACATTCTCAAACTTATGGAACAAATTTTGGATTCCCGGTTTGTAAATTATGCAAAAAAAAAAGGACTTAACATCCCAAGACAGCCCATTTTGGCCCTTTAACTGCCCAAAATACCCGAAAATGGTCAAACTACTACCAAGACAGCTCACACACCTCAAAAACAATAAACTACATGTGATAAAACTTATGGAACACATTTCAGATGCCCGGTTTGCAACTTATGAAAATAAATGGACTTAATTGCCCAAAATGGCCCCTTTTGGCCCTTTCACCGCCCAAAATGCCTGAAAATGTGAAACCACTAGAAATACATCTCACACACCTCACGAATAATAAAATACATGTGTTCAAACTTACGGCACATTTTGGATGCCCCGTTTGCAACTTATGCAAAAAAAGAGACTTAAGTCCCCAAAACGGCCCATCTTGGCCCTTTGACTCCTAAAATGCCCAAAAATAGTCAAAACACCACCAAAATAGGTCTTATACCTCAAAAATAATAAAATACGTGTGATCAAACTTACATAACATAATTCGGATGTCCGGTTTGCAACTTATGCAAAAAAGGGACTCAAGTCCCCAAAACGGCCCATTTTGGCCTTTTAACCTCCCAAAATGCTCGGATATGGTCAAACCACCATCAAAATAGATCACACACCTCATGAATAATAAAATAAATATGTTCAAACATATGAAACACTATTTGGATGCCTGGTTTGCAACTTATGCAAAAACAAATGGACTTAAGTGATCAAAACAGACCTTTTTGGCCATTTGACAGGCCAAAATGCCTGAAAATGGTCAAACCACCACCAAAATAGCCCACACAACTCAAAAATAATAAAATACACATGCTTAAACTTACTGAACACAATTTAGATGACCAGTTTACAACTTATACAAAAAAAGGACTTAAGTGATCAAAACGGTCCATTTTGGCCCTTTGACCGCCGAAAATGCCCAAAAATGGTCAAACCACCACCAAACCAGCTCAAAAATCTCATGTATAATAAAATACACATTCTCAAACTTATGGAACACAATTCGGATGCCCGAGTTTCAACTTATGCAAAAACAAAAAGGACTTAAGTATCCTAAATGGCCCCCTTTGGTCCTTTGACTGCCCAAAAAGCCTGAAAATTGTCAAACCACCACCAAAATAGTTCACACACCTCAAAAATAATAAAATATAGGTGCTTAAACTTACAGAACACAATTCAGATGCTCGATTTTCAACTTCTGAAAAAAAAAAAAAAAAAAGGATTAAAGTGCCCAAAACGACCCATTTTGACCCTTTGACTGCCCAAACTGCCCGAAAATAGTCAAATCACCACCAAAACAGTTTATACAACTAAAAAACTTACAAAACGCAATTTGGATGCCCAATTTATAACTTATGCAAAAAAAAAAAAAAAGACTTAAGTGATCAAAATGGCCCCTTTTAAGCCTTTTGACTGGCCAAAATGCTCGAAAATGGTCAAACCATCACCAAACTAGCTCGCACACCTCATGAATAATAAAATACAAGTGTTAAAACTTACAAAACACAATTCAGATGCCTGTTTTGCAACTTATGCAAAAAAGGGACTTAAGTCCCCAAAACGGCCCCTATTGGCCCTTTAACTCGTCCATAACGCCCGAAAATGGTCAAATCACCACCAAACTAGTTCATACACCTTAAAAATAATAAAATACACTTTCTAAAACTTATGGAACACATTTTGGATGCCTGGTCTGCAACCTATGCAAAAAAAAAAAAGGATTTAAGACCCCAAAACAGCCCATTTTGGCCCTTTTACCACCTAAAATGCCTAAAAATGATCAAACCATCACAAAACTTCCTCACACACCTCATGACTAATAAAATACATGTGCTCAAACTTACAGAACATATTTTAGATGCCCGGTTTGCAACTCATGCAATAAAAAGGGACTTAATTTTCCAAAACGGCCCCTTTTGGCCATTTGATAACCCAAAATGCCCAAAAATGGTCAAAAAACCACCAAAACATATCACACACCTCAATAATAATACAATATATGTGCTCAAACTTACAAAACATAATTCGGATGCCCGGTTACAACTTATGCAAAAAAAGGGACTTAAGTCCCCAAAATGTCCTCTTTTGGCCTTTTAACTGTCCAAAATGCCCAAATATTGTCAAACCACCACCAAACTAGCTCACACACCTCATGAATAATAAAATACATATGATCAAACTTATGTAACACAATTTTGATTCCCAGTTTGCAACTTATGCAAAAAAAGAAAGGACTTAAGTGATCAGAATGGGCCATTTGGGCCCTTTGTACTTCCAAAATGCTTGAAAATGGTCAAACCACCACCAAACCAGCTCAAAAACCTCAAGAATATTAAATTAAACACAATTTTGATTCCTGGTTTTCAACTTATGCAAAAAAAAGGACATTAGTGCTAAATATGGCCCATTTTGGCCCTTTGACTACCCAAAATGCTTGAAAATGGTCAAACCACCACCAAACCCACTCACACACCTCAAGAATAATAAAATACACGAGCTCAAACTTACAGAACACATTTTTGGATGCCCCGTTTTCAATTTATGCAAAAAAAAAAAAAGAGACTTAATTCTCTAAAACGACCCCTTTTGGCCATTTGATATCCCAAAATGCCCGAAAATGGTCAAACCACCACCAAAACATATCGCATACCTCAATAATAATATAGTATATGTGCTCAAACTTACAAAATATAATTTGGATTCCCGATTTACAACTTATGCCAAAAAAGGGACTTAAGTCCCCAAAACGGCCTCTTTTGGCCCTTTAACTTTCCAAAATGCTCGAAAATTGTCAAACCACCACCAAGCTAGCTCACACTCCTCACGAATAATAAAATACATATGCTCAAACTTATGTAACCCAATTCGGATGCCCGGTTTGTAACTTATGCAAGAAAAGGACTTTAGCGCTAAAAATGGCCCATTTTGGCCCTTTGACCCCCCAAAAATGCCCAGAAATGCTCAAAATATCACCAAACCACCTCACACACCTCATGAAAAATAAAATACCCATGATCAAACTTACAGAACACAAATCGGATGTCCGGTTTGCAACTTTTGTAAAAAAAATTAATTTAATAATTTTTCTTAACTCTTTTTTTTTACTCACATCTAATTGTGAATAGCTGACAGCTTTTTTCATCCTTTCTTTTAGACATTATGTATATATTTGGATCAATTTTTTATTTACTACTTAATTGTATTCAAAATTATTTTGTAATAAAATTTTGTTACGTATATGGAAAGAATTTAATTTCTCTATTATTTGGAATATGATTTTATTACATTATTGATGACATAGGTTTGAGCAGGTGAAATAAAAATTAGTTGAATGTAATAATTACTGGTGCAAAAAATGTGAAAGTACTATTAGTGGCGCACAATTTGTGCGCTAATAGTGGACTATTAGCGGCGTATAGTGTGCGTCACTAATAAAAGTAGACAATTACTGGGGTACACAATTTGCGCTGTTAATAGTGAACTATTAGCCACATATAGGGTGCGCCGTTAACAGTCTACTATTAGCGGCGCATCCTAATTCCATTTGGTTTTTTTTAGCGACACCTATTAGCGGTGTTTGAGAACGCCGCTAATAGTGTTTAATTAGCGACATTTTGTTTTGACCGCCGCCAATAGTATTTGTGACACCACAATTGGCGGCATTTTTTGCGGTGCGTAGGTGAATACCATTAAAGGTTATTAACGGGAGTTTTTGGATTATTAGCGGCACTTGTGAACGCCGCTAGTAGTCTTCTTTTTTTGTAGTAAGGTAAGTTGTCCATTGCAAATATCTCATAAAACCTATTAGGATAGCATTCATTTTTGTAATATCCTGACCCAGGATATGCCACATATACCAAGGTAGACCCGATTAAGTAGAATATCACCAGTTGTAAACCGAGCTGTTAAGCTCTATATCATCGTATTTCATTGGACTGAACGATCTTAAATGTAAATGGTTTATTTTGTACCACTAGTGCCGGGCGACACCCGAGCAACCCAGGACCAAACCTTGTATGCGTGCACGCATGCATTTTCATGCATGTGCACATTGCATGGATGCGTAGTATATTTAATATTAGTGTATGCATATGGTTATAGAAATGGGCATAGATGCATATATATATGTGATATACCATAAAAGAGTAGGCCAATCAGCACTTGACACGTATGACCATGAATCCAACTCATACTCGGCTAACGCGGCTCTCGCTCAGCCAATGACTAAAAGCTCAAGCATCGAGATCAACACAAAAGATCGGAAGTGACCGAACATATGCCTTCAGAGCACATATATCCGGACAAGGGTCTCAGAACTGATCACAGGGTCCAGACCAACACTCTAGACCTCGTCACCGCCTTAGCGGATGCCGAGCAGGGAATAAGGAAGCAGTCTTCAACAAGGAAACAGTCTTCAACAAGGGAACTACCATCTATGGTTATCTCTATGTAATAGTCAACAAGGTAACTGCAATCTCCGATGATCAAATCCCTACAATCATGGCTCCGAATCCTAATCAACTTAGGAAGGCCACGGTCTATAAATTAAACCCTAAAGGTACGCCTTATTTTCATGCTCATTCTTTTGGCTTTCAATACAGTCTTTCAATTCCTTTTACTTACTTAAGCATCGGAGCGGCTACCGCCGGAGCCAATCCGGTGGTCCTCTGATCGTCTTTCAATACAGTCTTGCAAAGTCTAAATGTCTCAAGCCCATTTCGACTCGCAATAAGTATGGGCTCTTTTCCTCTTCTCTTGCTTCTTTCTTCTTAAGTCTAGGAATAATGTCTGCTCCTTTTGAATCCCCAAATGTAAGTGAGGGAGTAGGAAATCCTTCTGAGATGGCTGTACCGTCTCTTGTGGAAAATGTAGGTAACCTTGCTCCCGAAGATATTGGGGAGAGGCCTGTTGATCCTCCCCCTAGTCCTGAGGTTAGGATAGTTGATGCCTTTGAAGAGCCCCGAGACAGGGCTGGAGAGACCTCTGGTAGGTCTTCCCATAGAGAAGAGGGTGAGAGTGCTGTTACTCAGAGCCTTCTGGATGAGTGGACGGTAAAATATGATTTTCCCCCAAATGTGACCTGCAGAGTACCAGGCCCCATGGATCGTCCCCAAAATGTTGAAGCCGGGGAGATTTGTGTTTATCTTGCCTGGTTCGAAATGGGCTTGAGACTCCCACTGTCGGATTTAGTTAGGCAATTCTTTTGTTGCTACAAACTCTGCCCTGCCGACCTGAATCTCAATAGTTGGCGGCAACTACTAGGGTTTGTAGTGTTGGGACACCAAAACGAGGTAGATGTGTCTATGGACCTGATCCGTAGTAATATGGATCTGAAGTTCAAGAAGGCAGAAGGTCTTTTCTACATGTCCTTTGAGAAGGGGTTCCGACCCCTGTCCTCCGTTCCCACTTCCAATAAAACGTGGAAGAAGTGGTACTTCTTCGTCGGAGGAGGATGGGAGCATGAAGACTTCCAGGATGGAGAGGCCTCGCTATTCCCCCATGCTACGGGTCATAAATGTGAGGCTTATTTCCTTATGTTTGCTTTAGCTTTGTTATGCCTTCCGAACTAATAATCTGATATATCATTCCTTACTTATGTGCAGTCAAGAGTGCTTGGAAGAGGCCCGAGTTTACCGACGCACTGCGAGATCAGTACCGAGTGTTGCTTTCGACTTCTAACCGGGCTCATACTGTTATTATAACTCCGGAGAACTTGATGGTTGCTCGTACTACAGAGCTCAAGAAGAGGCTGACGTCAAAGTGGGCTGCGGCGGAGCCCCAAGTGGTTCCCTAAGGGCCATCGTCTGCTGGTAGTGCGAGAGATGATCTCCTGGATCTCCAGATCCATCATACAAGGTGAACTTGGGCACCATGAACTTTCTGGGCCTCTCTTCTGACATGATGGCATGAGTGAACGAGGTGGCTAGTCTTCCGAGCAGCCTGGCCAACTCGTCTTGCTCTGGAGGGTTCTGAGGTCCTCTCAAGGAGATTGTTTGGTCCATAAACTCGGCAATCTCCTCTACCCTCCGCTGGTCTCTGATTTTGACGTCTTGTGAACCCTACCTGACAGCCTCGGCTTTAGGGTAGTAGGGTTGAGTACGCCCTTCGGACGGAGGAGGGTTCCGAACCGGAGGGATCCGAACCGGAGGGATTGGTGCTGCATGATGAGGCTCCTGCGGTGCCGGATGTGCTCTCGAGGCCCTTGGAGTTGGGGCTCGAGTAGTGCTCCGGTAATGGATGTTCGGAACGAAGGCTGATGTTCCCCAACCTGGAGCTGCTGACGGTTGTGGATCTCTGCCAACGCGGGCAACGCCCAGGGGGTGCCCAGGCTGGTAAGTTGGAGCCTGCTCATGAAGTTCTTCATTCTCCGTGGCAATAGGAGGTTGCGTTCCCGTAGCGAAGTTGACCGGTGGGTTAGGAGAACCCGCTGCTTGGTTTTGTGTGAGTGTTGCCACCGTTCTAGTGATGGCAAGCAATTGTTCCTGCACTAGTTCATTGTGTCGTTTGATCAATTCGATCTCTTGTCGTATAGGATTGACCGCTGGTCCCCTTGTACGAGGAGCAGGCGGCTGACGTTGAGAGTTTTGCGAATTCTGAGTATTCTGTCGCGGTCGGAGCCATGGTTTTCCGGTGAGGAAAGAGATGAGTTTATGAATAGAGCACTTGGAGATTAGTCGTTCCCACAGACGGCGCCAAACTGATGCTGCACTTTTCGACTCGCAATAAGTATGGGCTTCATGACCTGTAGAACACTCAGAAAGACGATCAGAGGACCACCGGATTGGCTCCGGCGGTAGCCGCTCCGATGCTTAAGTAAGTAAAAGGAATTGAAAGACTGTATTGAAAGCCAAAAGAATGAGCATGAAAATAAAGCGTACCTTTAGAGTTTAATTTATAGACCGTGGCCTTCCTAAGTTGATTAGGATTCGGAGCCATGATTGTAGGGATTTGATCATCGGAGATTGCAGTTACCTTGTTGAATATTACATAGAGATAACCATAGATGGTAGTTCCCTTGTTGAAGACTGTTTCCTTATTCCCTGCTCGGCATCCGCTAAGGCGGTGACGAGGTCTGGAGTGTTGGTCTGGACCCTGTAATCAGTTTTGAGACCCTTGTCCGGATATACGTGTTCTGAAGGCATATGTTCGGTCACTTCCGACCTTTTGTGCTGATCTGGATGCTTGAGCTTTTAGTCATTGGCTGAGTGAGAGCCGCGTTAGCCGAGTATGAGTTGGATTCATGGTCATACGTGTCAAGTGCTGATTGGCCTGCTCTTTTATGGTATATCAGTTACTCCCCCCCCCCCAAGTCCTAGTTTGATGCTAACAAGCAACTAGGGCTAAGCCTTTTTCGGAGAGTCATGTGTCCTACCTGTTCGCCTTCCAAGGCAACTGTTGGGGCATCATTTATTGCGCAGCCGGAGATTAGGTCTTTTCAAGACCATCATTGTACTAGGCCGATAGTTGGGTTTCTCGAAATCATCATTGTTCCGAACCGTCATGGAGTTTGGACATGGTGGGTCCCTTCTGATACTGTGCTTATAAATACGGGGTGAGATTTTGAAATGACCTTTTCCCCGTCATTTTCACTGTGCTAGAAGATTTGATCCGCAATTATTGGTTTGTGCGACCTTGAAGAACACTGGTTTCCTGAATTAGAACAGGTTCGACCGATCTTTTCTCTTCTCTTGCTTCTTTCTTCTTAAGTCCGGGAATAATGTCTGCCCCTTTTGAGTCCCCAAATATAAGTGAAGGAGTAGGAAATTCTTCTGAGATGGCTGTGCCATCTCCTGCGAAAAATGTAGATAACCTTGCCCCCGAAGACACTGGAGAGAGGCCTATTGAACCTCCCTCTAGTCCTGAGGTTAGGATAGTTGATGCCTTTGAAGAGCCCCGAGACAGGGCTGGGGAGACCTCTGGTAGGTCTTCCCATAGAGAGGAGGGTGAGAGTGCTGTTACTCAGAGCCTTCTGGACGAGTGGAGGGTAAAATATGATTTTCCCTCAAATGTGACCTGCAGAGTACCAGGCCCCATGGATCGTCCCCAAAATGTTGAAGTCGGGGAGATCTGTGTTTATCTTGCCTGGTTCGAAATGGGCTTGAGACTCCCATTGCCGGATTTAGTCAGGCAATTCTTTTGTTGGTACAAACTCTGCCCTGCCGACCTGAATCTCAATAGTTGGCGGCAACTTCTAGGGTTTGTAGTGTTGGGACACCAAAATGAGGTAGATGTGTCTTTGGACTTGATCCGTAGTAATATGGATCTGAAGTTCAAGAAGGCGGAAGGCCTTTTCTATATGTCCTTTGAGAAGGGGTTCCGACCCCTGTCCTCCGTTCCTACTTCCAATAAAACGTGGAAGAAGTGGTACTTCTTCGTCTGAGGAGGATGGGAGCATAAAGACTTCCAGGAAGGTGAGGCCTCGCTATTTCCTCGTGTTACGGGTCATAAGGGTGAGGCTTATTTCCTTAGGTTTGCTTTAGCTTTGTTATGCCTTCTGAACTGATAATCTGATATATCATTCCTTACTTATGTGCAGTCAGGAGTGCTTGGAAGAGGCCCGAGTTTACCGACGTACTGCGAGATCAGTACCGAGTGCTGCTTTCAACTTCTAACCGGGCTCATACTGTCATTATAACTCCGGAGAACTTGATGGCTGCTCGTACTACAGAGCTCAAGAAGAGGCTGACGTCGAAGTGGGCAGCGGCGGAGGCCCAAGTGGTGGGGGAAGCTTCCTCCCGAGCTGAGCCTGATACCCCTCTTGAAGTAAAAAGGAGGAGGTTGATTTCTGGCTCTCCCGAGCCAGCCCCTGCCGACGCTGAAAAGGAGGCCGAGCCTGCCGGTCCTCCTACCCCTTCCGGTCCGAGCAGAAGGACCAGGAGGGGAAAAGGGCCTGCTGCACCGTCCGAGCCGTTTGATGAGCCGGACTATCAAATTGCCAAGAAGGCTTTTGATCAAATATGGGCTCAAGGCACAACTCACCGAAACCTCGGGAACCTGGCTACTATACATTGATGGATCGTCAACCAATCAAGGTTCAGGAGTAGGCCTGGTACTACAGTCCCCTGATGGGCTCACGTCAGAAAAAGCAGTCAGCCTGGGATTCAAAGCTTTTAACAATGAAGCAGAATATGAAGCCCTAATCTTAGGCATGAAGCTTGCCTCGGAATGCGAGGCTCAGAACCTCAATGGCTTCTCAGACTCCCAACTGGTGGTGAGCCAAGTCTTGGGAGAATTCACCATTAAAGATGATAAGATGCTCCGGTACTCCGAACTGGTGAATCACTTAAGGCATTCCTTCCAAACATTTACTATTCAGAAAATCGAAAGAAGCCAGAACTACAGAGCAGATGCTTTGGCTAACATGGCGTCCCGCTTAAAGTCTGAAGCAAACTCCAAAATCAAAATCTCCTTTCAGCCAGGATCCAGCATTGAGGACACCCAAATTGCTCAAATTGATGAACAGCCCCAGAACTGGATGACTCCAATCCTCCAGTACCTGAGATCCGGGCTCCTCCCAGAAGACAAAAACAAAGCTAGGAGAATCCGAATCAGAGCGGCTCGGTACCTGATCCTGAACAACAAGCTTTACAGAAGGTCGTATTTTCAACCTCTGTTAAAATGCTTAGCTCTAGAAGAGTCACAATATGTCTTGGCTGAAATACATGAGGGAATTTGCGGGAATCATAATAGGGGCAGAACTATAGCCCACCGAGCTCTATCTCAGGGCTATTACTGGCCTAGCATGTTGAAACAGGCTAAGGAATACGTTCGGAAGTGCGACAAATGCCAAAGATTTACCCCATATCAACATCAGCCTCACCACGAGCTCATCCCGATTCCTAGTCCTTGGCCCTTTGCTCAGTGGGGGATGGACATCGTGGGTCCATTACCAAAGGCACCTCCAAACAGGAAGTATCTCTTGGTGGCCATTGACTACTTCTCTAAATGGGCCGAAGCTGAACCTCTAACACATATCACAGAGAAGGAAGTCGAGAGCTTCACCTGGAAAAATATTATCTGCAGGTTCGGCGTACCACGTGTGATTATCTCCGACAATGGGACACAATTCACTGGTAAAGGCTTCAAGAAATTCTATGAAAATCTCAACATTAGGCAGCACTTTGCCTCTCCAGGCCATCCACAAGCAAATGGGCAAGCAGAGGTCACCAACCGAAAAATCCTTGACGGGTTAAAGAAAAGGTTGGAACAAGCCAAAGGAAAGTGGGCAGAGGAACTCCCTGGAGTTCTTTGGGCCTACAGAACAACCAGAAGAACTCCCACCTCTGAAACTCCCTTCTCGCTAGCCTATGGGATAGAAGCAGTAATTCCGGTTGAGATCGGTATGCCAACCCTGAGGACTGAAGCCTTTGAGCAAGAATCCAATGATCAGCAACTGATGGAAAATTTGGATCTACTTGAAGAGAGAAGGGATCAAGCCAGCATCAGGATGGAAGCCTATCAACAGAGAATGGTCAACAAATCCAAGGTAGGACTCCAGACGGTCAGCTTTCAAGTTGGAGACTTTGTCTTAAGAAGAGTCTTTCAAAACACCAAGGATCCTACCATGGGAAAGTTGTCACCAAACTGGGAAGGCCCCACAAAGTAACAAAGGTTGTTCGGCCTACCACCTACTGGCTAGAAGACATGACTGGGAAGCCTGTTCCTAGGCCATGGAACGTGGAACACTTACAGAAGTATTATCAATAGAGATGTTTCTTTTACTTCCATAGAATGTTCATGAATAATGCACAGGCCTCCAGAGCCTGGTCCATAATGTACAAGTCTTTGCACTTGGTCAATCAATAATGCACAGGCCTCCAGAGCCTGGTCCATAATGTACAAGTCTCAGTACTTGGTCCATCAATAATGCACAGGGCTCCAGAGCCTAGTCCATAATGTACAAGTCTTTGCACTTGGTCCATCTATAAATGCATAGGCCTCCAGAGCCTGGTCCATAATGTACAAGTCTCAATACTTGGTCCATCTATAAATGCACAGGCCTCTAGAGCTTGGTCCATAATGTACAAGTCTCAGTACTTGGTCGATCAATAATGCACAGGCCTCTAGAGCCTAGTCCATAATGTACAAATCTCAGTACTTGGTCCATCTATAAATGCACAGGCCTCCAGAGCCTGGTGCATAATGTACAAGTCTCAGTACTTGGTCCATCAATAATGCATAGGCCTCTAGAGCCTGGTCCATAATGTACAAGTCTCAGTACTTGGTCCATCAATAATGCATAGGCCTCTAGAGCCTGGTCCATAATGTACAAGTCTTTGCACTTGGTCCATCAATAATGCACAGGCCTCCAGAGCCTGGTCCATAATGTACAAGTCTCAGTACTTGGTCCATTAATAATGCACAGGCCTCCAGAGCCTGGTCCATAATGTACAAGTCTTAGTACTTGGTCCATCAATAATGCACAGGCCTCCAAAGCCTGGTCCATAATGTACAAGTCTCAGTACTTGGTCTATCAATAATGCACAGGCCTCTAGAGCCTGGTCCATAATGTACAGGTCTTAAGTACTTGGTCCATCTCCTAATGCGCAGGCCTCCAGAGCCTGGACCGCCCTAATGCACAGGCCTTCCGAGCCTGGCCCATCTTCAATTAGTAGACTCTGTGATCCAGTCCATCCAAAGGCAGAAGTTCTAAGCATCTTCGACCAAAACTCACACAAGTCTCCCAGATTTGAACTCCTCAAAGCTGACAATTAGTTTATTTTGCTTATCTACCAACGAGCAACAAACAGTACAAGTGCCGAACAAATTTAAAGAATACTATTTCAAAACTTCAAGTTTTGTGCAAAGTTTCTTTGATCTTTTCTTGAGACATACAGAGGAGTTATTTATCAGAAGTGCACAAAAGGGTGATCTAACTCAGAAAAACACATTCAAACAGAAAAGAACATCAAATCTGAGAAGAAGAAACTCAATTTTATTGATGATTCAGAAGATTTACATCAGTACAACAAAGACTGGAAATAAAACAGAGGCTACAATAGAGACATCATTACATAGGCTACTACAGAAGCTACTACAAAAGCTACAATTTGCAACATCATGGCTTTTTGCCTCGGATGATAAAGGGGCACAGGATCCAAACTTCCATTACCGCTACCGCCGGTTTCATTTGAAAGGAAGGAATCCTGAACCCCAATCGGCAGCAAGGAGCACCCAGGCCATTTCATCATCACTATCACTGATCTCACGACCAACGGATGATGAGGGCTCTGGGTCTCAGGGGACCTCCACTCATCTTCTTCACACCAGTTGTCTCACCCCAGCCGATTTGAGCAAGGGTCTCTGCCAAAACATGAAGAAGAGGAGGCACCCCACTTGCGTCTTCATCACCAACGCTCCAAGCCTCGGTTGAATCAAGGAGGGACCTCCACCAATCGGAGGAATCTCGACCGGATGCCAAAGGGGACAAGAGGACTTGTGCCTCCTTTAATCCTTCCTTGGAGACTGAATCAAAGGGGAGGATAACTCTCGGCCACAGTTTAATCATTCCTAACTCAGACAAAGAATCATCCATCATCTCCGGGCGAGTGGCAAAATTCCGGCAGCATCTAGAGTCTCTCTTACAAGGGAACAATTTGGGAACAAAAGGGTTAAGTGCAACCGTGTGCCCTCGTTTCCATATATATAGACCCTTGAAGTCCAAAAGCCAACCAACTGAACCGTCTCAACGGTGAAAAAGAGATTGGCCTCGAAATCCCAAACGACAATCGAATAAATAAACGGTGTATTAAATGTGCCTCTTCGATATACCAAGAGATAGGGTACAGAGCTCTCTGAACAAAAAGCTACAGTAGAAAAGAAGAGGGAGGCAAAGTCTAAATGTACAAGCCTCCCATCCGGTATATAGACCCTCCAGTCTTATCTATTGTATGATAGGCCGTTCATATGACAAAGGCCAACAGCTCGGATATATCCTAATCCTAAGGGCTCGGAAACAGCAATGTCGGTCATTAAATGTACAAGTCTCAGTGGACGGAAGAATGCGAGAAATCCTTTCAAGAACTAAAAGAATGCGAGAAAGCTACTCTTGTACCATGCAGTTTCCAAAAACGCGGTCAGCTCCGCATTAATCAGACAGGACAGAGGAGTGCAGAGGCCTATATTCTACGTCAGTAGGGCACTACTTGACATGGAAAAGAGATATCCAGAAGTAGAGAAGCTGGCCTATGCCTTAGTCATATCAGCTCAGAAGCTTCGACCTTATTTCCAAGCCTATCCAATCGAGATCCCAACTGCGTATCCTCTAAAGTCAATACTGAGGAAACCTGAGGTATCAGGAAGATTGGTGAAGTGGTCTATGGAGCTAGGGGAATTCGACATATCATATGTACCCCGAAACTCCATCAAAGGGCAGGCCTTAGTTGATTTTGTTGCCGAGTTCACCCCGGCACTTCAAAACAAGGCACAACTCACCGAAACCTTGGGAACTTGGCTACTATACATTGATGGATAGTCAACCGATCAAGGTTCAGGAGTAGACCTGGTACTACAGTCCCCTAATGGGCTCACGTCAGAAAAAACAGTCAGCTTGGGATTCAAAGCTTCTAACAGTATGTAGACATCAGAGGACCAAGTGGTGGGGGAGGCTTCCTCCCGAGCTGAGCCTGATACCCCTCTTGAAGTAAAAAGGAGGAGGTTGATTTCTGGCTCTCCCGAGCCAGCCCCTGCCGAGGCTGAAAAGGAGGCCGAACCTGCCGTTCATGTTTCGGCCGTTCCTCCTGCCCCTTCTGGTCCGAGCAGAAGGACCAGGAGGGGAAAAGCGCCTGCTGCACTGTCCGAGCCATTTGATGAGCCGGACTATCAAATTGCCAAGAAGGCTTTTGATCAAATATGGGCTCAGGGCCCTCATCGATACAGAGGGGATGACCCCTCAAAGCTGATGACTGAGACGATGAATCTCCAGATGAGGGTAACTTCTGAAGCTTTTCTTGTCTTTTCTGTTTGTTTGTTCGTTCAATCTAACTTGTCTGTCTTGCCTTGTGTAGAGCATGCATAGTTTGGCTGCTCTGATGGTGACTCCCATGAGCCTCGAGGAGGCTGAGAAACTGAAGGCTGAAATGGACGAAATGAGGTTGGAGCTTGGGACAGCCCGATCCAAGGTTCAGACTGCTGAGGAGGGTTTGAAGGAAGCTAGCACCAACCTTGCCGTGGCAGAGTCTGAGAGTGACATATATGCTCGGCAAGTTGAGGGGCTTCAGGCGGAGTTGGTTGAGCTCCGAAATTCCTTCGATCAGAAGGTTCAAGAGGCAGTTGATTATGCCAAGATTGAGACTGAGACAGAATTGAAAGAGGAAGTTGAACAGATGGGTGATGACCTGATCCGGTTTGGTTTTGAAAGCTTCCGAACTAGATTTCAGGCTCAGTTCCCAGATTTTGACGTGTCGTCGATCGTTCCTCTTGAACCTGCCTCGTCTGGTCCTGATCCGTACAAGACGGTTGGGGCTACTGCCCTTAATCTGGAGGAGGACCCAGGCCTTTCTGACAAGGCTTGAGGCTTTTATGGGCTTTTTTATTTTTCTTTGTTTTTTGCCATTTCCTTTTGATGTAATGAATGTACACTTTTGATCAGTAAAATTGACTTTTCTTCAGATTCTTCTTGTGTTCTTTCCTTCCATGAAATTTGTCGCAAGTGTAGCTATTCTAAGCCTCTTGCATGTTAGATCAACTGTCCAGCAGTCAATAGTTGCATTCTGAGCTTCGATACTTGTCGTTGAATAGTGAATGTAGATTAACTTCAACTGTCTCATCATAATAAGATAAGAAAGAAAGCAAACATAATCAGATAGACAGAGCCCAATAGAGTGGGAGTAAACTCCTGCAGAGCTCTGAAATAGACTGCTCTGAATCAAGGGCTTTATGAAGATAACCAGGCAGCTTGTGCTTATCATTATGATGACCGACATTGCTGTTTCCGAGCCCTTAGGATTAGGATATATCCGAGCTGTTGGCCTTTGTCATATGAACGACCTATCATACAATAGATAAGACTGGAGGGTCTATATACCGGATGGGAGGCTTGTACATTTAGACTTTGCCTCCCTCTTCTTTGCTACTGTATCTTTTTGTTCAGAGAGCTTTGTATCCTGTCTCTTGGTATATCGAAGAGGCACATTTAATGAACCGTTTATTTATTCGATTGTCGTTTGGGATTTCGAGGCCAATCTCTTTTTCACCGTTGCGACGGTTCAGTTGGGTGGCTTTTGGACTTCAAGGGTCTATATATATGGAAACGAGGGCACACGGTTGCGCTTAACCCTTTTGTTCCCAAATTGTTCCCTTGTAAGAGAGACTCTAGAAGCTACCGAAATTTTTCCACTCGCCCGGAGATGATGGATGATTATTTGTCTGAGTTAGGAATGATTAAACTGTGGCCGAGAGTTATCCTCCCCTTTGATTCAGTTTCCAAGGAAGGATTAAAGGAGGCACAAGTCCTCTTGTCCCCTTTGGCATCCGGTCGAGATTCCTCCGATTGGTGGAGGTCCCTCCTTGATTCAACCGAGGCTTGGAGCGTTGGTGATGAAGACGCAAGTGGGGTGCCTCCTCTTCTTCATGTTTTGGCAGAGACCCTTGCTCAAATCGGTTGGGGTGAGACAACTGGTGTGAAGAAGATGAGTGGAGGTCCCCTGAGACCCAGAGCCCTCATCATCCGTTGGTCGTGAGATCAGTGATAGTGATGATGAAATGGCCTGGGTGCTCTTTGCTGCCGATTGGGGTTCAGGATTCCTTCCTTTCAAATGAAGCCGGCGGCGACGGTAATGGAAGTTTGGATCCTATGCCCCTTTATCATCCGAGGCAAAAAGCCATGATGGTTCGGAACAATGATGATTTCGAGAAACCCAACTATCGGCCCAGTACAATGATGGTCTTGAAAAGACCTAATCTCCGGCTGAGCAATAAATGTTGCCCCAATAGTTGCCTTGGAAGGCGAACAGGCAGGACACATGACTCTCTGAAAAAGGCTTAGCCCTAGTTGCTTGTTAGCATCAAACTAGGACTTGGGGGGGGGGGAGTAACTGATATACCATAAAAGAGCAGGCCAATCAGCACTTGACACGTATGACCATGAATCCAACTCATACTCGGCTAACGCGGCTCTCGCTCAGCCAATGACTAAAAGCTCAAGCATCCAGATCAGCACAAAAGATCGGAAGTGATCGAACATATGCCTTCAGAGCACATATATCCGGACAAGGGTCTCAGAACTGATCACAGGGTCCAGACCAACACTCCAGACCTCGTCACCACCTTAGCGGATGCCGAGTAGGGAATAAGGAAGCAGTCTTCAACAAGGAAACAGTCTTCAACAAGGGAACTACCATCTATGGTTATCTCTATGCAATATTCAACAAGGTAACTGCAATCTCCGATGATCAAATCCCTACAATCATGGCTCCGAATCCTAATCAACTTAGGAAGGCCACGGTCTATAAATTAAACCCTAAAGGTACGCCTTATTTTCATGCTCATTCTTTTGGCTTTCAATACAGTCTTTCAATTCCTTTTACTTACTTAAGCATCGGAACGGCTACCGCCGGAGCCAATCCAGTGGTCCTCTGATCGTCTTTCTGAGTGTTCTACAGGTCACGGAGCCCATACTTATTGCGAGTCGAAAAGTGCAGCATCAATATGGATATATAAATGAATGTATAAATTAAGTAAAAATCCATGTGTATATATATATATATAGTATTGTTTATATATACATATATATATATACGGTACTATAATATATGTATGTATATTTTAAAGTGTAAAAGTAAAGGAAGAAAGGAAAAGGAGAGGAAAGGGAGGGGACTATGGGTGTGTGTCACTGTGTGGGTGTGTGTTTGTCATTATGTGTGTGTCATAAGAAGGTGGTGAAGGCAGCAAGGCTGCCAAAACCAAGGTGCAAGTGGGAGGTGTGATGTGTGTAAGATATATTATATAATATATATATATATATATATATATATACACATAGTATCAAGTGAATCAAGAAGCAGGAAAGAGAAAAGAAAGGGGTCAAAGAAGGTTGCCGAAATGGGGGTAGAAAGAGAAAGAAGACAGAGAGAGAGATTGAAGGCGGTTTAGGAGAATAAAGGGAGAATAGAAGCAGAAAAAAGGGAATACTGTCACACGAAATATCAGAAACAGGTAGGTAAAATTTAGTTTCTGTTTTTAAAATATTAAAGCATGAAGTTTAGATTGGATTATTGGGTATTGTAGAGCATGTAAAGGGAATTATTTTGCAAGAAAAATCAGTAAAAATGATGTAGAGATAAGGGAGAAATGTTGAGTTGCAGGTCATGGTGTTAGATTCGGTTTTTACGAAATTGGGCTTTAAACTTGAATTTTATGATGGGGAATTAATCCCCTTGAGTGGAGAAAGAAATTTGAAAAAGAAAAAAAGCAAAAAAGTTAGAGAATCATAGCAAAAAGTGGATCACCGAAAAATCGCAACTCGATTGTAACTCACTATTTCGACACCCAACAGTAGATAAAAACCAATTTTGATAGGATATATGAAATCACCATACGATTAGGTATCGAACCATGTTAAATTTGTGCAAAAATTTGATCAAAAATAGTTTCCGTCACCAGAAGGGATGCTGGAACCCTACCGGACACCCACCAGAGAAGAAGGAATTGTTCAAGGCCTTGGGTCTGGACCAGTTCGGCTCAGGTTAGATCCAACCCACCCGCGCGTGGTAGATACCCTAAAACTGTGTCATTTAGATTATGTTTTAAAGAACAGATTGGGTCTGTTTGGACACGAGTATAGGAAATTAATTGAATTGAAGGAACTAGGATAACCTATATGCAGATAAGTGGCTTAGCCACTGTTTGGTTGAAAAGAAATGAGAAAAAAAAAAATAACGGGGGCTGCTGCCCCTGAAACTCGAACAAGGAATGTAGAGATTTGAAAAATGAGGAAAATTTTTTTCGTTTTTGCCGGTAGGACATTTCGCATGCATAGTTTTGTCGGCTTTATCGGTAAAGCATTTTTTTTTGCATTATCTCACCGAATGACATATTTAGAAGCATATTTGGAGTGTGTCATAGAATAAAAATATGCTTATAATATTGTGAGGTAACCGCTGTACAAATTTCAGCTAAAACGGAAATCGTTTAAAAAATTGGACAAAAAGGGCATCCGGGTGGCCCAGGTGGAAAGGGACGATCCCGACCTCAAACGAAAATTTTTTCTTCTGAGAATTTTCATTTAAAATAATTTTATGAACATTGGTTAAAACAAAATTTCAAATTGAAGCGTTTAGGAATGAGTTGTAGAGTAATGAGGTTTCGGGCTCATTAAGGGCAAAATGGTCATTTGCCCTTAGCCCCTTTGTCCTCCACTATAAATAGTAGCCTCAGTGAGCTGGAGATACAGAAATCATTCTGTATCTCCAGCCTTTCACGTTCTTATAGAGGGAGGGTGAGAAAAGCCCTAAAAATTCAAGAATTCAAGCTGCCGAAACACATATTTCGAGCAGGATTTTGGCTGAACTTCCTTCTAAGAAGTTGTTCATCTCCACGACTACTATATCCTCATTGAGCAGTTTATCAGTCCAGCAAACACAGCCACTGCAGTTCAAGAAAAACTGATTTTAGGTATGATGTAATGCTAAGCTAGCAATAGATTTAAGTTCCTTTGTGTTTTTACATGTATTTGAATAGCTGCAAATGTATATCTAATGTTAGGATCACCTAGGAAGTAGCTCCTTTGAAAAGCCTAGAGTTGGTAGTTTAGGAGTATTTTTGTTCTTGTTGATTTTGGGTGATTTCTTGCTTTG
Organism: Nyssa sinensis; assembly: GCA_008638375.1. Taxonomy (NCBI): domain Eukaryota; kingdom Viridiplantae; phylum Streptophyta; class Magnoliopsida; order Cornales; family Nyssaceae; genus Nyssa; species Nyssa sinensis. Next base: position 28,280,746 of record CM018035.1, read on the forward strand.
TTTGGTGTGTATTTGATAGATAGAGTTGTGCCATGAGATTGTCAACCCATGTAATTACTGACACACCTTTTGGTTGGGCCATGTAATGATTTGATGCTTTTATATTTAATAGAATTCTATGCCCTTATGAATTTGTTAAAAGTGTGAGACTTGTGCTTTACATATGTATGGATATATTCAATTATGATGCAAACATATTGTGAGGGTGATGCCTTGAAGTTTAAATTTAACTTTCATGAAATGAGTTATATGATTTGGGATAAGGGATACCATGTGTTTAATGCATTGCCATATTGAACTTGCATAATGAAAGCATGGCATTTTGACATGGTGAAATTCCTTGGACACATAGTGTGAGTTGAGCACGAAGTGCTATGCATTATGAGGGTGTAGATCCTGTGGTGAAAAACCCAAAATTGGCCATTTGGTACTCGCATGCCAACGGGGTCCGGACCGTGAAGCGAGACATGTATCGGTGCTTGATTGACCCGACGGGGGCGGTCCGTGAAACAGGTGTGGTACTCGATGGACCATCGGATGCGATCCGTAAAACTGAGACATGGGTGTGGCGTAGAGTTGACATGGCATAGAGTTGACATGGGTGTTCATAGAGTTGCGTGGGTGTGTCACGCATAATTTCATTACGTCGTATTAATGAATTCATGGATGTGGTATAGAGTTTGTATGGATGCGTTATGAATATTGTCAGTACATTGTATGGATTGATTAGAGAGGCATGTAGAAATGAATGTACACTTGCACATGCCACGCCTTTAAATTTGTTTCTAGTCTTAGTATTACATTATACCAGCAGTTGAGCTGACCCATTCGTGGGCACTATATTTCAGATGAGACCCCGGGTACTTGAGACTTCTTCAAGTCTTGAAGGACGGGAAGACATGGACTAAATTGAAGATTTGGCCCTTGGGGCACTTTTTGGATGTATGGGCATAAGCCCAATTTATTTTGTTTTGTATTGGAACAAGTTGTAAACTTTAAGCCTTGGGCCATTTTAAATTGTATGGGTTTGAGACCCAAATGAATGTATGATGCTTTTGGGTTAAATGTGTATTACATGTATATTGATATACCATAAAAGAGTAGGTCAATCAGCACTTGACACGTATATCCAACACATGCTCGGCTAACTCAGCTCTCGCTCAGCCAATGGCTAAGAGCTCGAGCATCCAGATCAGCACAAAAGGTCGAAAGTGGCCAAACATATGCCTCCAGAGCACATATATATCTGGATAAGGATCTCAGAGTTAATTACAGGATCCAGACCAACACTCCAGACCTCGTCACCGCCTTAGCGGATGCCGAGCAGGGAATAAGGAGACAATCCTTAACACGGAGACAGCCTTCAACAAGGAAACTACCATCTATGATTACTCTATGCAATACTCCACAAGGTAACTGCAATCTCCGATGATCAAATCCCTACATTCATGGCTCCGAATCCTAATCAACTTAGGAAAGCCACGGTCTATAAATTAAACCCTAAAGGTACGCTTTATTTTCATGCTCATTCTTTGGCTTTCAATACAGTCTTTCAATTCCTTTTACTTACTTAAGCATCGGAGCGGCTACCGCCGGAGCCAATCCAGTGGTCCTCTGATCATCTTTCTAAGTGTTCTACAGGTCACGGAGCCCATACTTATTGCGAGTCGAAAAGTGCAGCATCAGTTTGGCGCCGTCTGTGGGAACAACTAATCTCCAAGTGCTCTATTCACAAACTCATCTCTTTCCTCACCGGAAAACTATGGCCCCAAATCTCCGACCGCGATAGAATACTCAGATTCCGCAAAGCTCTCAGCGTCAGCCGCCTGTTCCACGAGCAAGGGGGCCGACGGTTAATCCCATGCGACAAGAGATCGAATCGATCAAACGAAACAATGAACTGGTGCAGGAACAGTTGCTTGCCATCGCTAGAACGCTGGCAACGCTCACATAGAATCAAGGGACTAAGACTCCTAACCCACCGGTCAATATTGCTGCGGGAACTCAACCTCCTGTTACCACGGAGAATGAAGAACTTCATGAGCAGGCTCCAAATAACCAGCCCGGGTACCCCCAGGGTGTTGCCCGCGTTGGCAGAGATCCACAAGCCGTCAGCAGCTCCAGGCTGGGGAACATCAGCCTTGGTTCTTGACGTCCATTACCAGAGCACTACTCGAGCCCCAACTCCAAGGGCTTCGGGAGAACATCCGGCACCACCGGAGCCTCATCCCTTTGCAGCACCAATCCTGCCGGTGCGGAACCCTCCTCCGTCCGAGGGGCGTACTCAACCCTACTACTCTAAGGCCGAGGCTATCAGGCAGGGTTCGCAAGATGTCAGACTCAGAGATCCGCAGGAGGGTAGAGGAAATTACCGAATCTATGGACCGAACAATTGCTTTGAGAGGTCCTCAAAATCCTCCAGAGCAAGACGAGTTGGCTAGGCTGCTCGGTAGACTAGCCACCCCATTCACTCAAGCCATTATGTCAGAAGAAAGGCCCAGAAAGTTCATGGTGCCAAAGTTCACTCTGTACGATGGGTCTGGAGACCCAAGAGATCATCTCTCACACTACCAGCATACTATGGCCCTCCACGGGGCCTCTGATGCCTTTATGTGCCGAACTTTCATCACCAGCTTGAAGGGAACTGCTCTGAAGTGGTTCCAAAACCTCCCTCCGAACTCAATTACTAGCTTCTATAAGCTCGGAAGACAATTCTTGGACAGGTTTATGACCAGCAGAAGGCTCAGAAGGGGACCAGAGTTCCTGTTAGATGTCAAGCAGATTAAGGAGGAGTCCTTTAGAGCCTACATTGCGCGCTTCAACATCGAACTCACGGAGATCACTGACTGCAGCCCAAAATTCCTTATAGCGGCCCTAACTGCTGGGCTTGCCCAAGGTGGTTTCAGAGACTCCTTAACAAAGAGCCCCCTAGCCGACATGGCAGCATTAATGGATCGGGCCAGAAAGTACAATCAACCTGGAAGAAGCCAACCGCACGTCCCAGAAAGTCAAAGATCAGACCCAGAAGGATAATCCAAAGAGGGAGGATCACAAGAAGGAGGACCACAGAAGAGACTCTAACAAGAAGAGGGCCAGGAGCCCAGAGAAGAGAACAGCACCCAGAGCTGTGTACAATTCCGGACCAAGGGAGTTCACCAACTTTACTCCTTTGAACACCACACCGAACCAGGTACTCCGGCAGATTCGAGATCGAAAAAACCTGAGGTGGTCGGAACCAATCAAAGGAGATCCCAGTCTTCGGGACCAAAGTAAGTATTGTAATTTCCATAAAGATCATGGACATACAACTAACACATGCAGGACCCTCCGATATGAGATAGAGCAGCTCATAAAGAAGGGGTGTCTTCGGGAGTTCGTCAAACAAGACGGAAGGCAGAACCCCCAAGAGGACAAGCCTCAACAACGGCCAGACCAGAGGCCCGAGCAGAGGCAGGAGCAAAGGGAAGGATGAAACGAGCCTCAGAGGCAGAACAACCATGTCATCTACGTCCTCCATGCTGACTCCCCTATCACAGGAATGTCCAACAGAGCAAGAAAAAGATATGCTCAGGAGGCCAGAGCTGCCCCGAACGTATTACAGATCTCCAACGTAGAAAAGAGGCTCAAGCCAGCACCGGAGATCCAATTCACTGAACAATATCTAGCAGGGGTACACTGCCCTCACAGTGATGCCCTCGTTATCACTCTCAAAATCGCCAACTTCGAGATCAGGAGAGTCCTAGTCGATACTGGCAGCTCCGTCAACATACTGTTCCATGAGCCACTTAAACAGATGGGGATGGACCATGACAACGTCAAGCCCACTACTACCGTGATGGCAGCTTTTGATGGCAATCTTAGCACCCCATTAGGAAGAGTCGACCTTCCTACTACTGTAGGAGAGGGTGAAGGGCAAAAGACCACCATCTCAGAGTACATGGTGCTGAACATGAAATCTCCCTACAACGTCATAATCGGGAGACCTTGGTTACACCAGATAGGGGCGGTCACGTCGACCCTCCATCAGTGTCTGAAGTACGTCCACAACCAGAACATTCACTCAGTCAGAGGGTGTCAGCCAACCTCCCGGGAGTGCCATGCTATTGCCCTCAAGGAGAAGGCCCCTAAATAGCAATTACAGTACGCTCGGGACTGTGCAGATCCAGTTCTCACCCGCACTCCCGAGGTAGAAGGTTGCCCATCCAGCATTGAAGAACCCCTGAGCCCAAGGGGATGAGACAGCTGAGCCAAACCTGTTGGTGAACCCATTAAAGTATTGGTCAGTTCAGAAGCAGAGGGGCGTTATTTGTATATCGACCCAGATCTGACGCACACCGAGCAGGAGAACATAGTCAGGTTTCTGAAAGACAACCTCTCTATATTTGTTTGGGAGACCAGAGACATGGAGGGTATAGACCCTAGCCTCATAACTCACAAGCTGATGGTCGATCTAGATCATCCACCAGTCAGACAGAAGAGAAGATCGATTGCTCCTGAGCGGCATCGGATTATAAATGAAGAAGTCCAAAGGTTGCTTGAAGCCAGGATGATACGAGAAGTGTTCTATCCCGAGTGGCTAGCCAACACCGTGCTGGTCAAGAAAAAAAATGGCAAGTGGAGAGTCTGCGTTGATTATACAGACCTCAATAAGGCGTGCCCCAAAGACAGCTTTCCACTACCGAGGATAGACCAACTGGTTGACGCCACTGCAGGACATGAGCTCATGAGCTTCATGGATGCCTACTCTGGGTACAACCAGATCCAGATGTACCCTCCAGACCAAGAGAAGACAGCCTTCATAACCGAACGAGGGCTCTACTGCTACAGAGTAATGCCTTTCGGTTTGAAAAACGTTGGAGCCACTTATCAGTGGTTGGTGAACAAGATGTTCAGCCTACTGCTCGGCAGTACCATGGAGTTATACATCGACGACATGCTGGTGAAGAGTCTGTAGAAAGGTAGTCACCTCCAGCACTTAGCCCAGACCTTCGATATCCTCAGACAGCACAGGATGAAGCTCAACCCCTCGAAATGTACCTTCGGGGTTACGAAGGGAAAATTCTTGGGATACATTGTCTCTTAGAGGGGTATCGAAGCAGACCCTACTCAGATCCAAGCTCTGATTGGACTGAAGTCACCAAAAACCAAAAAAGATATTCAGGCACTAAACAGCAGAATTGCGGCACTGAGCAGATTTATCTCCAAATCCACTGATCGCTGCCTACGTTTCTTCAAAGCTCTGAAGGTCAACAAAGCTTTGCAGTGGACGGAAGAATGCGAGAAATCCTTTCAAGAATTAAAGGAGTATCTAGCCTCTCCAAAGCTCCTGTCAAAACCAGTACAAGGAGAAAAGCTACTCTTGTACCTTGCAGTTTCTGAAAACGCGGTCAACTTTGCATTAGTTAGACAGGATAGAGGAGCACAGAAGGCCCATATTCTACGTCAGTAGGGCACTACTCGACACGAAAAAAAGATATCCAGAGGTGGAGAAGCTAGCCTATGCCTTGGTCATATCAGCTCGAAAACTCTGACCTTATTTCCAAGCCCATCCAATTGAAATCCCAACTGCCTATCCTCTAAAATCAATACTAAGGAAACCTGAGGTATCGGGAAGATTAGTAAAGTGGTCTGTGGAGCTAGGGGAATTCGACATATCATATGTACCCCGAAACTCCATCAGAGGGCAGGCCTTGGCTGATTTTGTTGCTGAATTCATCCCGGCACTTCAAGACAAGGCACAACTCATCGAAACCTCGGGAACCTGACTGCTACACATCGATGGATCGTCAACCGATCAAGGCACGAGAGTAGGCCTGGTACTAAAGTCCCCTGATGGGCTCACAATAGAAAAAACAGTCAGCCTGGGATTCAAAGCTTCCAACAATGAAGCAGAATATGAAGCCCTAATCTTAGGCATGAAGCTTGCCATGGAATGTGAGGCTTAGAACCTCAGTATCTTCTCGGACTCCCAATTGGTGGTAAGCCAAGTCTTGGGAGATTTCGCCATTAAAGATGATAGGATGCTCCGGTACTCCGAACTGGTGAACCACTTGAAGCATTCCTTCCAGACATTCACTATCCAGAAAAATTGAAAGAAGCCAGAACTGCAGAGCAGATGCTTTGGTTAACATGGCGTCCCGCCTAAAGTCTGAAGCAAACTCCATAGTAAAAATCTCTTATCAGCCAGGACCTAGCATAGAGGAAGCCCAAGTTGCTTAAATTACTGAATAGCCCCAGAACTGGATGACTCCAATCCTTTAGTATTTGCAATCCGGGCTCTTCCCCGAAGATAAAAACAGAGCCAGGAGAATCCGAATCAGAGCGGTTCGGTACCTAATCCTGAACAACAAGCTGTACAGAAGGTCCTATTCTCAACCTCTGTTAAAATTTAACTCCAGAAGAATCACAATATGTCTTGGCTGAAATACACGAGGGAATCATAATGGGGGCAGAACTATAGCTCACCGAGCTTTATCCCAGGGCTATTACTGGCCTAGCATGCTAAGGCAGGCTAAGGAGTATGTCCAGAAGTGCGACAAATGCCAAAGGTTTTCCCCATATCAACACCAACCTCATCATGAGCTCATCCCGATTCCAAGTCCGTGGCCCTTTGCTCAGTGGGGGATGGACATCGTGGGTCCATTACCAAAGGCACCACCGAACAGGAAGTACCTCATGGTAGCCATTGACTACTTCTCTAAGTGGGCCGAAGCTGAAGCTCTAACACATATCACAGAAAAGGAAGTTGAGAGCTTCACCTGGAAAAATATTGTTTGCAGGTTTGGCATACCACGTGTAATTATCTTTGACAATGGGACACAGTTCACGGGTAAAGGCTTCAAGAAATTCTGTGAAAACCTCAACATTAGGCAACACTTTGCCTCCCCAGGCCATCCACAAGCAAATGGGCAAGCAGAGGTCACTAACCGAACGATCCTCGACGGGTTAAAAAAAAGGTTGGAAAAGGCCAAAGGGAAGTGGGCAGAAGAACTCCCTAGAGTTCTTTGGTCCTATAGAACAACCAGAAGAACGCCCACCTCTGAAACTCCCTTCTCGCTGGCCTATGGTACAGAAGTAGTAATTCCGGTTGAGATCGGTATGCCAACCCTGAGGACTGAAGCCTTTGAGCAAGAATCCAATGATCAGCAGCTGATGAAAAACTTGGATTCGCTTGAAGAAATAAGGGATCAAGCCAGCATCAGGATGGAAGCCTATCAACGAAAAATGGTCGACAAATCCAAGGTAGGGCTCAAGACGGTCAGCTTTTAAGTCGGAGACCTTGTCTTAAGAAGAGTCTTTCAAAACACCAAGGATCCCACTATGGGAAAACTGTCACCAAACTGGGAAGACCCCTACAAAGTAACAAAGGTTGTTCGACCTACTACCTACCGGCTAGAAAACATGACTGGGAAGCCTGTTCCTAGGCCATGGAACGTGGAACACTTACAGAAGTATTATCAATAGAGATGTTTCTTTTACTTCCATGGAATGTTCATCTATAAATGCATAGGCCTCCTCCATAATGTACAAGTCTTTGCACTTGGTCCATCTATAAATGCACAGGCCTCCAGAGCCTGGTCCATAATATACAAGTCTTTGCACTTGGTCCATCTATAAATGCACAGGCCTCTAGAGCCTGGTCCATAATGTACAAGTCTTTGCACTTGGTCCATCTATAAATGCACAGGCCTCTAGAGCCTGGTCCATAATGTACAAGTCTTTGCACTTGGTCCATCTATAAATGCACAGGCCTCTAGAGCTTGGTCCATAATGCACAAGTCTCAGTACTTGGTCCATCAATAATGCACAGGCCTCCAAAGCCTGGTCCATAATGTACAGGTCTTAAGTATTTGGTCCATTTTCTAGTGCACAGGCCTCTAGAGCCTGGTCCACCGTAATGCACAGGCCTTCCGAGCCTGGTCCATCTTCAATAAGCAGACTCTGTGATCCAGTCCATCCAAAGGTAGAAGTTCTAAGCATCTTCGACCAAAATTCACACAAGTCTCCTGTCACATCCCGAGCCCCACCCTACACGGATGTCGAGGACGTGATGCCAGTCAGTCGCCACGCGACCAACCGAAGGCAATTTCTGAACTTTTCAGTGAATTGCACTCCGACTGTAGGGTCAGATGCAGCGGAATTTAAAACTTTTTTTTTTTGTCCAGGGAATGCAACTCATGTATCCACCGTAGGATATGTATCACACAGAGCAAGTCTAAAATCCAACAGCTAACAATTCTAACCTCAGAGCATATCTATAATCTGACATATAACAACAGAGCAGAACTATAATCTCTAGAGTACCGTTTAAATCCATGAGCCATGTCTATATCTAGTACTTATCAGTCAAGTCAGTCGTATTACATCACTCACCTGATTAAACAGATTCAATCCTCAGTAATCCAGTCTCCACAGATCAGTGCCATCAGATCCAACGAATATCATTCCTGAAAAATGTTAGGGAATGGGGTGAGCTTCGAAAAGCCCAATGAGTAACACAGGTTCCCTGTCAAGGGTTTCAAAACCATTTCTTGTTTACAAAGCACAAGGGTAGTTCAGTTATTTCTAGAACAGCAGTTTTATAAATCTACTTTAAATGCAGTTTTAGTAGAATAAAGCAGGACTGAACTAAACGGAACAACAAATCAGGACAGACGGAACAGTGCATGATGCCAATATCAATGAGAGTATAGGCAATTAATTCAAATATCAGAACAGATCAGTACTGGGCGGAACATAACAGAGCATAACAATAGTATATCAATTAGGCGCGTAATCAAGCCTACTTATGCCAGACCGCTCATAATCAGAATGGTACCCAGAGTCAGACACATCATAGCAGAACAAAATCAGATAGACCATAATATGGAACAAGACCGACCGAACAAAATAATAGTAGGACGGGACAAAATCATGCCGCGTACAATACAGTATAAAAGTTTGCATTTAAAAACATGCTTCAGACAGTTTAACTTTTAAAACCGTACAGTGCATCAAAATACAGTATCTATGCAGTAACTTATAAACCAAGTCGAGAATTCGGACAGATCATAACGGAACTGGACCATATATCAATCAAGACAGACAAATGATTAACGGACGGTACATAACGGGATCAGACGGGACAAAACACTAGTTCAAGTCACAGGCATAATCAAGGACAGAGGCATAACAGGACGGATCATAACGGAACAAAGCAGAGCAATACATCAATCAGAACAAGACATATCGAAACTGAACATGGCGGATCAAAACGGTACGATATCAATCAGGTCAAGTCATATCGGAACTGAACATGACGGAACAAAACGAAACAATATCAATCAGGACAAGTCATATCGGAATTGAACATGACGGAACAAAACGAAACAATATCAATCAGGACAAGTCATATCGGAACTGAACATGACGGAAACAAACGAAACAATATCAATCAGGACAAGTCATATCGAAACTGAATATGACGGGAACAAACGAAACAATATCAATCAGGACAAGTCATATCGAAACTGAATATGACGGGACAAAATGAAACAATATCAATCAGGACAAGTCATATCAGAACTGAACATGACGGAACAAAATGAAAAAATATCAATCAGGACAAGTCATATCGGAACTGAACATGACGGAACAAAATGAAACAATATCAATCAGGACAAGTCATATCGGAACTGAACATGACGGAAACAAACGAAACAATATCAATCAGGACAAGTCATATCGAAACTGAATATGACGGGACAAAATGAAACAATATCAATCAGGACAAGTCATATCGGAACTGAACATGACGGAACAAAATGAAACAATATCAATCAGGACAAGTCATATAGAAACTGAATATGACGGGACAAAATGAAACAATATCAATCAGGACAAGTCATATCGGAACTGAACATGACGGAACAAAATGAAACAATATCAATCAGGACAAGTCATATCGGAACTGAATATGACGGAAGCAAACGAAACAATATCAATCAGGACAAGTCATATCGGAATTGAACATGACGGAACAAAATGAAACAATATCAATCAGGACAAGTCATATCGGAACTGAATATGACGGAAACAAACGAAACAATACATCTATCAGAACAAGACATATCGGAACTGAACAGGACGGAACAAACTGGTACAATATCAATCAGGACAAGGCATATGCTACTTTAAATATATGCTTTTTCTTTTAAACAGTATAACGTTCAAAACAGTACAGTGCTTCAAAGTACAATATCTAGACAGAACTTATACACCAATTCAGGAGTCAGGTTTACTCACAAGACGCAACAGTACAGAATAAAACCATGACAGACCATACAACAGAACAAGACAGACCCGAACTGAACAGGAGAACAGGACAGTACAAAATCAGGTTACGTGTAATGCAGTATAAAAAGTATGCATTCAGACGGTACAGTATACAAAACAGTACAGTAAATCAAAATACAGTAACTAGACGGTGTACTTATACACCAAGTCAGAAGTTCCAGGTTACTCACAAACTGTTACGGTTATCTCCTTGCGCAAACAATCCGATAACCTCCAGATACGTCAGGCATCTCCATGTATATCCTGAACAATAATCATCAATCATATACAGATCAGAACTCATCCATTCAGGTCTCATTTGTCATCTTAGGTATCTATCGGTTTACCTAAGATAGCCTAGTAGCCTATCGCCCTCTCATCGGGTTTCATCCGGGGCTATTTTATTCTTAAATTAGGCTCAGCAGTCATCAGGATTATAACCCAAGTCATTTAGACTTCAATCGTTATCAGTCAGTTACTTCTTCAGCCTTAGGGGCAAAACGGCCATTTTATCACTCTTGCCCCGGGCCCTGTCAAGGCCCTCCGAATAGTCTTTATATCTTAAATATAAAGTTCTACGTCTTTTAGACTTCAATCGATATCAGTTAGGTTCTTATTTTAACCATAGGGGCAAAATGGTAATTTTGTCATTCTTGCCCCAGACCTAGTCGTGGTTCTTAGAATATCCCATATATCGTATACATGAAGTTCTAAGTCTTTTAGACTTGAATCGCTATCAGTTAAGGGCTTACTTAGCCTTAGGGGCAAAATGGTAATTTTGTCATTCTTGCCCCGGACCCTGTCGTGGTCCTCAGAATGTCCCATATATCTCATATGATTTTCTAAGCCCTTTGGACTTCATTTGGTATCTGCTTTAGGTCGTCGGGACACATCGGTCATTTCTCGTTTTACGCGTTGACTGTCTCGGAGTCTTATTTAGCCCTTCAGTGTTCATAATTATCCCTATGACAATTTATCAGATCAGTTTGACCTTTATTCCACCTCTACTTTGCACTTCATGTGCTCAGGGGTATTTTGGTCATTTTATGTTTCGTAAGATTTTGACTCCGAATCATTATTTAATCATGTTTACAGTCTCACCAGTATCTGGGCTTCTATCGCTATCAATTTCGTCCCAATCGGACTTCATTTAGGCTTCGTACAGTATCAGGGGTAATTTGGTAATTTCACGTGTCATATTTTTCGGCACGTCAGTTCATAAAATGGACCTCACCATTGGGTCCAGAGTGTTCGACATAATTAAGTTGGACTATCTGTTATGTTTAATTGACCTTGGGAATCATTAGGGGCAATTCAGTCATTTACACTTTATGTGTCTGTATTTTTTGGGACTCCAGTTCGTTAAACGGACCTCACCGTTGAGTTCAGAACGCCCGACATAGTCAGAATAGACTGTCTTTTATTTTTATTTGGGTCTGGTGCCATCAGGGGCAGTACAGTAATTTATCACTTACAAGTCTGTATTTTTCGGTACTGTATTTCCAAAATCGGACTGTACCATTGAGTCTGGAATGTTTGAAATAGTGAAAATACACTATTTATTTAATTTATTTGGACTCCGTTTGACATATTTAATGTCCAGGGGTAAAATCATAATTTTACCAATTTAATAAATTAATTAAATAATTATTTTATTATTTAGTTAATTTAGCAGGGGCTTAAATGTATAAATTTTCAACAGTCTGGGACACTGTGCAATTCTGTCAAACAGTAGGGGTGGATCCGTAATTTTCAGAAACATTTGGGGGGGGGTCAAAACGTAAATTCAGTAAATTAAGGTTCAAACCAAACGGTTCAGGGGTCAACTGGCTGAACCGGTCCAAAATTCAGAAAGCCAACCGGTTCACTGTCTTCAGTAAAACCGGGATAACATGTCCCAGTTATCCTGATTTGGGCCTCATCCGTGATCAGGTAACTTAGAATCCTGATTTTAATTTCGTGCATCCGTAACCAAACAGGTGGAATTGATTTTAAAACAAATCAGGTAAGCCAAACGGTGCCGTTCCATTAAAACAGTGGCACGGTCGTTGGCTGACACGTGTCTGGGCCAACTCAGTATGACTCGGCCAACTCGGCCGAGTCGACTCCATCTTCCCCAATGCGCAGGGCGCTGTTGCCCTAATACCAGTCCCGATTTTTCCCTATTTCGTGCCATTTCAAGCACGGATTTCAACTGATTTTGGTTCCAAATGGTTCCTGAACCTTATTCCAACACTTTTGCATTGGTTTTAAGCTTCAAAACTAAGAATTAAGCTCTGTACAGCCGATTATCGTGCAGATTTTCAATCCAGTCGTGTGGCCTTGTTTCTCAACCAAAACACACGATTCTTGGCTTGTTGTGACCCTTAGAATAGGGGCTTCAATTCCCAATTCATTAATTTCAGTTTACAAGGCTATCTCAAGTTTTGGGTTCTTTGGCCGAAAAGAATAATGCCCAATTTGAGGGTCTTCCAGTGTGGTTTCAGGTCGCGGATGGTGGTATTCGTAACCCTAGGAAGATCTAGTTCATGTTCAGACCATCAGTAGTCGGTTTGGTTGAGGTCAATTCAGACCTGCAACCTCAAGGTCATTAATGGCGGCCGTGTTACAGTTCTGGGTTTCAAGCCCTATTCGCCCCTTTCAGTTAGTTCATGACAGTTCCAGGCCTCATAGTAGTGCATATATACAATTTATATGGCTTAAAAATATCAGGAACAGATCCAAAAATTTAAACAGGAAATTTTTAGAGCAGTTTTAATGTTTTACCTCTTGGGCGATCATCGATCCTCCATAGCCCAGTCCAAGCCCCTCGGTTGCGCCTTTGGCACCTCAGAGCCTCACAATCAGTCGTGGGTCTCCCTCAGTTCCTTCCTCCTTCCTCTTGTTGCATCTCTTTCCATGGATATACACACATGCACACCCATGCTTGATCTCACACATGCAAGTCCTCACAAGGATTTTCTCTCTCTCTCACCCCCAACAGATCTGTTCCCTTCTTTTCATAGCAGACATTTTGATTTTAGAGAATCCCCCCTTTCTCCTAGTATACCACTACATATACATACATGTATACACATTTTGTAGGGTTCAGTTTGAGCAGAGAGTGATGATGGGGCTAACTCAGGCAATCATGAGGGGTTTGCATGAATTGCCATTGGTCAGTTTGGGAGGTGGCCCCACCAGAATTCTGATTTATATACCTTTCATTGTATATTTGTACACAAAGGCAGTAGTAGCCTAGTTGGTTATTTTTTTGGATGAGGTTTCTTTTCACTCAAAGGTCAAGGGTTCAATTCCCTTGGCCTCCCATTTGGCCATTTTTCCCATATTTTCGGTTAAGGCCACGTTTGGTTGCACAGAAATTCAGTTTCAGTATTTCCTTCATAACTTTCATTCCGTAACTCCTTTTTCGACACGGTTTGTTCCGGGAGTTTCATATTTCAGTTATCTTCAGTGTCAGAGGTTCCGTGTCATTTATTAAACATTCGGGATTTTTCGGGTTAGCTAATTCGGATTTCGTTAGTGTTAAAGTGGTGTTATTTCGCCGAATTAATCAGTAATTGGGTTCGGGTATTTTACCCTTTTCCTTCAGACATATTTAATTATTTTATCGGTCTATCATGACCGCCGGGATTATGATTAATTCCCTAGATCATTCTGTAAGTCGGTATTAATTAATAGTTATTAATTAATTATTAATTTCACGGGATCGGGGTGTTACATCTCCCAGATCTGAACTCCTCAAAGCTGACACTTAGCTTATTTGGCTCATCTACCCACAAGCAACAAATAGTGCAAGTGCCGAACAGATTTAAAGAATATTGTTTCAAGACTTCTAGTTTTGTACAAAGTTTCTTTGATCTATTCTTGAGACATACAGAAGAGTTATTTATCAAAAGTGCACAAAAGGGTGATCTAACTCAGAAAAGCACATTCAAACGGAAAAGAACATCAGAATTGAGGAAAAAGAGATCAATTTTATTGATGATTCATAAAAGTTTACATCAGTACAAAAAAGACTAGAAATAAAACTGAGGCTACAATAAAGACATCATTACATAGGCTACTGCAGAAGCTACTACATCACTACGATATGCAACATCATGGCTTTCTGCCTCGGATGATAAAGGGGCACAGGATCCAAACTTCCATTACCACCGCCGCCGGCTCCATTTGAAAGGAAGGAATCCTGAACCCCAATCTGCAGCAAGGAGCACCCAGGCCATTTCATCATCACTATCATTGATCTTACGACCAACGGATGATGGGGGCTCTGGGTCTTAGGGGGCCTCCATTCATCTCCCTCAAAGCAGTTGTCACACCCCAGCCAATTTGAGCAAGGGTCTCTGCCAAGACACGAAGAAGAGGGGGGGTCCCACCTTCATCTTCACCACCAACGCTCCAGGCATCGGTTGAATCAATGAGAGTCCCCCACCAGTCAGAAGAATTTCGACCGGATGCCAAGATGGATAGGAGGACTTGTGCCTCTTTTAATCCTTCCTTGGAGATTGAATCAAAGGGAAGGTTAACTCTCGGCCCCAGTTTAATCATTCCTAACTCAGACGAAGAATCATCCATCATCTCCGGGCGAATGACAAATTTTCGGCAGCATCTAGAGTCTCTCTTACAAGGAAACAATTTGGGAACAAGAGGGTTGGGCGCAACCGTATGCCCTCGTTTCCATGTATATAGACCATTGAAGTCCAAAAGCCACCCAACTGAACTGTCACAACGGTTAAAAAGAGATTGGCCTTGAAATCCCAAACGACAATTGAATAAATAAACGGTGCATTAAATATGCCTCTTCGATATACCAAGAGATAGGGTACAGAGCTCTTTGAACAAAAAATTACAGTCTGGCACTGAAGCTCCTGAATTAGTAAAGAAAAGGGAGGAAAAGTCTAAATGTACAAGCCTCCATCCGGTATACAGACCCTCCAGTCTTATCTATTTTATGATAGGCCATTCATACGATAAAGGCCAACAGCTCTGATATATCCTGATCCTAAAGGCTCGGAAACAGTAGTGTTAGTTATCGTAATGATGGGTACAAATTGCCTAGTTATTTTCATAAATCTTTGACTCAGAACAGTCTACTTCAGAACTCTGCAGAATTTACTCCCTCTCTGTGTGATACAAAATCAGTATTGGGTTCTATTTATCTGATTATGTTTGCTTTCTTATCTTATTATGATGAGACAGTTGAAGTTAGTCTACATTCACTATTCAATTACAAGTACTAAAGCTCAAAAGGCAGCTATCAACTAAACGGACAGTTGATCCGACATGCAATGGGCTCAGAACAGCCATACTCCTAGCAAATTTCACAAAAGGGAACAACACAAGAAGAATTTGAAGAAAAAGTCAATTTTACTGATCAAAAGGGCATTTCATTACATCAAAAGGACTGGCAAAAAAAACAAAAAAGCTGATAAAGCCTCAAGCCTTGTCCGAAGGGCCTGAGTCCTTCTCCAAATGAAGGGCGGTAGCCCCAGCCGTCTTGTACGGATCAGGACCAAACGAGGCAGGTTCAGGAGGAACGATTGACAACATGTCAAAATCTAGGAACTTAGCCAGGAATCTAGTTCGGAAGCTTTCAAAACCAAACCGGATCAGGTCATCACCCATCTGTTCAACTTCCTCTCTCAATTCCATCTCAGTCTCAGTCTTGGAATGATCAACTGCCTCTTAAACCTTCTGATCAAAGGTATTTCGGAGCTCGACCAACTCCGCCTAAAGTCCTACAACTTGCCGAGCATAGATGTCCCTCTCAGACTCTGCCACGGCAAGATTGGTGCTAGCTTCCTTCAGACCCTCCTTGGCAGTCTGAACCTTGGATTGAGCTGTCCCAAGCTCCAACCTCATTTCGTCCATTTCATCCTTCAGCTTATCAGCCTCCTCAAGGCTCATGGGAGTCACCATCAGAGCAGCTAAACTGTGCATACTCTGCACGACGCAAGACAGACAAGTCAGATTGAACGAACAAACAAACAAAAAGGACAAGAAAAGCTTCAGAGGTTACCTTCATATGGAGATTCATCATCTCATTCATCAACTTTGAGGGGTTGTCCCCCCTGTACCGATGAGGGCCCAGGGCCCATATCTGGTCGAAAGCCTTCTTAGCAATTTGATAGTCCGGCTCATCAAATGGCTCGAACGGTACAGCAGGTGCCTTCCCCTTCCGAGCCCTTCTGCTAGGAATGGAAGGGGCAGGAGGAACGGTCGAAATAGGAACGACAAGTTCGGCCTCCTTCTCGGCCTCGGCAGGAGCCAGCTCGGGAGAGCCAGAAACCAACTTCCTCCTTTTTACTTCTAGAGGAGGATCAGACTCAACTCGGGAGGAAGTCTCCCCCACCGATTAGGCTTCCGCCTCCGCCCATTTTGACGTCAGCCTTTTCTTGAGCTCGGCTCTACGAGTAGCCATCAAATTCTCTGAAGTAATAATAGTAGTGTGAGCCCAGTTGGGAGTCGAAAGCAACACATGGTACTGATCTCGAAGCCCGTCGATGAACTCAGATCTCCTCCAAGCTCTTCTGAATGTACATAAACAAGAAATGGCGTATTAGATTATTAGTTTGGAAGGCACAACAAAGTTAAAACAAACCTAAGGGAATAAGCCTCACCCTTATGACCCGTGATACGAGGGAATAGCGAGACATCACCATCCTGGAAGTCTTCATGCTCCCATCCTCCTCCAACAAAGAAGTACCACTTCTTCTACGTTTTATTAAAAATGGGAACGGAGGACAAGGGTCGGAACCCCTTCTCAAAGGACATGTAAAAAAGGCCTTCTGCCTTCTTGAGCTTCAGATCCATATTACTACGGATCAGATCCATGGACACATTTACCTCGTTTTTATGTCCCAACACTACAAACCCTAGAAGTTGCCACCAACTATTGAGATTCAGGTCGGCAGGGCAAAGCTTATACCAACAGAAGAATTGCCTGACTACATCCGGCAATGGGAGTCTCAAACCCATTTTGAACCAAGCAAGATAAACACATATTTCCCCGGCTTCAACATTATGGGGACGATCCATTGGGCCTGGTACTCTGCAGGTCACATTTGGGGGAAAATTATACTTCACCCTCCACTCGTCCAATAGACTTTGAGTAACTGCACTCTCACCTTCTTCTCTATGGGAAGACCTACTAGAGGTCTCCCTAGCCCTATCTCGGGGCTCTTCAAAGGCATCAACTATCCTAACATCAGGACTAGGGAGAGGTTCAACAAGCCTCTCCCCAACATCTTTGGGGGCAAGGTTACCTACATTCTCTACAGAAGACGGCACAGCCATCTCAGAGGGATTTCCTACCCCCTCACTCACGTTTGAGGATTCAAGAGGAGCAGACATTACTCCCGGACTTAAGAAGAAAGAAGCAAGAGAAGAGAAAAGATCGGTCGAACCTGTTCTAACTCAAGAAACCGGTGTTCTTCAAGGTCGCACAAACCAACAATGGCGGACGAGATCTTCTAGCACAGTGAAAATGACGGGGAAAAGGTCATTTCAAATCGCATCCCATATTTATAAGCACAGTATCAGAAGGGACCCACCAAGCCCAAACGCCATGACGGTTCGGAACAATGATGATTTTCAAAAACCCAACCATCGGCCCAGTACAATGATGGCCTTGAAAAGACCTAATCTCCGACTGCGCAATAAATGACACCCCAACAGTCACCTTGGAAGGCAAACAGGCAGGACACATGACTCTCTGGAAAAAGCTTAGCCCTAGTTGCTTGTTAGCATCAAACTAGGACTTGGGGGGGCAGTAACTGATATACCATAAAAGAGCAGGCCAATCAGCACTTGACACGTATATCCAACACATGCTCGGCTAACTCAGCTTTCGCTCAGCCAATGGCTAAGAGCTCGAGCATCCAGATCAGCACAAAAGGTCGGAAGTGGCCAAACATATGCCTCTAGAGCACATATATATCCGGATAAGGATCTCAGAGTTAATTACAGGATCCAGACCAACACTCCAGACCTCGTCACCGCCTTAGCGGATGCCGAGCAGGGAATAAGGAGACAATCCTCAACACGGAGACAGCCTTCAACAAGGAAACTACCATCTATGATTATCTCTATGCAATACTCCACAAGGTAACTGCAATCTCCGATGATCAAATCCCTACATTCATGGCTCCGAATCCTAATCAACTTAGGAAAGCCACAGTCTATAAATTAAACCCTAAAGGTACGCTTTATTTTCATGCTCATTCTTTGGCTTTCAATACAGTCTTTCAATTCCTTTTACTTACTTAAGCATCGGAACGGCTACCGCCGGAGCCAATCCGGTGGTCCTCTGATCATCTTTCTGAGTGTTCTACAGGTCACAGAGCCCATACTTATTGTAAGTCGAAAAGTGCAGCATCATATATGTCTTGGAAATAGTGGATGTAGATTTAATTTGATGGATTTGTGGCCACCGAGTGAGGGTGGGTTGCTTATGAATTATCGCCCATGAATGTTGTGATAATTAGGTGAGAAAAACACTTAGAAAACAAGGGAAGTGATGTCCAAATTTTGGTAAATTAAAGTGAGAAGTTAAGTGTGTAAAACACTATTTAAATGGGGGAGAAAAGGACTCACTATGGAGGTTTAGAAACATTAGGAAATTGGGTTGAAAATGGGGAAAAAGTGGCCTTTAAAACTTTGGAAAAAAATCAGAAAATGGAACATTTGGGTTGCAGCCATGAACAGTGTTTCTGCAGAAAACCAGAAAAATCAGACAGCAGCCCACAGCCCCAGCCGCCGGCAGTCATGCCCACGCCCGTGCGCTCGCGCGCCTGTGAGCCCTGCGCTCGCGCCTGCGCGCACCCCGTGCGCGTGCCGCCTTGCCCTCCCGCGCCATGCTGCGTGCTGCCATGCCTTGCCTTGTCTGCTACCGCTTGCTGTCCAGTCCATGGGTAGCCACTGTTTTGGCCATGTTATGACCTAGACTCCAAGACCATTTTGAAGCCATTAAATCACATGTTTGACCCAAATTTTTGAATTCATTTTTAGGCCATTATATAAAGCCAAGTTGGGCAATTTATGGGACACTTTTTAGTCATAAATCAAGGCCATGTTTGGCCATTTACCTAGACCACTTTAGGTGGGATTTCTGGACCATCTTTGGACCATGCCTTAAGGCATTTTGGAGCCCTTTTTGGATCATCGTTTTGAGGCTTGTTTAAAGAGATTTTGAACTGTTTTGGAAGTCATTTTCCTATATAACTTAAATCGTTTTAACTATTAATTGAGGGGGATATTTAAGTAACCTTCGGAGATCATTTAGTCATGTTAAAATAGCAAGTGTTAAATTTTAATCTTGGGGAAAACTTGAGGAAATATTGCGGGAGATTTAATTTAAATTTAATTCATTGTCATTTATTTATTTCTTTTCTTTCGTTCGGTGGCTCCCCGGGTTCGCGAAAATCCGGGGCGTGACAAGGAACCAAGGGTGAGCAAGTGGAGTGAGTAACCAAGAAGACATGCATGCCTTGCTGTCTAAATTCGCTCATATATATATATATATGATATAAAACCTAAATTAATTAAATTAAATAACGGCGAAATAGCCTGTTGCCCAAATTAAACAAGTTAATAGTGTATTTTTACTATCTTGGACCTTCTGAGTCCAATGGTGAGGTCCCCAAAAAATAAAGACCCCTAGAAATACTAAAATGACCAAAATACCCCTACTGCTACCCGAACCCAAATGGAATTCCGCGAAAACCTAAACCAACTTTTTTCAGCATTCCGGGCTCAATGGTAGAGCCTAAATTAGTATTAGAGATACTTATGATAGCAAGACATAAAATTTGATGAATAGCATTAATTTTGAGACGGATCTATTGACATATAGGGAACTCGAAAGGGAAAGGCAAGCTCACGGAATACTGACCTAGGACTGCATTTAGAGGTAAGTAAATTCACTTTTTCTTCCATGTGGTGTTTCCAAAGCCAAGTTTATTCTCTTACTGCCAAACTTGTGCTCTTGAACGTACTTGGTATTATTGTTTCCCACAATGTGATATTGTTCTATCTTGTGGACATTGATTGACTGCTATATCATTGTTATCATATTGAACCATGCCTTGAAAGGCCTACTGTTATGTTTCCACTGTATATATGATATTCCATTTTTATACTCTTATGGAATCACTATGATCATGATATGTTTATGTGTACCGGATTCGTGCTAAGTCACGATATCCATCTGATGCTTTCTGATCTACTGGAGACCTACGGGTCTAGTCCGTGAACGGACACTTGTCAATACATTGGAGTTTGGTTTGATTGGAGTTTCCACTAGGGGGTATGTCGGGCCCCAAAAGACCGAGGGCATGCTGAACCTTGAACACTGTAAATGCATCTCTTTTATGATTGATATGATTTCAATTGTTGAATGACACTATCCCTTATGACTCATTTTATACTAAGATACATTCTTTATTGATTTGATTGTGATCGGGTTATTGTGGCAGTACATTTCATGTTGATATATTGTGGTTGAGAGTTCGATATTTATGTTATATCCATTACTCTTGATTGTACATTGTGACCCCACTGTCCATTGGCCATTATGGTAACTGATCTCATTGGTTATCGCAGTATCTTACTTCATATGATTGGCTATCATATTCTTATTCATGGATTCATATTCTTTTGTGATCACCAATACCAGTGTTGAAGATCTGTATTTACTTGTTGAGCTTTTGTAGCTTATTCCACCTTACTTACCACATTTCAGGTAGCAACGTTACATGACCCCAGTAGGAGTCTAAGAGCGTAAGAGGACATTTTGAGGAACTGTACCAGTTTATGTTTTAGTTTTCCCATGTATTCACCACCCATGGGTGCTGGTTATGTCTGGTTCTTATTTTGATTATTATAGAACCATATTTTGTATTGAACAGACTTCCGCTGATTATTATATTAAAAGACTTCCGCTGATTACTGTACTGAAAAACTTCCGCTGATTATTGTTTTAAATTTTTACTACATTTCATATTAGTACTATGATATAGGAATGGAAAAAGTAAGGATGGCCTTAGGGTTGGCCCTGCGACACGAGATCCGTATAAGGTGGGTTTTGGGTCGTGATAGCTTGGTATTAGAGCTATAGGTTTGATTATGAGTAATGGGAGATAGGACTAGAATTAGAATTTATAGATAAGACTAACGTTTTATTTTATACGATCATTGCTTATTATCTTACACACTGACTGGTCATCTCATTGGTTATCTTCACTAGTTATCTTTTATAGACATAGTTAACATGAGGAACAATCTGTTACCTATAGATCGTTTAGAACTAGAGTCGATAGATATAACTGACGTTCTTTAGATAGATTTTATACGACCATTGACTATTACCTTATATATTGTTTTGACATCTTACTGGTTATCTTTATAGATATGGTTATCACAAGGAATACATCGATAGTTATGAATCGCATAGATCGCTTAGAGTTGGAATCAATAGATAGAACTGATGTCTCTATGACATAGATTTTATGTGAACATTAACTGTCATTTTATGCATTGTCCAGTTATCTTTATAGACAGGGTTAATGAAAGGAATACCTCGATAGATTGTATGGACTTGGTTAGACCATGAACGAGTAGACTTTTATGGAAATACTTATCAAAAAAATTATTGTTTTCAGCAATGGTACATACCAGGAATACTCAGACAGGAAATGATCAATTAGACGGAATTGAACGCCTTATGGAAGAGATTCTCAAATCTCTACCTTAAGTCCAACCCCAACAGTCAACTACGTGCATCGAAGTAGTGGCGCCAGTAAAGATCACCACACAGGGTGAACACGGAATCGTCAAAAGAAGAGTCAAACATAGGGCGCCCAACCAAAATGGAGGAACAACTAGATACCCAACTCGCCTACAATGCCCCACCTGCAAAGAATCTCACAAGGGGCAATGCCTTAGAAACACAAAAACTTCCTATTACTGTGGTTAGACTAGACACATTATAAGGAACTGCCCTCAAAAAACCGAAGCTACGACCAGGGCCACACCTACCTCGCCAGTCTTTGTGACATCAGGGAATGATCAACCTACTACATAGATAGTTACAGGTACCCTTCCAGTTATTTATAACCTGCTTAGCCTTTATGATAACCTTACACACTCGATCATGTTTTCATGTGTTTTCCAAACAAAACTTAGCAAATGAACACTTGGACGATTGATTTACTGATTCTATTACAATGGGAAGTTAGTGTTGGAGAATGTTAGACAGGAAGGCATGTGAACTCTAGGCTAGTTACTGAACCATTTTTATATTACCATGGGGATCATTGTTTAGAAATGTTAAACATAGAACATGAGATACAAATCAGGAGCACGGTATTCTCAATGATTAGCCTATACTTGGGAGTTAGGTCTAGTGATATAACAGAAATGACATTTAGAAATCTACACAGATACTACGAATTCTTTATGATACTAGGACGACATATGCCCAGTGGACTTAATGAATGGAATTCTACAACACCACTACACCTATCCTACCAAACCTAGTGATATTGGGAGATGATCGGAGCATTAAGTTAAATTATTAGGTTCAGCTGCTATTAAAGATTTGGTGTTAAAACAGATTTGTAATAAGTAGTTCATGGGAGATGAGACTAATGTACTGGTATTACTAATGCCCTAGTAGAGTAAACCCTGACATGATAAATAGACTCGTATATGAACTCTGATCATTGATCTTTTACAGTGAATAGTTTTGGGAGATGATCGGGCTACTGTACCAGAAGTCACAGGTATTTTTCAGTTGTTTACAAGTGCCCAATATTGTTAAATATTAGCTCTACATATTAATTTATAGCTCCAACATTTACTACTAGCTGGACATAGAAACAAAACTCCTAAGTTATATGTTAACTATTCAAATTCCACTAAGAGAATGATTGATGATAGATGTTATACATGAAACAGGTAGAGTACGTAACATGGGCAGAAGAGTATTAGATCGACATATTATTATCTCCTAAAATTTTAAAGACCTTGATGAGTAAGTGATTTCATGACTGGTAAACTTCAAGGAACAATGATAGATTTAAATGCTAAATTTATGATCTTTAGAATAAACTACATACTGTTATGGATACGAATGATTACAGGATAGACGAGATAGAATGAATGGCAACTCTTGGAAGAGTCATTATCACGGAATACTATACATTGAAGAAATCATAGTGATATTGAAATTGGTAATCCTTAATGATTATTTTATCTTATAGAAGCATGTATTTAATAACTATCGAGTTACGGTTTGATGATTGTTCTATATTGAGGGAGCCATTAAGAATTAAATTACTATATCTAGACTATAGACTTGATGTTTATAATTTGACGATCGTTCCATATTGTGAGAGTTATTGAAAATTGAATTTCTATTTACAAATTATGAACTTGATGTTTTACGATTAGATGATTGTTCTATACTGTGAGAATTAGTAAGAATTGAATTACGTTCCATAATGAACGCGGAAAATGGTTAGTATTCATTAGAAGATAGAATGTAACATAGAATTGGAAACATGACGCTTTGAAAAGTCTTGAGTAAGTTATAGATAGACCCTGATAAGGTAAAAGATGAATAAAGTTTTGAAGATATTTACGAAATAAGCAAGACTGTTAGAATTGACATTATGAAATGTGATGAATTTGATAAGAGACTGATATATAATGAATAAGTGTTAGAAAAGATTTGATAAATGATTGTAAAAGACTAGAAGTGTAGTAAATTGTTTAAAGGGATCATGAAATAAAAACGATACATGGAATTGTAGGAAATACTACAGGAATGCTTACAAGTATAGAAGGAAGTAAAGATCTATGAACAGTAAGGAATTATGAACTATATTGACTTTAGAAAGCTTAAACCATTTGATTGAATCTCAGACGAGATAGGGAGCCTAACAGGGATTGACAACAAGTATAGAGGCCTTCAATAGGAAGTACTTTCCTTAGGAAATTAGGAATTAGAGAATTTATGAGTTTTTAGTACTACATCAGTGGAAAAAGATACCCTTATACTTACTTATGACCGGTTTATATTTTATATTACTTTTACACATTCAAATATGTCCCCTATGTTGATAACTGAATGTAGAGACTGAACACCTAGACTATTTGACTCATTGCTTACATAACCGTCAAAGGAACTATCATTGAACCATGTTAGATACAAAACACATGAAATACAGACTAGGGACACAGATACTCTTACACAGTTGAATTGAGGTCAAGGAATAATTAGTTGAACGGTAGGCCTATTATAGAGGGAATGACACTTAGGAATCGATATGTACTCTATGAGTTCCATATGACATTGTTGGAATGATATATACCCCAGATATAATAGTAGACTTAATAGATAGATTTTTAAAACCATGTTTAGGAAATTTCATGATTTTGTCCACCAAATGATGCCTTAGATTTACGGAGAACTAGGATAACCATAGAAAGGAATTGAGATTCGCGTGAGGATTTCGAAACACACTTGAAATTATAGAAAGAGTAGTACAATGATTTGATGTGATTGCAAAACTTGATCTGATATGACTGTAAAACTTGATCTGATGTGACTGTAAAACTTGATTTGATGTGACTGTAAAACTTGATTCTCAGCAGAATTTTTATCTAGTTAAATGTAAACGCCTATTCACGTTGTACCACGATGTTAGAGAAACCACGGGAACCACCAGAGTTAGAACTGCTAAGTTTGGGGATAAACTTATTTTTAAGGGAGTAAGAATATAATATCCCGACCCAGGATATGGCATGTATACCGAGGTAAACTCGATCGAGTAGAATATCACCAATTGTAAACCGAGTTGTTAATCTTTATATCATTGTATTTCATTGGACTGAACGATCTTAAATGTAAATGGTTTATTTTGTACCACTAGTGCCGGGCGACACCTGAGCAACCCAGGATCAAACCTCGTAATGCATGCACGCACATATTTCCATTCATATGTACATTGAATGGATGCGTAGTATATTTAATATTAGTGTATGTATACGATTATAGAAATGGGCATAGATGCATAAATATAGATATATAAATAAATGTATAAATTAAGTAAA
Organism: Nyssa sinensis; assembly: GCA_008638375.1. Lineage (NCBI taxonomy): Eukaryota > Viridiplantae > Streptophyta > Magnoliopsida > Cornales > Nyssaceae > Nyssa > Nyssa sinensis. The sequence continues at coordinate 28,306,180 of CM018035.1, forward strand.
AATCCAAGTGTATATATATATATAGTATTGTGTATATATATACGGTACTATAATGTATGTATGTATATTTCAAAGTGTAAAAGTAAAGAAAGAAAGGAAAAGGGGAGGAAAGGGGGGGACTATGGGTGTGTGTCACTGTGTGGGTGTGTGTATGTCATTGTGTGTGTCATGTGAAGGTGGTGAAGGCAGCAAGGCTGCCGACACCAAGGTGCAAGTAGGAGGTGTGATGTGTGTAAGATATATTATATAATATAGCCGACACCAAGGTGCAAGTAGGAGGTGTGATGTGTGTAAGATATATTATATAATATATATATATATATATATATACACAGTATCAAGTGAATCAAGAAGCAGGAAAGAGAAAAGAAAAAGGTTAAAGAAGGCTACCGAAATAGGGGGTAGAGAGAGAAAGAAAAGAGAGAGAGATTGAAGGCAGTTAGTTTGTAGTGTATAGGTGCGTGTTATGTTTAAGTAAAAAACATAAAAGAAAGAGAAAAGAAAGAGAATAAAGGGATAATAGAAGCAAAAAAAAGGGAATACTATCACACGGGAAATCAGAAACAGGTAGGTAAAATTTAGTTTCTATTTTTAAAATATTAAAGCATGAAGTTTAGATTGGATTATTGGGTCTTGTAGAGCATGTAAAGGGGATTATATTGCAAGAAAAATCAGTAAAAATGATGTACAAATGAGGGAGAAATGTTGATTTGCAGGTCATGGTGTTAGATTTGGTTTTTGTGAAATTGGGCTTTAAACTTGAATTTTATGATGGGGAATTAATCCCCTTGAGTGCAGGAAAGAATTTGAAAAAGAAAGAAAGCAAAATAGTTAGAGAATCATAGCAAAAAGTGGATCACCGAAAAATCGCAACTTGGCTGTAACTCACTATTTCGACACCCAACAGTAGATGAAAACCAATTTTGATAGGATATATGAAATCACCATACGATTACGTATCAAACCATGTTAAATTTGTGCAAAAATCTGATCGGAAATAGTCACCGTTGCCAAAAGGGATGTCGGAACCCTACCGGACACCCACCGGAGAAGAAGGAACTGTTTAGGGCCTTGAGTCTAGACCAGTTCGGGTCGGGTTAGATCCGACCCACCCGCGCGTGTTGGATGCCCTGAAATTGTGTCGTTTGGATTATGTTTTAAAAAACAGATTGGGTTTGTTTGGACACGAGTATAGGAAATTAATTGAATTAAAGTCAGGAACTGGGATAACATTATGCGGATTAGTGGCTTAGCCACTGTTTGGTTTAAAAGAAATGAGAAAAAAAAATAACGGGGGCTGCTGCCCCTGAGACTCGAACAGGGAACCAAGGGTGAGGGAGTGGAGTGAGTAACCAAGAAGACAGGCACGCGGTGCTGTCTAAATTCGCCCAAATATATATATATATATATATATATATATATTACATAAAACCTAAATTAATTAAATTAAATAACGGTGAAATAGCCCGTTGCCTAAATTAAACAAGTTAATAGTGTATTTTTACTATCTTAGACCTTCTGACTCTAATGGTGAGGTCCGTGTCGCGAGATGAGGTTCCAAAAAAATTAAGACCCGTAGAAATACTAAAATGACCAAAATATCCCTACTGCTACCCAAACCCAAATGGAATTCTACGAAAGCCTAAACCGACTTTCTTTGGCATTCCAAGCTCAATGGTAGAGTATAAATTAGTATTAGAGATACTTATGATAGCAAGACATAAAATTTGATGAATAACATTAATTCTGAGACGGATCTATTGACATATAGAGAACTCGAAAGGGAAAGGCAAACTCACAGAATACTGACCTAGGACTGCATTTAGAGGTAAGTAAATTCACTTTCTCTTCTATGTGGTGTTTCCAAAGCTAAGTTTATTTTCTTACTGCCAAACTTGTACTCTTGAACGTACCTGATATTATTGTTTTCCACAATGTGATATTGTTCTATCTTCTGTACATTGATTTACTGCTATATCATTTTTATCATGTTGAACCATGCCTTCAAAGGCCTACTATTATGTTTCCACTGTATATATGATATTCCATTTTTATACTCTTATGGAATCACTATGATCATGATATGTTTATGTGTACCGGATTCGTGCTAAGTCACGATATCCATCTGATGCTTTCTGATCTACTGGAGACCTACGGGTCTAGTCCGTGAACGGACACTTGGTAATACATTGGAGTTTGGTTTGATTGGAGTTTCTACTAGGGGTATGTCGGGCCCCAAAAGACCGAGGGCGTGCCGAACCCTGAAGAGTGTAAATGCATCTCTTATATGATTGGTATGATTACAATTGTTGAATGACACTATCCCTTATGACTTATCTTATACTAAGAGACATTCTTTATTGATTTGATTGTGACCGGGTTATTGTGGCAGTACATTTCATGCTGATATATTGTGGTTGAGAGTTCCATATTTATGTTATATCTATTACTCTTGATTGTGCATTGTGACCCCACTGTCCATTGGCCATTATGGCAACTGTTCTCATTGGCTATCACGGCATCTTACTTCATATGATTGGCTATCATATTCTTATTCATGGATTCATATTCTTTTATGATCACCAATACCAGTGTCGGAGATCTGTATTTACTTGTTGAGCTTTTGTAGCTCATTTCACCTTTCAAATAGCGACGCTACAAGACCCTAGTAAGTGTTTAAGAGCGTAGGAGGAAATTTTGAGGAACTATACCAGTTTATGTTTTAGTTCTCCTATGTATTCACCACCCACAGGTGCTAGTTATGTCTGGTTCTTATTTTGATTATTGTAGAACCATATTATTTATTGAACAGACTTTCGTTGATTATTGTATTGAAAGACTTTCGCTGATTACTATACCAAAAGACTTCCGCTGATTATTGTTTTAAATTTTTAGTACATTTCATATTAGTACTATGATACAGGAATGGCAAAAGTAGGGACGACCTTAGGATCGACCCCGCGACACGAGATCCGCATTGGGTGGGTTTCGGGTCGTGACAATTTAGGTAAGCCATTCATCGAAAATATTTCATCAAACCTATTAGGATAGCATTCCTTTTAGGAAATTCTTCTATTGCAATATTTCATAAAACCTATTTGGATAGCATTCTTTTAGGTAAGGTATCTATCTCAAATTCTTCAAATCTGTTAGGATAGCATTCCTTTCAGATAAGCCATCTATTGCAATATCTTATAAATCTGTTAGGATAACATTCCTTTCAAATGAGTTATCTATCGCAATATCTTATAAATTTGTTAGGGTAGCATTGCTTTCGGATAAGCTGTCTATCGCAGAATCTCATAAAATCTATTAGAATAGCCTTACTTTCAGATAAGTCGCCTAAGGACGCAATTTTCATAAAGCATGTTAAGATGGCCTTCCTTTCAGATAGGTCATCTGATTTCACAAAGCCTGTTAGCATAGCTTTCCTTTCAGATAAGTCATCTGAGGATATAATTTTTATAAAGCCTGTTAGGATGGCCTTCCTTTCAGATAAGTCATCCGAGGATACAATTTTCACAAAACCTGTTAGGATAGCCTTTCTTTCAGATAAGTCATTTGAGGACAAAAGTGCACAAACCTATTAGGATAGATTCTCCATTTAGGTGATCCACTTGAAGCATAACATTCCTTATTGATCCCTTTCTTTTATTCATAAACTACGTATGATCTCATTCACCTCAGGGTGATACGTAGGAATCTCATATAGAACGAGTCTGACCACGTCAATTCACAATCAAAGTCCCAAAATGGGTATCATTTTCTTGCGTTGACATTCGCTTGCTTATAAGCTCTACCAACAAGGGGCTATCTGTAAACACCTCATTTTGAGACCCTTGATTGTAAGAGTCAGTTTTTTCATTTTTGGAAAGTTATGACAATATGTACCATCTAGGGATACTTTAGTAAGTTCATATTTTCACTCATAGAGAGCATTTTGGTTATTATGCCCACCAAGGGCATTTTTTATAATTTTTTCAATAGAGGGCATTTCGGTCATTATGCCTACCAATGGTATTTTGGTCATTTCACCCATTGAGGGAAATTCAGTCATTATGCCCACCAAGCGCATTTTGGTCATTTCGCCGATAGAAAGCATTTTAATCATTATGCATACTGAGGGAATTTTTCATCATTTTACCCATTGAGGGCATTTAAGTCATTATGCCCATCGAGGGCATTTTGGTCATTATGCCTACCGAGGGCATTTCGATCATTTTCTCCATTGAGGGCATTTTGGTCACTATGCCCATCGAGGACATTTTGGTCAATTTCTCTACTAAGGCATTTTGGTCATTATGCCCACCGAAGGCATTTTGGTCATTATGCCCACCGAAGGCATTTTAGTCATTATGCCCACTAAAGGCATTTTGGTCATTTCGCCCATAGAGGCCATTTCAGTCATTTTTCCCACCGAGAGCATTTTGGTCATTATGCCTACTATGAAAATTTTTGTTTTGACACATTAGGACCCTTGATGGTATTTTGTTCATAGTGCCCACTATGGGCATTTTGGTAAATACTAGAGGTGTAATATCCCGACCCGGGATACCGGGTCACATGACACGTATTACGAGGAAAAGAAAATTATATATATATATAATTAATTAATTATTAGATTAATTAATTAAGTATAAGAAAAGTATATATATTAATTATATAATATATGTATATGTATAAAGTGAAATGTGTATGTATGGATATGAAAATATGTATGTATGTAAGTATGTATATGTATAAGAGAAATAGGAAAAGAGTGAACAGTGTGTGAAAAGGGGTGTGTGTGTGTCGGCTAGTGTGTGTGTGTGTGTGTGTTGTCTTAATATGTGTATATGTATATATATGTATATATTATATGTATAAATATCTCAAAAAAATTAATGTAAAGCAAGCTTGGGAAGAACAAAATTTATGAGATGGGAGGGCTATGTAGGGCTATGAAATCAGAAGGAAGAGAGAGAGAACGGAGAGAGAGAGAATAGAGGAGAGAGAGAGAGAGAGGTCGGTTATCTTTGCTTTAAAAACCAAAACATGCAAAGCATGTTCTTCTTGCAAAAGAAACCAAAAGAAGAAGAACTGGGGAGCTAAGAAAAGGATCAAAAGTAGAAAGAAGAGAGAGGAATCACTGTAAACAGGTGAAATTTTAAAATCTTTACATTTTTCTCTCTCTAAAATTCAAGCATGAAAGTAGGTTATTTTTAAGTTGTTTATGTACATATGATGCTTAAAACTTATTTAGACCTGTTGAAACATAAATCTTTAGCTTTAAAATGGTTAAAACCATGAAACCCAGAAGCTACGGCCATTGATGACCTTGCTTAAAGCAGGTCTGAACCAACTTGTTCCAAACCATTTTTGGCTCACCAAGGCTTCGAGATGAGACCATGAACAACTTAAAAACATAAATCCGCGATCAAGAAACCTAAGAACAACCCTCCAAAAATGGAGTTACAGTTTCGGGTTTACAAAACAAACCCCACAAACTTACTTCTAAACCTACCTTTATGAACGAGAACTAAATCCCCATGAAGAGGGGATCAAAACAAGACCAACTGCATGAAAAATGAACAAGAAATGAACAATTACGACCGGATTACAGTTCTGGTTATCGAGCTTAAAACCGAGATAAAGATTTCGTTTTCAACTCCAAAAGGAATGCCAAATTGGTTCTTCATGCCTTAGGAACATTGCTACATGAAAACAGTAAGGATCCATGGATCCAAACTGCACGAAAATGGAAAGGAAGGAAAACTGTAATTAGGGTTTTCAGTCGATCGTCGTGGGGAAGAAGAAGACGGGTCAACTCGGCTTTTAAATCAGGCTGAGTCAACTCGGACAGGTGGCAGCCTCTGGGCTTGCCACCGATTAATTGGAACGACGGCGTTTCAACCCTGTTTTAAAATTTTAAAACGGTAGGGCTGACATCATCATGACGTCAGCAACACGCACCAAACCGGATAGACCGGTTGGTTTACAACCAGGCCGGACAGGTTCACTTGATTTGAGACCAAACCCTTTGGTTTATAATTTAATTAAAAATCAAATAAACCAACACTGTTTGTATTTACGGATTGACCCCAGAACTTCTGGACAATCCTACTATGGCCCAACTGATGAAGAATTTATGCAATTAAGCCCCTGAAAAATAATTAAATAATAAATTTAATTATTTAATAAATAAGAAAAATTACTATTTTACCCTTGGGTCATAAATAGAGCAAATGAAGTCCAAATTAAGCATATGAATAGTGTATCCTTACTATTTTGGATATTCTGAGACTAATGGTAGGGTCCGTTTTACGAGACGGGGCCCGAAAAATGAAAACACGTAAGGGGTAAATGACCAAAATACCCCTTGACCAAAATTTAACAAGTTATTAGTGTATTCTTACTATCTCGGACCTTCTGAGTCCAATAGTGAGGTCCACGACACAAGATGAGGTCCCGAACATAAAGACACGTAAGGGGGTAAAATGACCAAATTACCCCTGGTACCTCAAAAGTCAAATTAAAAACAGGGAATGTCTAAATTGACTTTCTTTGACATCCCGGACCCAATAATGGAGTCCAAATTACGAAACGAAGTACAGAAAAATATGACACGAAAAATGGTAAACGACCATTTTGCCCTTTTACATATAAAAGTCTAAATTAAATTCTTGGAAAGCCTAAACCGACTTTCTTGGACACTCCGGACTCAATGGTAGAGTCTATTCGACCAAAAGAAATGTCTAAAATAAAAAGACATAAAATTTGATGAATAGAATCTGTCAGATGACTATAGACTGAAATATTGCCGAAGTATTTAAACTAAGGCAAGTACGAAGAAAATAAATTACGAAAGGACACGACAACATATCAACCTTAGAATAAAATTTCTAACTCCTAAGTTGTTTTTAGGTGATAAACATGGGAGAGCAACCCAAGAAATTCACCATCATGAATAAAGCCCAAAGGGCCAAAGATCCCAAGCAACAAGCTTTCATGAAAGCCCTATTGTGGAAACAACAGGTAATTGAAAAGCACATAAGAATCGCCAAGGCCATTGAGGTGATTTCGGTTAGGCCTTTTATGCATAAGTCACCTACCAGGGAAATGGTAGTTGAGGCCAGGAAAAAGAAGCAAGAAGCAAAGAAAAGAAAAGAGGAAGAAAAAGAAAATACCGAAACCTTAAGTGAGTGGGTAAAAAGGTAATGTGTGTTTCTTGCTCATTCTATACGATACCACTATAAGATAAGTTGTAGTTAACTTATGTAATAAAGGAAAAAGTTAAGTTAATTAATTTCATTATGAAATTTATGAGTCTTTTTCTAAATTGTTTAGGATAAGGGCTGATAAGGGCAAGACTCCTCAGTAGGGTCTACGGTATATGAGGTGAGTAACCCTGTGTTTGAAATGGAGATTTAACTCCATGGATTTAAAAAGGTTTTAATGCAAAGATATGAAATGTTTGAAATTCCAAATTCAGTGTTTACATGATTCAGATTTTAATTGTTCTATTTTATAACCCCATTGTAACATGCTCAGTGATTGGTTTCTGCAACGGTTTTTCCTTTAAATACTTTTCAGCATGTCTAGTTAAAATGCAATTACTGTTAAATATTCTGAATTTGCTTATTTCAAGTATACGAATGTTTATTACGAATTTATGAAAAGTATCTATGAGAAAAGTCACATGATAAATATTTTATAAGATAATGGTGCATAAGCACAGAGGCAGTATTTTGGGTTTCTTTGGATCTCATTGACCTGTCAAAAACCACATAGTCAGTATTTTGGGTTCTTATTGTAACTCATTGACCTGTCATGTGAAATGCCTGGTAGCAGGATCTAATCCCCCAGGCAAATGAGATATCTCTATTTATAAGTAAGATGGGAGTCTAGTTCGAAATGGATTTCACTAATAGAAGTGATAAGATGACAAATGATTTGAAAATGGAAGCAGGTTTTTACTCTCATTTTCAATGTGAATATGTTTGAGTTTTATATACTCTATTTAAGAAATACATGATATGTTATATGTTTTAAAGTTCATATGTATAAGTTTAGCTTGAATACTTTAAATGTTTCAAAGCTACATGTTTTAAGGAATGCATATATTCTGTATTCAAAGTATACGAACAATTGGCGGTGACTATTTTACAAACTCTTATGTACTAAACCACTGCTAATTGAAAACCCCATGACGAACACTGGAATTGCTCACAAGCTTAGATTAGCTTACCCGGACTTTGTTCGGACCCCCCTTTCAGGTGATGCAGCAGACAGGGTCTTAAGGACGACGACGATGAGTCTAGCTGTTTTTGGAAGAATATGTTAAGTAGTTTCTTTTGAAGAACCTATGAACACTAGTAGTACGTTTTGTATTAGTAGACAATGTAAGAATATGTAATAAGCCCTCAGGGCAACCGAATATGTATTGTATTAATGTATGAAGTCTTTAAGTTTTCGTTATACTCTGAATGTGTAACCATGTATGTTATGTATGGAGCAGCAGTATCGGACGGATGTGCATAATTTAAAAATGAGAAAAGAAACGAAAAAGTTTTTTCACGCTTCCGCAAAACGTATGTTGCACACCTATTCGATACCGCTGCCTATGTGAGCCTTCGCCCAATGGTCCCCGGACCTGAGGGTGGCGGTCGCGATGCGAGATCCGCACAGGGTGGGTTTCGGGTCGTGACAAGAGGTTTCCCTACATTTTAGGGGTATTTTCGTAATATTGGTCCCATTTTTTCCTTTGGAGGGCGCTTTGGTAATTTTAACTTAGTCTTATTCTATATAGGTTATTTTGGTCATTCATGGACATACATGTAATTTTCATATCATTTTACCCATATAGGGTTAATTTGGTAATTTTAGCCCTTAGGGACAATTTTGACTTTTATGCCTTAGTGACATTTTTGTAATTCCCTTGCCCCTAAATTCTCAACCGAATTAGGGGTAATATAGTAAATATAGGTTTGTGCACAAAAACTTGCCTATATTCCCTCGTTCCTTGTCCCTAAGTAATTTCCAAAACAAGCTCCTTATTTTAAGAAATTTGTTTTGACTTGTGAACAAAATAATTTCTATATCTTAATTTCTTGCACATTAAGCATTAATCTTGATCACTCATCCATAGGATTCATTGTGAGCCATTGGATCAAACCTCCTTACTTTTTCCTATAAATAAGACCATTTAGCCACCATAATCAGGGATAGAAAAATTAGTAGGCAAATGTTGCTATAATATTTCTCTCTTTTCTCTCTCTATATTTCATCTTCTATATTTTCTAAGCTTTGTTCTATACGAGTCAAGGTTCTACACAAGCTTTGTTCTTCACAAGCTGAAGTTCTACTCCATTGAAGATAAAGTTCTACACTATTGGAGATTCAACCTTAAGGAGTTTAAGTACAAGCCTTGTTAATTCAACACAAATAATAAGGTACGCTCCCTAAAACCCTACTATTTTTTCTTTTCCCAATTCAATTGATCTTCTCAATCTTGATAGAATCATTTGAATTTGAAAACTACGTTGGCTCTGATTCCGTTATCTGAACGGATATGTAGGACGCCTCATGAGTCCGAGTCTACTCTTCTCCTTTAATCTTATTTATTTTATATCTTTTTTCTTATTTTATTCATGTTATCATACTCTCCCTATACTCTTCTTATCTTTTGATTTTTTTACTTTATGTATTTCACTTACTTTATTTGTTTATGCAATCATTATAATTATCTCTTTCTACTCAACCTCTCTTATTTTATGTCATGGAATTTATGCTTTATGGATGAAAACTTGAGGCTAGTCTATTCGAACTGAGCAAGATGGGTGCCTAACCCCTTCCCATCTCGTACCTTAGCTCTCAAATTCAGAATTGTTTGGTTCATTGTAGACTAGTTTTGCTTTACTTTATTTTGACCCATGTCAAGGGGTTTGAATGTAAATAGGACCAAAGCAATATAATTCTTAATTTTTTGTTATTCTCTTTACATATATTTTCTATGGCTTGTGACAGGTTTGCTTGTTATTTAGCCTAAAACAAGTTGGCGACTCCTTTGTGTATTCATGTACACACCAATCTCGAAAAGAAGGTGTTCCTCTCTCACATCAAGGGAGCAGACTTTAAAAGCCAGGGTTGTTTGAATCCATTTTCGGCGCTTGCGCTCATAGTATACACACACACACAACAGTGTGTGTGTGTAAGAGAGAAGTGTGTGTATGCACATACGCAAGCGTGTGCACGTGAGTGTGTGAGGTAAGAGTGTGATGTGTGGGTGGGTAATAAGAGGATAAGGTGGCAAAGGAGGTTGTTATAAGTAGTGTGAAAGAAAAGAGTAGGGAAGGTTGCAACTATGGTTTCCAACCCAAGGAAGAGAAGATGATTGGAGGAAAGAGATGTATAAAGAGAGAGAGAAAAAGAAAGGTGGTGGGGCACATTAATAAAAATGTATACGTGTATTCTAAATCATAAAAAGGGTTGTGTAAGATGAGAATAAGATAGAGCTAGGCATCGAACAGAAGGGAGAAACCATGGAATAAAGAAGATAGAAGCTGGGTTCTAGAAAGAGAAATTCATATTTTCACACTCAAATCAGGTTTGGACTAAAAAATCTTGATTTCCTAAACTTTCTATGTAATTGATAGGTAGTTTTAGACCAAAACAATCACACTAAAAACCCTAGGGAAGCAGAACTGAGGAAACCGTCATTAACGAGAGCTTGAGAAACAGAACTGAATCAACCTAAACCAAACCAAAATTGGGTGATTGGGACTGAAACTAGACCTTATGGGGGTCATGAAACCATCATTCCACAATAAAAAAAAATAAATCAAAAGAGGAGCTCCAAATCACGAGTTGTAGGTTTTGGCTCTAAAACTGAACCTCATGAATCAACCACCAAACCTAATTTCTTGAATGGGGAATGATGCTCCATATCCTTAGGATCACAACAGACCAAACCAAAGCATATTTGGTGAAGAAATGAGCAAGACATAATGGGATATTCAAAATTTCCATGAATGGGGGATTGAGCTTTCCAACCCAATCTGAAGCCTAAAATCGATGCTAAATTATTCCCTAAGATCCCATAATTAAGTTAGAATCCAAAACAGACTAAAAAATGGCTTAAATTCATGAATTAAGAACAAAATATTTTAAGGTTTCGATGAACAGTGATGGGCGAAGAAAGAAGACAATAAATAGTACCACGGGTCGGGTCTCGTGTCAGATTAGGTTCGAGTCCTGACCGCATATTAAATAGGTTGGGTACTAATTGAAACGACATTGTTTAACGCTTGATATATTAAAAATAATTCATGAACTAAACGGCATCATTTTGTTAAATGATGATGACATCACATTGACGCAATAGTGACACTCTAATTCGGTCAATCGATCAGTTCTTGACCTAAAGGAGCCGATTCAGCCCTCTAACCTCCAGACCATATGGTTTCGGTTATAATTTTCTGAAATTAGATTTTAACCCCTATAATTTTACAGAAATTACACGAATGTCCCAGAAAAATAATTAAATATTATTTTTAAATCCTTTTTAAATTAAGAAAAATTACCAAAATGCCATTGAGCCTAAAATAGGCCAAACAAAGTCCAATTAAAATGCAAGAAGGGTCTAACCCAACATTTTTGGGTGTTACGGAGTCAATGGCAGAGTCCAATTTAGGAAATTAGACCCCAAAATATACGAACGGGTAAATTGGAATAATTTTAATTGTGTTCTAAATAATTAATTAAGCTATCAATTGAACCCCGATGACTATGAAAATACCTACCTTGGTATTTTTGATGTTCTTGGCTCAAAAATGGGGTCTGTTTCATCAAGCAAGGTACCAAAATCACAGATCCCTAGAAAGGTGAGATTCTCAAACTTCTCTTAGTGTTATACGGGCTACCAGACTGACCAAAAAAATATGGAAGGGGGTGTAAAGATTTGTAATTTTTTTTTATTAAAAAGAATAAATAATTTTTTTTAGAAGAAATTAAGTTTTAATTAACTAATTGAATTAGTTGAGGTATAAAATCTGCCCAACAAAATTTAAGTGAGTACATGTATATGGGTAGGGAATAAAGTAATGTACAAGGCAATTGGAAAAAAAAGAAGGAAATGAATGTGTGTGCAGCAATGTGTATGGTGGTGGTTTACTAATTCATGTAAAATATCTTGTAAAGAAAAAAACAACAACAAAAAAAAAAAAAACAAAGGGGCAAAAGGTGTGGTTGAAAACTTAACCGCACCATATTTTATTTTAAACCACTCACAACTCACACAAAACACACACACTCGTACCAGATGCACAGCGGCGTGGAAAAGGAGAGAAGAAGAGAAGAAAAGAAGAAAAAGAGAAAGAAAGGAAGAAAAAGACAAAGGGGGGAAATTTGGCAAGCCACTCGGGCTTTCGTGGGGATTGAGGTCTACTGTAGTTTTCTTTGATTTTGAGCGATTTAATTGAAACAAATCAAAGAAACCTTTGCCAAAATTGTACAAAAGTGAGGTAGGGTTTCTAAAACTTATGAAATAGGAATGAATAGGTTGCTAGAGGACATTCATTCATAAAAGCATGCTAGGATTTCCATGTTGTGTGTTAGATTTTAATTTTGTTAATTAATATGCATGTGAAACATGCCTATGCATTCTCAAATTGAAATCTGTGTTTATATTAGGATTGTTGGGACCCTAAGCATGTGTTTTTATTTAATAATATTGTTACCACTCACACTTTTGAGGAGTGTGGAGTGAGATTATAATAAAAAAAAATCATGTGTTTTGTACATAAAAAAAAATTGAGAAAATTCCTTAAAAGGATTAAATAATGAGTGAGAATGAAAAGAACCAAGAGTGTTAGTTTAGAACGCGTTTTGTGTGCTTATGAGATGATGTGAGCACTCAAAATATTGTGGTGTGGATTGAGTTATGAATGTGTATATCCAAGGTTCGACGGTTGAGTCTAGAGTTCCTCGCGGTGGTACAGGTTATGGTTGCCTACAAGTTAGTAGCCTATGAAACCATGTTTCGCTATATCAGAGGTGAGGTGATTACTTGATGAGTGATGAATTAGGGCTTTGGTCTTTTTTTTGGGTTTTTAATAAAATCTAGAGATTTAGGAAATTGGTCGTTGTTTGAATGAATTCAAGTGGAACTTAAGTAAATCTCATAAAATATAACAAGACAAATATGGATTCTGTATATGCTTAATTGATTATAAACTATCATAGCATGCACTTTTATGCAACGTTCATGTTTCGTTTGTTTTAGTTATCCTACTGGGGTACTGACCCCTACTAGATGAAGGTACCGAGAAGGATCCCGCGTCTTGAGGAGTACATGTTGATATACTTGATGTGTCTCTTCCTTCTGGGCTTACTTGATGTATACGAAGAAATACCATGATGTTCATGGAGCGTTCTCCATTATTTTTGTTAATCATGTAGTATGAAATTCGTATACTTCTTGGGACATGTAAATGAGATTGACATGTGTTTTGGGACATGACGTAGTAACTTGGAAATGAATTCCATATTTAGAAAGGTATGTATTATAATGTATGCTAAGTAGGATAAGAAAGAAATGAAATGAAGTATGTACTAAGTTATATAATAATTGTTGTACATGGACTATCAGGTTGGCAAGTACCTAAGGAGTGAATGAGTGAAAAAATGCGTAAGTGTTGAACACTTGAAAGGCAAGAAAAAACTAGCCAATAATTAGGGCGAACCCTTTCAATTTTTTTTTAAAATTTTGGCTTTTATAAACTCTCATCTTTGTTATCCTTAATCGATTTTCACAGTTAAACTTATATATCTTTGACTATTAAAATCTAGTGAGATATATTAATTAATTTAATCATTTTAATTTAACTTATTTTAAATATCACACCATCGGGTTATGGGGCCCGAGGCGTGACAGAATGGTATCAAAGCCCAATGTTTGAATACCTAGGGGCGACAGGAATGGGTATAAAAAAAAAAAATTAGCGTGATTTGATAAGAATATGTGGTACATGATGTTAAATGTGCATGTTGATGTGGTATAGGTGATAACATGATTATGTGTTGGCATGACTGGGTGAAATTCATAAAGTATGTGTTACTTGCGTTGATGTAAATACATATTAGCTTATTATGTGCATGTGGGGTATATGACACATCATTGGGAACATGCAAGGGATTAAACTTTTCATTTGAAAATGAGTCTTAATAGAAATATTTATTTATTTTCTCCGAGTTGACTTTGCATCTGTCTTACTTATGAGCGAGGCCCTAGTTTGGTGGGAGTCAATAAGGAACACCATGGTTAGAAAGTGGGATGTATTTTGCGTAGGTTTTCTAGGGAAGTTTTTTCCGACAGTTGCTAAAGCATCATTATGTCAGGAGTTCCTTCACTTGCGTTAGGGTGACATGACTATAGGTCAGTATGAGGCATGTTTCTCTCTGCTAGCTTGGTATGCACTAGGGGCCATTATTGATGAGACTGACAGGGCACGACTGTTTGAGTTGGGACTCAGGCCAGCGATTAGAACCTTGGTAGTTCCATTAAACCTCCATACGATGAGTGAGGTGTATGATAGGGCACAACTAATTGAGGCAGACCAGTGGGTCAGTAGACTGGTTGAGATTCACCAACAGTTGAGGGGTATATCTATAGGTTCTTATCCCGACCGACAGAATAGGAAGAGAACGAGATATGAGGCATCTACATCTCAGGGGTTTGCTCCGCAGCAACAACAGTTGACCTTTTCATCTTCCTCTACACCGGGTAGGACCCCTCAGGGAGAGATTATCTGTTACCAATGCCGACAGCCTGGACATGTGAGGGCTGAGTGTCCACAATTACGACAACAGCAGCCTCAGAGACAAGGACAGTCTTAGAGTACTAGTAGAGGGCACATTTCTATACAGAGTCAGAGTCAGTCTAGAGAAGCTAGCCATGGACGGGGACAGAGTAGGGGACAGTCTCAGGGTAAGGGAAAGCCATCCTTGTGTTTTCATTGTGGTGTCACTGGACGCATTTAGAGGTATTGTCCTGCACTTGTGGGGACGTGTAACACCCCGACCTTGATTAATTAATAATTAATTGTTAATTATTAATTAGAACCAACATAAAGAATAATTAAGATAGTAAATCAAGAACCTTTCGACGATCACGAGAGACCAATAAAATAATTAAACACGTCAAGAGAGGAGGGTGTAATACCCGAACCTAATTATCAATTAATTTGGTGAAATGATGTCATTTTAACACTACAAGAATTAGAATTAGCTAACTACGGAAATCACAAGAAATAATAACCGACACGGGACCTTTGACATCGAAGCTAACCAAGATAGGAAGCGAGCAGAAGAAACTGTTTCGTAAAAAGAGCACTAGAAACGAAAATATAACGGAAATAGCCAAAATGAAATTCTGCGCCAACCAAACAAGGCCTAAGCCCAAATGAGGAAAAAATACCCAAAAGTGAGGCCAAGGGGATTTCAACCCTTGACCGAGTGAGGGAAACTTATGGCACCCAAAAATTTACCAAGTGGGCTGCCAACAACTTTATGTCTAAATATACAACAGAATTGTATATAAGCTTAAGTCAACCAAGGCCACCTCCCAAATGGGCCAATGAGATTTCATGCAGCCAACAAAAATATATAATATAATTATATATATATATATATATGTACAGATTTGTTGGATTAGGAGTAACAGTCAGCCCTCATTGGACCACCACCCCCACCAATCTCCTTTCATGCAAGATGGAAAAAGGGGAAATAATTATATACATATATAAGTTAATATATGCATATATGTATGTGTTCTGCATATGGGGTGTGTGTGTGTAATCAAAACAGATATGTGTGTGTGTGTGTGCAACCATGTGTGTGTTCATGCAAACCTAGAGAGAGATTAGAGAGAGAGAGAGAGAGAGAAAGAGTGAATGAAAGTGTATGTGCGTGGTGTGTTTCCATGGAGGTGCACAAAAGGTCTGAGGTGCCAAAAACTGAACCACCAAAGGGAGAACAGCCCATTGTTTGAAGGTATAAAACAAAACCCAAAGATTTCTCTCTCTAAATATTTCTTCATGCACAAACTGTTTGAGATTTTTGTGTTGCATGCATGGTATTAAAGTATGTAAACTTGAATAAGGCACGAAATTTGGACCATAAACAACCCTAGAACACCAAACCGTGCACAAACCGCCATTAACAAACCTTGACAAAGCAGCTCTGATTCAACCCTAGCCAAACTGATTTTGGCTTGCTTAGACCTGACCTAGATGATGTAGGGTTTGCACTGCAACGAAAACCAGACCAAATAGCTTAAAAATGAGCCATAAAACCTGAGTTGCAAGTTCGGGTTTTGAAACCCAACCTCACGAATCTTGCTGTAAACTTGATTTTGGGAGTAGGGACTAGAACCCCATGATGCAAGGATCATGACTAAAGAAACCTCACAAGATTTGGGTAAAAAACAGGGATTTACGAGCTAGTTGTAGGTTTGGTTATTCAATACCAGGCCAAACGTTTGAGCTCGATCTAATGCTCCAAACAAATGCCGAAACAATCCTTACGACTCCGAAAAAGATTTGGGATGGGAAGTAGAGGAAATCAGTGTTTGAAAACCCATGAAATTGAAAAAGTAAAATTTCTACAACTTGGGCTACAGTGACCCTAGCATTGGGGAAGATTAAAAGTGGAGGGTCGGGTCATGGACCGGGTCTCGGGTCGGGCCCCGACCCAACCACAAAACGGTTTAAAACCTTTAAGTGAAACTATGCCGTTTCAAGCCTTATGTTTTAAATTTAAATAAATTCCGGACTATTTGGTTACAACTGTAAGAAATTGGAAATCAGGTTTGAGGATAGCCCAAACCTTGGATAAGGGGATTAAAGGAGTTATCTTATTCCGGTTCTCTGAATTAGCTTGGACTGGTCGGTTCAGGGACTTTTGGGTTCGGTGTAGGGTTTGACCTAGTAAACCCAACGGTCCAAGGGCTTAATTGAAAGGAAATAAGCCGAATTTTTCTAAATTGCACTGTGACCCCAACTATTCTGAATATTTCTATTCTGGCCCAGATTTTAAAGAATTAATTCAAATAAGCCCTTGAAAAATAAATAAATAGTAAAATAATTATTTTATTAATTGGGTAAAATTATTATTTTACCCTTGGACACTAAATGACTCAACGAAGCCCAAATTAAATAAATAAATAGTGTATTTCTACTATTTCGGGCATTCCGGACTCAATGGTGGAATCCGATTTATGAAATTAGGTTCTGAAAAATAAAGACACGTAAAGAGTAAATGACTGCACTACCTCTGATGATACCCAAGGTTAATTAAAAATAAAAGATAGTCCAATTTAACTATGTCGGACACTCTGGACCCAATGGTGGGGTCCGTTTAATGAACCGAAGTCCCAAAAAAAAAAATACAGACATATAAATTATAAATGATTGTATCGCCCCTAATGATACCCAAGGACAAATAAACACAAAAGATAGTCTATTTTAATTGTGTCAAACATTCTGGACCTAATAGTGAGGTCCATTTTATGAACAGTTTAGCTATACAACATGTGAAATTACTAAAATGCCCCTGATGCTAGACGAAGTCCAAATGAAGTCCAAATGGGACGAAATTGATACTGATAGAAGCCCAAACACTCGTGAAAGTATACACATGATTAAATGACGAATCGGGGTCAAAATTTCACAAAACATAAAATGACCAAAATGCCCCTAAGCATGGTAAGTGCAAAGTAGAGGCCGAATAAAGGCCAATCTAATCTAATAAATTATCATAAGCATAATTATGATAATCGAAGGACTAAATAAGACTCTGAAACAGTCAACGTATAAAATGAGAAATGACCGATGTGTCCCGATGACCAAAAGCAGATACCGAATGAAGTCTAGAAGACTTAAGAATTTATATTTAAGATATGTGGACTATTCTGAGGACCATGATAGGGTCCAGGACAAGAATGGTAAAATTACCATTTTGCCCCTAAGGTTAAATAAGTACTTAACTGATAACAATTGGAGTCCAAAAGACTTAGAACTTTATATTTAAGATATGTGGACTATTCTGAGGACCACGACAGGGTTCGGGACAAGAATGAAAAAATTAAAGGTTAAATAAGTACTTAACTGATAACGATTTAAGTCTAGATGACTTAAATTATAATCCCGATAACTACTAAGCCTAATTAAAAGAATGTAATAGCCTCAGATGAAACCTAGTGAAAGGGTAATAGGCTATTAGGCTATCTTTGGTAATCCGATGATGCCTAAGATGATGAATAAGTCATGAATGGTTAGATTCTGATCTGTCTGTGATTGGTGATGGTTATTCAGGATATGCATGGAGGTGCCTAACATATCTGGAGGTTATCAGATTATTTGTACAATGAGATAAGCATAAAGTTTGTGAGTAACTTGGAACTTTTGACTTGGTGTATAAGTTGCACTGTCTAGATATTGTATCTTCATACACTATACCGTTTTATGTGCCATACTATTTAAATGCATATACTTAAATGCATACCCTTTTGTACTGCATTACACATGGCATGATTTTGTTCTGTTCCGCTCAATACTGACCTTGTTCTATTCTTTGATTTAATTGACTATACTCCTGATTGATATACTAGCATCCTGTACTGTTCTATCTGTTCCAATCTGTTGTTCCATTTAGTTCAGTCCTGTTTTATTCCACTCAACTACATTAAGTGAATTTATAAAACTGTTATTTCAGAAATAACTAAACCCTTCATGTGCTTTGTAAGCAAGAATTGGTTTTTAAAACCCATGATAGGGAACCTGTGTTACTCACTAGGCTTATTTAAGCTCACCCCATTATCCTAACATTTTTCAGGTGAAGGATCTAGTGGCAAGGATTAACAAGTTGAGAACCTTGGGGGAATATTTTGAAGAACTATATTCCATTTTTGTATCCCACTCCATTTTTGGATGTTTTGTATAACTAAACGTACGATGGCATGGCCTTTTTGATATGTGCAAAACTGCAAGTGCACAGTATCGTAGTTTTATAGTAAAGTGATAAGAAGAGTATCGTCCTCAAGGATTGGTGTCTTACTTTTGAGAAGTACCAAAATTAAATTAATCTCGACTTTATTTAGAAAAATCACTAAATCTTTGGAATTGCAATTTAAAATAAAATCAATGCAAAGAAAATACTTAAATGAAAAGAGAGATATTGTTCGAAATTTAAATTAATGGAAGAAAAGAATTCTAGGAAATCAATTTCACCTAATCCCTCACTATGCTTTACTCTTCTAACTAATTGAATTTAATTCTCTATGTTTGTTAGCAAATCTCTAAATCATCTAGAAACCTCTTTCGGCAGTCAATTGGAAACTATTCTTGTTCATTATTTTACACGAGAGTATGCAAATTAATAAAGCAAGAAATAAGACCAATGATTTTTTAATACTAGATAGGTTTATATAAGTCTTTCGATCTCTATATTTACCTATGTTGAAATATCCAAGATCCATCCTATGATTCCCTCTTTCGACAGCAAATCACAAGATTAAAATCATCTAATTAGCGGCCAGTTAATTAGAAGCAATAAGTTCAGAATAAATCAGACAAACATGAAAAAGAATTACTTCAAACTAGCATAGAAAAGCAAGCATAGTTCGGAACTAGACTACATCGTTTCCTAGAATAAATAAAAATTTAGTTCATGCTAAAAATTAAATTCAACATAAACGAATTCACCATGATTTTTCCTGAGACGAACGGAAGAAAAATAACACTGAAAAATATTCGCAGCAATCCAAGGTGTGCCGTCAAGCCGCAACCATACAGTCCCTGGTTTTGACTTTTTTTCTCTGTTGCGCTCCCTGCTTGTGCGCCACAGAATTTCCCAAGCCAATCTCCAAGCTGCAAAGCCAAATCACAAGCTAGGTTCAGCCAGTAGCTGTTTGCTTTTTCTTTTATTTTTCCTCTCTGCCGCAGCAACGCCCTCTTCTCTCCCAAATCTCTCATTACCGTACGCAGCTTCACTACTTCTCCTGATCTTTCTTCGATCTCCAAGCCGTAGCCAAGTCACAAGCTAGGTTCAGCCAGTAGCCGTTTGCCTTTTGTTTTGTTTTTCCTCTCTGCTGCAGCTTTTCCTCTTACGCCCCCCTACAAGCAAAACAGCCCTAGCCACCTTGTATATTCAGGGCCCAAAGCCTTACACGCAAGCCTCCAAGCCGCACTGTGCAGCCCACCTTTGTTTATTTCCAACGCCTCACAAAAGATCAATCTTTTTAAAAGCCCATCCATGGTTTTAGTAGTTATGTTATGGACTATATTCCGACCGTCTAAACTGCTGAGCCAATTAATTGTCTGGGCACAAGCAAATTCTCTCAAGCTGACTTGGTGGCTGAGGAAAGTTAGTCTAGTGGGACGGCTTGTATTTGTATATGGGATTAGCTATGATGGTGAGGACTCACAGGCCTAATTATCAGGTTGTCTGGCTTAAGTAGTCATGGATCGAACTGCTTCAAGTCTGTGATAAAATTGAAATGATAAAAATGAAGCCTAAAATCAATAAGAAAATAAATAAAATTACACTAAAATTTAAACTTAAGAGGTGATAAAATTATAAATTATTCAAGTCATCAAACACCCTCAAACTTAAAACTTTGTTTGTCCTCAAACAAAAACCAGACCCCATAGAAAAATTTCATCACTCACCAAGCCATGATCTGAAATTAGATTTCATCACTAACGTCTTACTCTTTTAAGATCAAAGATAGCAAGAAAATCAATCAAAAATTTAGCAATTTGTTAAGCAATAGTTAAGCGTTTACTTCAACTTAAAGCTAAGACCTTGAGTATGTGCGTGTGTGATATAGTCAAATTAACTCTAAACCACCTACAAACTCTGATAAAAGTAAAACAACTGAAACCAGAGGAATTCTCTAAAAACTTAATCCCATAAGTCCAATTTTCAGAAATCCTCTCCACTAATGTAGCCAACACCAAAAGCAGAGATCAAAAGGTCTTTAATTTGGTTGTAATGATAGGCCACAAGGTGAGGGCTAAGAAAGAAATGGATATAGAAAATCAAAGCAAACTGGGAAAATACTTGGTGGAAAAAGCACTAAAATAGAATTCCACAGGATTCAAACCAAAGCTCTTTCTCGACAATATGCTCATTCTCTATTTTTTCTGTCATGATGGATAAATCACCTCTGCATAAAAGACAAACCCAGCAAAAATATCTTTTTTTTTTTTTTTTACTGTTCACTTTTTTTTTTTTTTTTTTTTCACACTTTGATCAAACAGAGCAAACATAATGTGGAATATTTCATTTGAACTAACTTTCTCTTTAAATGTAAATTTCCACCAAAGTATCTTCTCAATTGTAAAGGTAAATTCATGGTTTTTCTAGCTTAGAACGGGCATGGTTTATGTCACGACCCAAAATCCGGCCCATGTGGATCGAGGGTTCGTAATCGGCCATCGAGGCCTTTTTCATTGATCACAACACATTCCTCATTTCCATTAATCAAACGCAGCGGAATAAAATTTCTTTTTCTACTGCGGAAGCGTCAATCAATACTCAAGTCAACATCAGTCATCTATTTATAAGTGATTTCTAGCATTTTCTCCGTAACTGGTATTTGTCCTATCCGCCATTCTTGGGTTCAACTATATTCATACAAAATATTCAGAATTCTCCAATCATCAATTTATATGTAATTTATATCAGAGATTTGCATATTCATATAACATACTCAACTAATATGTTCAGTTTCATTTGGTCCATATAGTCACTCTTAAGTCATCAGTAAGGGTTAATCTAATCGACTCCAAGACTGATTCAAATAATTACTTTCTATCGTTACTCTATCACCCAATCACCAAAGGCCATCAGATTTTCTATCTCAACACTAATTCTATTTTTCGGGAAATACTAACTCTAAGACCCAGGTAACAATCCCTATCTTTCAATGTCTCCCTAGATCTCTAGAGTTTCCTATTCTTAATCACTTAAGAAACCTCAACTCCAATTTTAGCTTTGGTCTTTTCCAAAAACCGTTAACCTTGGCTCTGATACCACTTTGTCACGACCCGAAATCCGGCCTATGCGGATCGAGGGTTCGTAATCGGCCACCGAAGCCTCTTTTACTGATCACAACACATTCCTCATTTCCATTAATCAAATGCAGTGGAATAAAATGTCTTTTTCTATTGCAGAAGCGTCAATCAATACTCAAGTCAACATCAGTCATCTATTTATACATTCCTTAGTAGTTACAAAAAGTATATGATGTAATTTTCAAAGCTTGCTGATGTCATATTCGATATACAGTCCAAATTACCCAAAAGCTACATCATGACTAGTAAATCCTAACACAAAAGTTCATAGCTGTACAAGCCTCCAGCTATCCTGACTAAACTCGATATTCCCTTGCCAATATCTTCACCTGAAATATATTGGATAAAAATCCTATGAGCTCAATAGCTCGTGAGTATCCTTGCTCGTGAGTATTCCACAACATACCAAGGGTTTCAAAACTACTATATAATTCAATATTGAAATGTCAATGATCAGATATCATATGTTATCTTAATTTATAGTACAAGATAACAGTATCAAATTCACTTCCAATAAATCTCAATTCAACGACAATTGTAAATCGATAATCAATAACATAATTCAATAAATCAAAATCACAGTTTAATATTGTAATACCCCGACCCGAAATACCGGGTCATATGGCACGTATTACGAGATTTACAAAAAAAAATAATTAATTAATTTAATTATTAATTAATTAAGCATGAGAAAAGTATATATATTAATTATATTATATATTTATATGTATAAGTGAAACATGTATGTATGTAAGTACGTATAAGTATGAAATGAAAAGAGTGAACAGTGTGTGAAAAGGTGTGTGTGTGTGTGTGTCGGCTGGTGTGTGTGTGTGTGTGTTGTCTTATATGTGTATATGTATATATATGTATATATATTATATGAATAAATATCTCAAAAAAATTAAATGCAAAGTAGGAAAGAAGGAAAGCAAAATTGATGAGATGGGAAGGCTATGTAGGGCTATGAAATCAGAAAGAAGAGAGAGAGAATAGAGGAGAGAGAGAGGTCGGTTCCCTTTTCTTTAAAAGGGACAAACATGCATTGCATGCTTGTTTTGTAAGAAAAGAGAAGCTAAGGAACTGAAGGAGAAGAAGAGGAAGAAAATCAGAGAGAAAAGACCTAGAACCCACGACCAAAAAGGTGAGAAATGTTCAAGTTATCATTTTCTCTCTCTAAAATTTTGATTGATAGGAACTGTTTTAAGTTGTATATATACGTAGGATATGTTATATATATGTTTAGAAGTGTTTTAAACATGAGAGGAAGCCTTGAAATCACCTTAAAACACAGAACCCAGTTGAGACAGCCATTAAAGACCTTGCCCATGGCAGGTCTGAATCAACTTCCTTTAAGCTTGATTTGGCTTATCAAGGCTTAAAGTAGACATTATAAGCATGTTAAAAACCATCAACCGCGATCAAAGAGCTCAAGAAATGACCCTCAAATGTCTAGTTACAGGATACGGTTTACACCCCAACCCTTTTAAAACGTAGTTTAAATCGATATTTAGGAACGATATATGAATCCCCATGAAGAGGGGATCATAACAAACGAAATCCCATGAAATTTGGTTAAGAAATAAGCATGAACGACCGAAATGACAGTTCGGATTATCCGTCCTAAACCGAACATAAGACGAGGTTTTAAACTCCAAAATGAATGCCAATCGATTTGTATATACCTTAGGAACATTTTGGGACAAAAACAGTGAAGAATGATTAAGTGAAACGTCACGAAATAGAAGAAAAAGGGAAACTGAAACTAGGGTTTTTCAGTCGGTCGAAGTGGGGAAGACAATGACGGGTTGACTCGTTTTAAAATGTGGCCGAGTTGACTCGGACAGGTGGCAGCCTCTGGGCTTGCCACCGATTTAATGGAACGGCGACGTTTTGGTCGTGGTTAATTTAAATGAGACCTAGGGCTGACGTCATCATGACGTCAGCCACATGTAAATAAACCGGATAGACCGGTTGGTTTATGACTGGACCGGACCGGTTCACTTAATCCCTAACCAAACCCTTTGGTTTTCAAGTTTATTTAAAAATAAATAAACCAAACCTATTCCTTATTACAAATTGACCCCAGAGTTTCTGAGAAACTCTACTATGGCCCAACTGAGGGAAATATTATGCAATTAAGCCCTTGAGAAATAATTAAATAATTAATTTAATTATTTAATAAATAAGTAAAATTACTATTTTGCCCTTGGGTCATAAATAGAGGCAATGAAGTCCAAATTTAGCATGTGAATAGTGAATCTTTACTATTTTGGACATTCTGAGACTAATGGTAGGATCCGTTTTACGAGACGAGGCCCGAAAAAATAAAGACACGTACAGGGGTAAATGACCAAAATGCCCCTTGACCAGAATTAACAAGTTATTAGTGTATTCTTACTATCTCGGACCTTCTGAGTCCAATGGTGAGGTCCACGACACAAGATGAGGTCCCGAACATAAAGACACGTAAGGGGGTAAAATGACCAAATTACCCCTAGTACCTCAAAAGTCAAATTAAAAGCAGGGAAGGTCTAAATTGACTTTCTTTGACATCCCGGACTCAAAAATGGAGTCCAAATTATGAAACGAAGTACGAAAAAAATATGACACGTAAAACGGTAAAAGACCATTTTGCCCTTTTACATATAAAAGCCCGAATTAAATTCTAAGAAAGCCTAAACCAACTTTCTTGGACACTCCGGACTCAATGGTAGAGTCTATTCGACCAAAAGAAATGTCTAAAATAAAAAGACATAAAATTTGATGAATAGCATCTGTTAGATGACTATGAACTGAAATATGGCCAAAGAACTAGACTGAGGCAAGTATGAAAAACGAAATACGAAAAGACACGACACGTAAACATGTCAAATAAATAACTTTAAATTAAAGTTAATGGAGCTCCCAGAAGAGTACAAATTGAAATAAATTCAATTTCTAACACATTAAATTGTGTCATAAGTTAAGAATACGAGTTACGTTAAGTACATATGAATTTATGAAATCATTGTAGGATCAAATACGATTTAAGCATAAGTTAAGGAATATCGAGATGATATTACAATGAATGTGAAGTTGATGAGATATTTATGAATTGTTCTTAGGAACTACAAGGAAAGTGGGAAAGCGCATTTTTAGCACTAACCCTAAAGAATTAAGGTGAGTAACCCTACATTCGAATTGGAGATTTTACTTCACAAAATTCAATGAAGTTTTGAGTTTAAGTTATGAAAAGTATTTGAATATCGAATTCAGTTTTCATACGTCTTTTGTTTTAAGTTATTCTGCTCAGATAGTCGATTTAATTACAGTCCTTTTTAAATATGCCTTAGCATGTTTGAGTTTTTATTGCAAAATCTCTGAGACATATTCTGAATTCGTATATTCTGAGAATTGAAAGTTCTATTATAAAGTTATATGCCTTATGTTTAAATACTCTTGAATAGTATTTATGAGGAGAAGTCATGAGATAAAAGTAGTTTTCTTGAAATACAAGATAACTGTGCATAAGCACGAGACAGGGTATTGGAGTTCGTAAGGGACTCTATTATCTTGTGGAGTCGACAAGCTTTTGGGTTCCACGGAACTCAATGGATTGTCAAATGTCTGGTAGCAGGATCTAATCCCACAGGCAAAGAGATATCTCGACAAGAGTAAAACGGGAGTCTGGTTCGAAACAGATTCCAAGAGTAAAAGTGAGAAGAAAAGATATTTGAAAATGAAAGTAGGTTTTACCCTCATTTTCATATTTACATGATTGAGTTTTTTTTATATACTCTATTTACAGAAGAACATCTTTTTAGCTTGAACACTTTACATGTTCCAGAGTTATGAGTTTTATGGATGCATATATTTTGTATTCAGAGTTACAAGTTTATATTAAAAGCATATGTTAGCTTGAATGTTTAAAATATTTCAAAGCTATGAGTTTATTGAATGCATATATATTCTGTGTTCAAAAGATACGAACAATTGACAGTGATTGATTTATAAACTTTATGAACTAAAACCACTGTTGATTGAAAACCCCATGACGAATGTTGGAATTGCTCACAAGCTTAGATTAGCTTACCCGGACTTTGTTCGGACCCCCCCTTTCAGGTGATTGATAGCAGCTAAGTTTGAAGACGGTGCGTTTGCCGGCTTATGGAGATTTGAGTAGATGAACCCTTTTGGTGTTATGTAATATTTAATAGTATTTCTGTTTCAGATACAATATGACGATATGTATAAACCCTACGGGGTAACTAGTATTAATGGTTGTATGACATAAATTTGTAATATTTTAGTTATGCTTTGATCGTATAACCATGTGTATGCATATGTTAGAGCGGCAGTATCGGGCGGTGTGCTTAAATTTTAAATGAGAAAAGAAAAAATTTTCACGCTTTCGCAAAACACAAGCAGCACCGCCGTCCGATACCGTTGCTTACAGGACCGTTCCGCCCAATGGCCCCCGGGCCTGAGGGTGGCGCGTCACGATCTGAGGATCCGCACAGGGTGGATTTTGGGTCGTGACAAATATCATAGTTCAATAAATCATAGTTCGATAACATAATTCAATAAGTCATAGTTCGATAACGTAGTTCGATAAATCATAGTTCGATAACTCAAAATCATGGTTCGATAAATCTTATTCAATCATGGTTCAAATTCAATATTCAAATTCAAAATCATATATTCCACTTCTATGGCCAGCAAATTAGAACCTCATTGAATGAGATCGATGGACTACCTAGTTCGATATGTCGTATCAACATCGGCTCACCACAATATACCCTGTGGGAAGGGTTCGATAAATCACAACCTATTCGATAGTGACCAATCATAGAAGAGTGTTCTACTCAAAGCATCAAAATCATATCCAAATCATATCCAAAATCAATAATCATCAATAGCAGTTCAATTACTCAAATTAAAGTTCTTTATTTGATGTTTAGTTAAAACAGTTCAACATTTGTGAGAAAATCACATAACGTTTGAGTATCTTACGAACACATTTTCTTAAGTCAAATAAGACAATATAGTTGTCAATAGATCGTTCAAAACGTTTACAGTATAGCTGTTAAACAAAAGCTATAAGAAGAAATGATATCATATGTCGATACATCATAAAAAAGTTCAATATTTATATCTATACTGAAAATGTCTACCTCAATATGGTATGAAACACTCACCTGAATTCCAAAGACTTAACTCCAAAAATCCTTCCTTTGAAGTTCCCTAAAATCACATTTCAAAGTCCGGTTACATTCCATAATATCACTCTGATTTAATTATCATTAATTCTTTTTCCTATTTTAGTTACATTTCTTGGGTAGCTTTTTCAAGTTTCAAAGTTTGATTCTGTTACCTTACATATTTACGTGTCATATTTTTTTGTACCTTATTTCATAATATAGACCTCACCATTGAGTCTGGAACGTCGAAGAAAGTCAATTTAGACTCTCTCGAATTTTCATTTGGTTTTAGGGCACTAAGGGTAATTTAATAATTTACACTTAACGTGTCTTATTTTTTTAGAGTCCCGTCTCATGAAACGGACCCTGCCATTGGGTTCAGAACGTCCAAAATAGTCAAAATACACTATTTGTTTATTTTATTCGGACTTCGTTTGACTTGGTTTAGGACTCGGGCATTTTTATAATTTTCTTTTAAAAATTATATTTAATTATTTATTTGTTTGGGCCATAGTGGAATTTTCATAAATGTTGGGGTTGGTTTATAATTCTTAATAGTTCTGGTTTGAACCTGTGGGTTCACTAGACTCAACCCTAAACCGGTCTACTAAGTCACTGAACCGACCGGTTCAGCCTCTTTTGAAAAACCGGAACTCAATAACCCAATTCCCTATTCTATCTAAGGTTTGGATTACCTCAAACCCAATTTTAATTTTCTATCTTCATAACCAAACAACCCAACTATATTTTAAATCCAATTCCAAAATGACCCATCCTTGCGGTCGGTCGGATCCCAACCCGACCCGACCCAAACCCGGTCCCATCTTGACCCGAAAAACCCCACGGTTTCCCGATAGTCTTCTTACACGACACCTCCGGTGCCAGTTGCCGGAATAGTGCACAAACCCTCTGTTTCTTCACTTTTTCTCATGGTTTTTATGTCTAATTTCACTAAAATTTTCACCAAATTAATTCTAAAGATTTAAACTTTCATTTGGACAGTTTTAAACTTAAGAAAAATAACCGTTTCCAACACCCATTTGAAGCTTTTCCGGCGACTGCAATTTTTATCCTAACTAGGTCGTTTTGCTCTATTTTGCTTCGTTCCAATTGCTTTAGATTTTTGATATTATTCTCTACTTGTTTTTATGCACAAATCTAAGGTTGGTTCCATTTATATTTCACTGAGTTTGGCCGAGAGTCACAGACGTTTCTTATTTTATATATATATATATATATATATATATATATATATATATATATTTTGGTGCCTACTGGTTCTACAATTGAGCTATAACAAGTTACAGTGCAATTTAAAGCAATTGGAATGAAGTTCGTACTTGTTTTGCCAATCTTTTCTACTTTAAAATTTTTCCAGAATTCCTTGTTCTTCCTCTCCTGACCTGCGCACCACTATTTCCTTTTTCCACCAAAATCCTACGTCACCTCTACTACTGCGACTGCACCTACTTTCTTCACTCTCTCCCAATTTCACCACAGCAGCAGCCTCTTATTTTTCTTCTTCCTTCAATCTCAAAATCTGCCAACGCCACCTGTCACGACCCGAAACCCACCCTGTGCGGATCTCGCATCGCGACCGCCACCCTCAGGCCCGGGGACCCTTGGGCGAAGGCTCACATAGGCAACGGTATCGAATAGATGTGCGACACATGATTGCGGAAGCGTGAAAAACTTTTTTCTTTTCTTTTCTTATTTTTAAATTACGCACATCCGTCCGATACTGCCGCTCCATACATAACATACATGGTTACACATTCAGAGTATAACTAAAACTTAAAACTTTATAAACAATAAATGTTTAATTGCCCCGTGGGGCTTACACATAACAGGGTACTATTTTACTAATACAAAAACTCCATACTTAATGTTCGTAGTACTAGACAAAAACTACTTGAACATAGTCTTCCAAAATCAGCAGATTCATCATCGTCGTCCTCAAGTCAAGACTGCTGCTAATTACCTGAAAGGGGGGTCCGAACAAAGTCCGGGTAAGCTAATCTAAGCTTGTGAGCAATTCCAGTGTTCGTCATGGGGTTTTCAATTAGCAGTGGTTTTTAATACATAAGAGTTGTAAAATAATCACCGCCAATTGTTCGTGTACTTTGAATACAGAATATATGCATTCCTTAAAACATGTAGCTTTGAAACATTTAAAGTATTCAAGCTAAACTCATACTTCATCAAAATAGAGTATATAACTCAAAACATATGCATTTCATAAAACAGATAGCTTTGAAACATTTAAGGTATTCAAGCTAAACTCGTACTTCATTAGATAAAGTATATAAACTTTAAATCACATAAATATGTATTTGAAAATGAGGGTAAAACCTACTTTCATTTTCAAAATCACTTTGTCATCTTTTTTCTTTAATTAGGTGGAATCTGTTTCGAACCAGACTCCCATTTTACTGTCAATACTGTCGATCTCATTTGCCTGGGGGATTAGATCCTGCTACCGGGCATTTACTGTTGAATCCCGAAGGATTTCAATCATCATAGGGGGTGGTACTTAGTACCGTTTATCTTGTAAACCATTTATCACATAACTTCTTCAATAGATACTTTCATGAGTATTTAAAACATGAAATGTATAATTTCTACAATAGAACTTCAAATACTTGTAACTATCAAATTCGGGATATTTAACATAATTTGGCATTTAAAACTTTAGACATGCTGAAATATGTTTTAAGAAAACTATGATAGATACCAATCACTGAGCATGTCATAATAGGGTTATAAAACAGTACAATTAAAAACTGAATCATGTAAATACTGAATTTGAAACTTCAAATACTTCATATCTTTGAACTTAAAACCTTTTCAAATCCATGGAGTTAAATCTCCAATTCAAACACAGGGTTACTCACCTTGTACTCCTGGTTCCGCTCTATTTAGGTGCCTTTCCTTTGGCTTTCTTCAACCTGTGAAGCCATTCTTGCAGCGTTTCAGTGTCTTCCTGTTTCTTAATTTTTTTTGCTGCCAGTTGCTCCTTGGTTATGGTCTTGCAAATGAAGGGGCGAACGCAGACCACTTCATTTGTCTTGGCAATTCGAATATGTTTCTGAACTACCTGGAGTTGCTTTTCTAGCTTCTCCCGGAAAACTTGCTGTTTTGGATCATTTGCTATTTGAGCCTTTGTCATCATTGGAAGGACTTCTTGTTCTTGGTTCATTTTTGTGTCTATTTAATTCTCTGTTTAAAACACAATTTAACGTGTCAAGAAAACAGATTTCTACAATCATACTCTTCTGGTAGCTCCATTAACCTTAATGTAAAGTTATTTATTTGACATGTTTACGTGTCGTGTCTTTTCGTATTTCGTTTCTCGTACTTGCCTCAGTTTAGTTCTTTGGCAATATTTCAGTTCATAGTCATCTAACAGATTCTATTCATCAAATTTTATGTCTTTTTATTTTAGACATTTCTTTTGGTCGAATAGACTCTACCATTGAGTCCGGAGTGTCGAAGAAAGTCGGTTTAGGCTTTCCTAACATTTAATTCGGACTGTTATATGTAAAAGGGCAAAATGGTCATTTTATCGTTTTACGTGTCATATCTTTCCGTTCTTCGTTTCGTAATTTAGACTCCATTTTTGAGTCCGGGATGTCAAAGAAAGTCAGTTTAGACCTTCCCTGATTCTAATTTGGCTTTTGAGGTACTAGGGGTAATTTGGTCATTTTAACCCCTTACGTGTCTTTATTTTCGGGACCTCATCTCGTGTCGTGGACCTCACCATTGGACTCAGAAGGTCCGAGATAGTAAGAATACACTAATAACTTGTTAATTTTGGTCAAGGGGTATTTTGGTCATTTACCCCTTTACGTGTCTTTATTTTTCGGGCCCCGTCTCGTAAAACAAACCCTACCATTAGTCTCAGAATATCCGAAATAGTAAGGATACACTATTCATATGTTTAATTTGGACTTCATTTGCTCTATTTATGACCCAAGGGCAAATAGTAATTTTATTTTATTTATTAAATAATTTAAATTAATTATTTAATTGTTTAATTATTTTTCAGGGGCTTTGTTGCATAAATTTTCATTCATTTGGGCCTCAGTATAATTGTTCTGAAGCCCAGGGGTCAATCCGTAATAACCAAAAGTCTTGGTTTATTTATTTTTAAATAAATTAGAAAACCAAAGGGTTCGGTCAAGTTTTAAGTGAACCGGTCCGGTTCAGTTGCAAACCAACTGGTCTATCCGGTTTTGCGCGTGTTGCTGACGTCATGATGACGTCAGCCCTAGCGTATTAAAATTTTAAAACAGGGATGAAACGCCGTCGTTCCATTTAATCGGTGGCAAGCCCAGAGGCTGCCACCTATCCGAGTCGACCCAGCCTTATTTTAAAAACCGAGTTGACTCATCTTCGTCTTCCCCACGTCGAC
Organism: Nyssa sinensis; assembly: GCA_008638375.1. Classification (NCBI taxonomy): domain Eukaryota; kingdom Viridiplantae; phylum Streptophyta; class Magnoliopsida; order Cornales; family Nyssaceae; genus Nyssa; species Nyssa sinensis. The sequence continues at coordinate 28,337,892 of CM018035.1, forward strand.
TCTACTGTTGCCCTAGTTTCTGAATTTCATTTCTTCCTATTTCGTGACTTCTCACTTAACTAAATCCCTTTGTTTTGGTCCCAAATTGATTCTAAGGTATAAAAGACCAACTTGGCATTCATTTTAGACTTTAAAACCTCTTCATATGTTCGGTTTAGGATATGATAATCCGAACTGTAATTCGGTCCTAGATGCTCATTCCTGAGCCAAATCACTTACGGTTTGTTCCATAATGATCCTCTATTCATGAGGTTTCAGTTTTCATTTAAAGAAATGGATTAAATCATGAGTTTCAAGGTTTGGGGTGTAAACCCGTAACCTGCAACTTGGTGTTTGAGGGTCATTTTTTGAGCTTTATGGTCACGGTCATATGTTTTTAGCATGCTCATAATATCTACTTTAAGTCTTGATAAGCCAAATCAAGCTTAAAGGAAGTCGATTCAGACCTGCCATGGGCAAGGTCTTCAATGGAGATTTTTCGTGGGTTTCATATTTTTAGTCATTTTCATAGCAAATTTTCATGCTTGATACACTTCTAGACATATCTTAAGCATCATATATACATAACATAACCTAAATCTCTTCACACATGCAAAATATTCTAGAGAGAGAAATTTAAGAGTTTTCATGGGTTCACCTTTCACCACTGTTTTTCTCTTTCTTTCTTGCTCTGAATCTCTTCTTCTATCTCCTCAGTTCCTTTCCTTTGGTTTCTCAGTTTCTCCCTCTCTGATTTCTTTCGTATGAAGCAAATCATGCTTTGCATGCCTTGCTTTTAAAGAGAGAACCGACCTCTCTCTCTCTTGTTCCCTCTCTCTCTTCTGGTTCGTAGCCCTACATTAGCCCTCCCATCTCATCAATTTTTCTTTTTCTCTTTTCTACTTTGCATTCAATTTTGGCAAGATATTTATACATATAATATATACATATATATACATATACACATATATACAAGACAACACACACACACACCAGCCGACACACACACACCATTCACACACTGTTCACACTTTTTCATATACATACTTGCATACATACATGCTTCCATATACATACATACATATTTCACTTTATACATATACATATATTATTTAATTAATATATAACATTCCTTTACCTTAATTAATTAATAATTAAATTAATTAATTATTTTTGTTAATTCTCGTAATACGTGTCATATGACCCGGTATCCCGGGTCGGGATATTACACCACCTACTGCTATACAGTACCAAACACCACGTACAAACATATATATATATATATATATGTACATACAATTCCCCTGCTACACGTTACACACCTGCACATACAGCACTGCCACCTCCACTTTGCAGTCCACCTATTTTCCATTTCTTTTCACCTCTTTTCATCACAAACCATGTGCGGCTAGCACATGGTTTCCATTTCTTTTTCTTTCATTTCATTTCCTTTTTCTTATTATTTCATTTTATTATTTTATTTTATTTTTATTTTATTGTCACATTATTTTTATTACACAAGCTTCCAATTTATATATATATATATATATTATCATTATTATTATTCTTATTATTTTATTATTTCAGTTTCGGAATGTAATCGTTTCGTTCATTTCTCGATTTGTGACAATTGACTATCGCTCATCAAATTTTAAATTTATCCATGGCCTATGATTGTCATTGTCAAATTTTCGGGTATCTTAATACTTCGATTTAATTTCCAACTTAACTCTTGTCATATTTTAGCTTATAGTTCGGGTTTACATGTTATGGCCCGGGTCTACCGAGTCGGGTACCGGCTAATTCGGGTCGGGGTATTACAGTTTATGTAGTTAAAAGAACAAATAAAGGCTGATGACAAATAAGGCTCAAGGGGCTAACTATGGAAATACACCATGCAATGATGGCATGATAACTAGGACGGCTGGAAAGGCTT